>JAOUWY010000071.1:24791263-24806778 GCA_025728095.1 Prietella phreatophila
GAGTACGGTTCCAGACCCGAGACTGTGCGTAGATGTAAGCCCCACCAGGTCTAGCTGGTAGCGCTCCACCTCCCGCACAAGTTCCAGTTCCTTCCCCCACAGAGAGGTGACGTTCCATGTCCCCAGAGCTAGCCTCTGCCGTCCAAGTCTGGTCCGTGTTTCTGAATCTGTCCAACAGATAGGAGTATCACGCTCATAGTATTAGCAACTGGCATAGTATGTAACTGTTCAATGGTTTAATTTTCCATTACTAATACCAGTCATTATTTTAATGGCACTTCATTTAGCAATACTGTTGAACGGCCGAATATAGACTCTGCGGCAATTTGCAGATATTTTCATTATAATGTATTCAAATTTATTTTCCAGCATCAGCTTAGTTTTCCCATAAGGTTATTTTATTAACTGCCACATTTGTTGTGAACATGTGACAGGCACGAGTGCATGAGTCACTGCATTGTAACTGTAGTATCGAACTTTGATTGAGCAGTGCACAACATGGAAACGTGCTGGCACTGAACTCCACCACCGTTTGGCCCAACAGTGGAAAAGAGGCTAAAAATAACTTTTTCTCAGCATAGGAGTTTGCATGCTCTAACTAGCTACCTGGAGTGTGGCAGCTTGCACCTGGTGAAGATGGGCTTACATGTCATGGAATACAGAGGGTTTGTTGTTGTGAGCTGCCTGCTTAATATGCTTCTTCTAACCTAGTTGTGTGCGCTCCCCCTTCCTTCCACTCCCTTTCCACACTTCTCCTGTCTACAGACCCCAGCTACCGCTCCTACCACCCTGGAGGGTATGGGCAAGATGCAATGGGCATGGACCCCATGATGGAGCATGATATGGGTGGGCACCACCCTGGGACAGACTACCCTGTGGATGGCCTGCCTGACCTTGGACACACCCAGGACTTGATGGATGGCCTTCCCCCAGGCGATAGCAATCAGCTTGCTTGGTTTGATACTGATCTGTAAATAGAGAATTTTTTTTTAGGTGAGGCACTAACGCACCCAAACATGTTTTCACTGTGAATGGCTGTTTGGGTTTGGTCACTGCTTAAGCATCGTGATGTAAGGCATGCGGTTAGCACAACTAATCTGAATGGAAATGTATGGGACTCCTAGATGTGTGCAGTTCCTGACTAATAGCGGTATTTCTTTTGTCCCATAGCTGTATTGTCTGATCTGAATGAACCTGCATTGTGATTTGGCCTGAAGAGTTGCTGGGCGGTCTCAAGAGAGTGGGCTAGTTTCTCTGGAAGTGCCTGACACTAATACAAGCTGAGTTTCCTATGGGGAACACGAGCAAGTAAATTTTTTTTGGTTCTGGTCCTCACTGGTGGGAGTTTTAACTGCAAAGGAGTTTCGATGGGCGGGTTACTCAAAGAAAGCCCAAGAAGTGGATCATAAAATGGGATTTTAAACCTTAACCTTGCCTGTAATTTTTATTTCTTTTTACATTACTTTTTTTTAAGATTCTGTAGTCTAATGGTACTTAATTAGCTTGCTTTCACACTTGTCTTTTATTTTGCAGTAATTTTGTATTCTTTTCTAATCTCTTGCATAGTGTTAAATTATAGTGGTAATCCTCCTCCATCAATTAAGATTATCAAGTTTATGGTGTAGAACACTAATTGAACTGTATTCTGATCAAGTGTAACATTGTGTAGCTTTTGTATAAAACCAAGAATGAAAGAAATGGTCCAAAATCCAGCTTTCTTGCTTTAACAAGATCACTGGTTCCGGTGTCGCAAAGGGGTCTGCAATTGAGGGGGGCAGTTCTTTTTTTTTTTCTTTTTCTTTTCTTTAAGTTCTCTTTTTGATGGTAGCTTTAGAAGGTTTTTTTAAACGAACCCCTTATTATTGTAGCCTGCTGTGTTTATTGGAGACATGGTTATGACGTGGCTAAATAAAATAATGGACAAACTTGTCTTTTGTATAGTCTTGTGTTAAATTTGGGCAGTTTTCATGAAAGGTTTAATCCATTCTCTCAACTAGTCAATTTGACAAACAAGTGATAAGTTAACTTCCTAAAAGGTATATAACAATCCTTTGTCAACTGGTCAGTTTTTTAATAGGTATATGCAGTCAACAGTAACCCGCACATGCTTAAATGAATAGATGGTGAATTGTATTTTCAATTCATTTAAAGAATGGTTCAAATTTAAGTTTATCCAACCCTTATCCTGGAGATTTTTACTGTTTCCTTTTCCCTGCTTTAACACACCAGCTAAAACTATGTAACTAACCACCCTTGTGAAGTAGCTGTGTTAGAGCAAGGATAATACAAAAGCAGGATAGGGGATTATATAGGACCAGGGATGGGAATTATAAATATTATACTGAACTTTTGGGGAAACACAAGTGCTTTATAATTTATTTACACAATGATGTTTACAGCAGTAAGAAATAAATCCAAAGAGTTACATTAAGTGCATTGGGAGTGAAGCTTCACTACTGCTCTTGGTTTCGATCCCGTCTTGGCATCCGACTGCTTTCAAAATCTCGGCAGCAAGTGACCCAACCACATTGTCTGGCTGAGACCTAGGAAACGACAGCGCAGAGTTTAAAGATGTGATTTAAAGACCGGTATACTCATAATATTTCAACTACACTATTTCACTGTTACAAGAATGTTATGTTGAGCCTGAGCCACATGAATGTCTGCTGAAAGTTGTCTGAATATGATCATGAGAACACTGCCAGGCACAGGCCTATTCAAAAGATGCATGTTTCTCTGTATTATTGATGCACAGTGTGTCGTTAAATACTGCATGAAGTTGTCCTATACTACGAAGTAATACATAACTGGTGCTGCACAGTAGTAGCTTCCAGACAGAAATATTTACAGCATGTTTACATTTCAATTGGGGAAAAATTGTCAGTCATACAAAGTCCAGTGAAAGTGTTGAGTAAAAGCTCTCTTGCCCACCCAGAGAGCATGGGCAGTTTTGTTCTCTGGAACCATTGGCCACAGATGGAGTGGTATCAAGATCTGAACTTACTTTCTGATGATCAGGTGAATGCTTTTCTATTGCATAACTGGGGAGTCTGAACATGACATTAATTCAATGAGGAGTTTTACATCATTCTTCATTATGTGAGAACAGTGACTGGTGCTAACAGAGTACCAAAAATACAATGCAGCACAGATAATTACCTCTTTTCAACTAAAGCACGGTTGGGCAACTTCAAAAGGACAACTTTTTCATTTTAGCAGGGGAAAGGGTGGGTGTGTGTGTGGGTGGAGGGAGCCAAGAGCGTCCCAAACAGTAGGCCTGTATCAATCTCTGGGAGAGGCAACAGCTCAAGGAAGCCCTCATCACACGTGTGTGCTTTGGCCTCAAAAGAAAAAAAAAATGGATCAAAGCACAAGATCTCTGAGAAACCCGAGCAGTGGCCATAAAGGGGGCGGGGGGGTCTGAAGCACTGGAAGGTGGAGGAGAAAAGAAAATCTAGTTTCTCTGTGCTCCCTTACCTGTTGCCATGGGCCACATTTTGGAGCATATGCACCAGGCTCTGACCTCCTTCTGTACTCCAACCTGCGCTGTCTACTGCACCCATCTGTGTGGGAAAAGATGAAATAAAAAACTTTTAAGAATCACAAAAACTACCATGGGGTCTATTTCCATCACACATGTATGGTGAGCTGAAAAAAAAAAATCTCAAACAAAAATCTTTGACATTTTCTATTATATACAAGTTTCAAAAACCTCAGGCTCTCTCAAGTGAAATTCTAGCTTTTTAAAATCAGGTTAATTCCTAAAGTGCAAAGAGAGAAAACTGCATTTAAAGATTCAGTGTCCTTTCCAATTCCATGAACACACATGGTCTAAAAGCAACTGCTGTACATGGATTTCATTTGTATTTCAGCTGTAATAACACAAAATAATAAATATGTCCATCTTTAAACCTGCCTTTTTGTAGCCACAAAAACTGAACGTCATCTTGGCAGGAAAATAGCCGAGGCAAGCTCAGAAAGTAAAATCAAACAATTTCTGCATTGTATTCTGGGAACCTTTATTTTCCGACTGGATTTTCCCAGACCACCACACGATCATCTTATAAAGACAGCAGGTACATAACGTGATGATTCAGTGTGTCAGAAACTCTAAGTGACTATTATTAGTCAGTCACTGATGTTTATCTTCTGACTATACCTTAACTTGGTGACCTGGGAACTACATCAAACGCAGTGTCTGGTTCAAACCTCAGACTAGCGCGTACGTTACATTATCAGTACATTGTTACCACATAAATGCATGACCAAGTCAACAACTCAAACAAAATGGACGACTTTTTTTTTTCCCTTTCAGAATTTTTCTGTACTATCCTAAATATGTGTGTGTAGAATCATTAATAAGTCGATATAGGAACTTGAGCAGTAATTAATGGATAATTAAAGCTCATGACAGTGCGGAGGCTTTGTGGCTTTGATCTCTGATCTCATCACCCGAGCCTGCCTCATGAAGCACCTGTTACTAGGCAACAGTGTTATGGACCTGGGGGAGATACGCAGCTTCGACTTCTTCCTGTCCTCAATACCACTCAAAACCCTTCTCTCCTAATCCAGTACACAACTCTTACTGCATTCGCTCATCTCTAGCATAACCGACAACATATACACACACTGCTGCGGCATCGTTATTCATCATGCGGAAGCCATAAAGTAATCGCTTAAAAATGGACATTCTGTGTTAACAACTGGATCTGACTGTAAGATCATGGAGTTTAAGGCAGATCATGGTGAAGCTAGAGACTCTCGGGTATGAAGCAGCATGGATGTTTTTGGGAAGTGGGAGGAAACCCACGGGAAGCACAAGCAAATAAACAAAGAGCATAAAAACCTCTCTCCTTCCCTAACACACACCTGAGCTCAGGACTGGACCCTGGAGCTGTGAGATGGCAACGATGACCAGCTGTGTCACTGAGCCATAAGACAGAATGTCCCCTGTACACTCTATTATTAATTATTGTGGCTTACATGAGGTGGATGTTGCATGGCAACTTCAGCATACCTCATGGTAAAAAGAAGTGAATTGTAGCCTGGTATGCGTTCATTAAGACTCGACTAATATACTCGTAACTGAATCTGTATTATTTAGGGAATTTACAATATATTCGATAAATATACAGAGAAAACAGTTGGTTGAAATATTTACTTCTATCGTGAAGTTGTTAGCATGAGAGACATGAAACTTCAATAACTAGCAGGTGGAGTTCATAATGACAGCTTTCCAGCAACTGACTGCAAAGCACTCATCAGGGAGAGCCAGAGCCAGAGCCAGAGCATGTGGAAAATGAGGGAAATAAACCACTTCGTGTTGTATACTTGTGCACCCAATACAGGGGAAGAATAATAGAGCGTGGAGAGCAAAGGCATACAGCGTGAGAAGGATATTGCACTGGCAAGCACACGATCAAAAGCTCAGAAGTCAACATGTATATATGGGATACGCTGCTTTTCAAGAAACACTGCAAAGAGGAAATAATTACTCATCCAGCTTCATCCTTCACACACAGAAAAAAACCGAGACATATTTCTACAATAGATTTCATAGATTGCCCACTTTAGAACTTTTTTGGATTGGATCATGACCAGGTGTAACGAAGACCGAGACAAGAGGATCTCGACACTTGTGCCGTGCTTACAGAAACACACACACACACACACACACACACACGAACATATAGAGTTTGTGATAGGTTAAGATACGTATAAACTTAACAGACTTTGTATCCTTACATGTATAATCTGTAAAAACAGAGTGGATTTAAAATAACCTGCTTATGAAAAGATAAAGGCTAAATCCCATTTTTGAAGGTAATGTAGTCCTCCCAGATGACGAGCTTGAAATAAGGTTCTTATATGGAACTATACACCTATGTAACTTTATCCACTCCATATCGCTAGCAGCTGCTTCAAAGCTCAAATCATTATTTTTGTTAACTTCAGTATGCTAAATCTGGGTTTCTGAAACATTTGCCTCTTTGGAATGACCGAATTTTTCATGAAGCTTATTTAAAATCTTTATTTTCCTGAACTTTCCACTGAGCAAACACATTAGGGTTACTTGTTTTTGAGTTCCTGAGATTTGGATTAAACCAAGTGACAAATCAAACAGGCGAATATCTAGGAAAAAACCACAGTGAGGTTGAATAATTCTCAAAGCTGACTGGTGGGTGGGGAGTGAGAGAGAGGATGGATCAAGGGGGGACAGAGTGAGCGAGTGAGTGAGAGGATGGATAGAGGAGGAGAGTGAGAGAGTGAGTGAGAGGATGGATAGAGGGGGAGAGAGTGAGAGAGTGAGTGAGAGGATGGATAGAGGGTGGAGAGAGAGAGAGCGAGAGAGGATGGATAGAGGGGAGAGAAAGGATGGATAGAGGGGAGAGAGAGTGAGAGAGTGAGTGAGAGGATGGATAGAGGGGAGGGAGAGAGAGAGAGAGAGAGAGAGGATGGATAGAGGGTGGAGAGAGAGAGAGAGGATGGATAGAGGGTGGAGAGAGAGAGAGAGGATGGATAGAGGGTGGAGAGAGAGAGAGGATGAATAGAGGGTGGGTGGAGAGAGAGAGAGCGAGAGAGAGAGACAGGGCGAGAGAGAGAAGATGGATAGAGAGAGAGAGAGAGAGAGAGAGAGAGAGAGAGAGAGAGAGGGAGGACGTTTATTGTGGCTGTATACTGTACACTGTACTGTAAGCTGTAAGCTATATCAGGAACTAACTCGTCTCTCAGACATTCCACACCATTAAATCTCGACTGTAACCATTAAAATGTGCGACAGGTCATTCATTAATAGAATAAACATTGTAATCATTAGCAAATCGCTGTGGTATAAGCAGAATAACACAATAACCCACTAGACCCCTGTTCCAGCAGATCTACCTTCCGAATGACAATCGTGCCCACCTGACCATCTAATCCCTGCCTCAAGAAGCTCTTGATCAACTAAAACAGTAGTGTTAGAGTTTGATTGGAGTTGAAATCTGCAGGAAGGTAGAACTCAAGCAAGAGGGTTGGTGACCACTGCTCTAGAACATGCTGTTATATGAAAATAATGCACTTTGGGATGGTAACAGCACTCCACGATCACACCACCCTCGTCAGCATTGTTTTCATACATGCACATAGTGTTTTTGCTTACATAATAAGTATAATAACATAATGGTAAAGTGTGGAAGTGATTTCTACCATAGCTATGCTTCACCGACCCCAAATTGTGCATCACTGCTCTAAATAACTCAGTAAAGCAGTTCCAGCTAATGAACCCACCTGCTCAATGCTTGATATGTTTCTTATTCTTATTCTAATTATTAAGAAATGTCTGATATTTACATTTATTCATATAGCAGGAGCTTTTATCCAAAGCGACTTACAACTGAAGAAATACAAAGCAAAGCGATAGATCAAGCGGGGAAGATAAGACCAGATAAGCTCTTTAATGGAGTTCTAGAGACGCAACTGTGCAGAGTAAAGGTGTAAGAGTATTAACATCTCACCAAGCTTCTATCAAATATCACTACGCTCCTACAGGAGTTAACCATACTCTAGTTAAGTCGGGTAGAAAATCAGATGGAAATGGTACTAGAACATGAATTACATCAACTCCTGAGCGTGATGTAGAAATTAACCTGTGCACTTAACCCTCGGTGTCTCTCTCGTGCTCATCCTTATCACAGTGAAACACTACAAATGAGTGATTCATATAAGCAGTCGGGATATTCCATTACACAGTTCTCGTTTTCTCTGACCATTAATGACCTTAATCATTTTCCATACTGTTTCAAGACGAAATGAATTTGAAGTGAGTGCAGTGATCATGTGATAACACTTCATACAGCACATTGAAGCCAGTGCTAGAAGGCTGGCATGACATTTAATTAACTTGTTGGCATTTGTCTCTTGCTCACTAGTGTGTGGCTGTGGCACGGACACACACCACTTCATTTTCCGATTTCACAACAGAAGTGAGAACACTGGCATCTGTCATAATATAATGGAGTGTTGTATTTTGAAGGCATATTGAACCTCTCGAGTGTCCGAGAGGTTCTATATACATTTCCGAAATGTATGAGGCACCAGTAGAAAAAGTACCTTGTTCCAAAAGTAAAAAATCTTCTTGTAAATGTCAAAGTGCCACAATCTACTAAGCAAAACAGATAGAACCCAAAGGAAATCATGCAAGAATAAATAAATATATAGCTACTGCTCTCTTAGGTTCTCTGCTTAGGAACACCAAGTCGCATCTCATGATTTCAAATGAAACCGCAGGGATTAGACAGTGTTCTGCCCCCATATTAAATAGAGGTATTGTTGTATCCCAGACTTGAAATCGGCCTTACTCCCTCCGCTTGCTTTGAAATGAGGTTTTAAAACAGGTCCAACATGTACTGGATCTATTTATCATATTATGAGGCAATTAGTGAGCTCTTTGATGGCTTGATAAAAACAGGCATAAATAGATTTTACAGCATGACAATTAATGAATACTAATTAAAAGGGCTTTGTTGACGGCCGGATCGAGAGGAAGATGAGTGAGTCTGGTTTTCTATCGCTTAATTGAAACCCTTTGTCACTTGTGCACTCGCGTGTGGATAAGTACTCCATGTTGTTTAGTGAAAGAGAGGAAAATATCAATTGATTTGCATAAATGTAATGCTGATTTTCACAGGCCGTAACATGTGCCAGATCCATACAGGTTAATGGACCATATCTCAAAAGTAGAAGAAAGTATCAAAATAAATAAATAAATAAAATCAACTTGTTTGTCTAATACCAAATCAATGTTCACAGATAAAAAATGAAGACAAATGTATATCAAAACTCATGAGCAGGGAATGATGGGAGTGTTTTTAATAATGAAGAGATGTTCTGAAGAGCAACGTCTGATAAAGCAAGTTTTTATCAAAAATATCACAACATGTAGAGGAAGGTGTAACATGAATGCGAGTGAACTAATGACAAGAAATGTCTGATTTTGAGAAGATCTATTCAGAAACACCAATGCTATATAACAGTGTAGCTGATGAGTGAAAAATGCCACAAACACTAGTGATTATTATAAAGTTAACACAGCAAATTTCCTGCCCTTTAGTTGTCCTAGATGTTATGGGAGATACGGTCTTATCTCCAAGCCAATTTACCAAAATCTGCCTTTCCAATCTTACCTCGCAATATCAGTTAAGGACATGGGCAATTCAAGCAATATGGAACAAACTCATTAATCCACTGCAACCCAGTTATTTAAAACACTACCAGACTCTTTAATTGCTGAAGTTTATTTGACATTGGTGACATGCATGACAGAGTGCGTTCTTGAAGCTATGCTTTTCCTGCAAGGTGGATAAGCTGATGGTTATAGGTATCATGAGAAAATGTTATCAGCCTCCTGCATTTATTCCTGGTAATATTTCTCTAATATTTCTCCCACGCGAACCGTCCTTCTGCAATTGACCTGCAAACTTATCACCAGTGCGGGAGGCTCAGAGGTATATTTTTGATGCTGATGACAGGTCTTGATGCCTAATACACTTCAAATGATTGAGGAATTTGATCAACAGTCTGGTTATAAGAATCATGTACACAAACCTTATATCCTTTATATCAGCACCGGAATTTTAACCTGCATAGGTTTTCAGCAAATGATTTGAGCAAAAGTAATCTAAGCCCAGTGTTTAAATCCCCATGGCTTAATAATAATAATAATAATAATAATAATAATAATAATAATAATAATACTGACTCTACAGGCTTAGCTTGCTTGAACGTTCCAACACTCATATTTGCTGGTAATTATCCTTCAGGTTGAGGAGAAAGCACCAGATTCATTTTTGTCTTCTTTTGTCATTATCATGTCTTTTCTTTTTTAAAGGGCAGTTGTTACTTGATATAAAAAATAAAAAAAAAAAACACCTCAAAATCTTTATCTCAATCAGAGAATGGCAGAATATTACTAGCTTTGGAACATGAAAACTAGTTATCATTCTTTCAAAGCCCTGTTCAAAAAACCCAATATTCCCCCCTGGAGGTTTAAATTATTTTTAAATGCTTTGATAAGAGAATAGAATTAGTTAATCTTATATGCAGAGGGCTCCTTATTATTATTTCTTCATCACACTCAATCCAAAATGTTCTCTTTTCAAAGCTTTTTATCTTTTATTAGTTTGTCATTTCCCAGAGACAAAATTAAACCTTTCTGTGACAGATCCATAATAAGTTCTATTGAACCCTTTTTTCTAACAGTGCAATAGCTTGAAAACGTTTTATTCAAGACTCTTCTCTCAACTCTCATTAATTTGACAAGGATTAAAATTTTTAAGAAAAAGATTTGATTTATCCTCTTGATAATGAGGCCTTTGCTGCAATCACAGAATCAGTTACTTAGAGGTTGATTGACAGTTAGTACAAAATATTTCACCCACGATTATTACAGCCTCAGAGTAGCAACATCCGTGATTGCATTAGGTCATTGTTGGCTGTATAAACAGATTTCTACATGCAGGTCACTAGAATTGAATCGATTCTTTTTTCAAGTGAAATGATCGACTTTAGTAAAGCTCGTGTCCGCTTCAATCTCAGCAATTTCAAGTTCGATGTCCTTCCCACATTATCAAAACTATGCATTCTTGTTTGAACAGTCATGCAATCACAAGGCTTTTACTTTTATGTTCAGCGTCAAAGAACAGCTAGCTGAAGATTGAGAAGAGGGTTGCCAGGTTTCAGCAAAATTCCCTTCCTAACTACAACTCAAATACTACACAAAGACACAAAGAAACTATCGCAAAGTGTTCGAGGCTAGGAAACGGTAGATGCGTTTTTCTTCTTTTCAAGACTAACACGTAAAAAGTTCTAATTTGCAGTATCTATCTGCAATACATGGACATTATACACAGAACCTGGGCAACCTGTTCACAGAGCTTAATAAAAGAGCAAGGTCATTAACATGATAGCTCAGTTTTCGCCTAACCGTCCTACTGTGCTCCAAAATAAAAGCACATTTCTACCATATTTCTCTGGAAAGAAAGAAAAGAAACATGCTTACATGCTGCATATGAGATACTACTCCATATAGCTCATGTGAATTGTACACTGTGCATAGACCTGCATCTCTCTCCACAAAAATATTCATTGAATTAAAAAATTCAATGTTGCACTACAACATTCATTGCATTTGTGTTTTTTTCTTTTGTTTTTTTTAATCATTCTTAAATTATCTTTCTCTAACTTATTAATAGAAAATAGGACAGTGGTGGCTCAATGTTTATGGCTCAGAAGGTTGGGAGTTGAAACCCCAGCAACACCAAGCTGCCACTGCTGGGCCCTTGAGCAAGGCCGTTAACCCTCTCTGCACCAGGGACGCTGCGCTCTGGCCCTAACTTCCTAACAAGCTATGTGAAGAAAAGAATTTCACTGTGATGTAATGTATATGTGACCAACAAAAGGCTTCTTCTTCTTCTCCTAAAATACTCTCAGAAAATCAAATGGGTGTTAAATTGAAATGCCGCTTAAAGGACCCCATTTTGACTCGCAGCATCACTGCATCCCGGTTTTATGAAAGATTTCTGCTTCTGGACATAACAAACCTAAAGTAAACCTGATAAAAATTATTATTAGATGGCTAACTGTAGCCTAAATAACCTTTTCTTGATTTGGGAACGACGCCGTCTTGAAACGTAGTTAGGTCGCTTACTCTGTCACGTTAGACAGAAGATAGAATGAAAAATGACTTCTTTTCCTGCAGCCTTGTTTCTTTTTTCCAGTGTTCTGCAGTATTTCCAGAGCATCTTCCACTACAGACCATGCATCATATTTAAAATCTGAATATGAAAACAGATACGAGTATTTTAAGCACTAAACAGATAGAGACATAAATACAGATAATGGCAATGCATTACATCCCTTATTAGTAAACAAAAAGGCAAGAATAGCAGACTGTGGTTTTTCTTACTTGGTATGGTTGCACACATTCCCAATTCTTTGTGCATATCTTGGTTTAGCTTTCAAATAATTTAAATGATCTGTTACTTGTTAGGAGGTGCAATCTGTTCATATAGTTCAAAGAGAAACTACCATACACATCAGCAGCCCAAGATGGGTTATCTACAGGAGATGGTATAGCTAGTAGGAAGAACTCAGGCAACCGTGGTTTGGATAGCATACGCTAGCTTTTACCATGACATCTGCTCTTCTGATAACCTGTAATGCTTTTCTGCAGTGTAAGCATTCAGTAAATATCACACAGATAAGACTTGAGGCGTTTAATATCTTGCCTAGCACTATAGTTTATACCTTACCCAAAAACAAATGACAAAATTGCTTACAAATCAGCCTTCTTCATGAACTATAGTTGAACTAAAGTATACACATTTTAATTAAGCCAACTCTTGGCTTTCAACAAAGTTACATTTTTGAGAGAGAAGGAGGTGTTGCTTCACACTACGTCCTCAGATTGACCACAAAGTATTGCAATTCTCTTTCATACCTCTGAATGATATAAATTATACAGCTCATATCGTCTAGTAGTCATAATGTAGGGGTAAACCAGAGGTCATCTCCATTTCAGTCCCAGAGGGCTGCACAGTTTCTGATATTCCTGCTCAGATACCTGATTTAAGTCATCTGTGATTTTACCAGGCTTAGTAGGTATATTACTATACCCAGTGGCTGCAAATGCCAACCTATGGTGTAAACTGTTTCAGTATTAAAGAAATGAGTTCAGAAAATTGTTGAGAATTACAAACCTCTCTCCTCTACTACCAGGGACGACTGATGTTTGATGGCAAATTTAGTCCACATGATATTATCACCTTCAAATAGGGGCCAATTCACACCTGAGCCAGCATTTAGTGGTAACGTTGTTCCACAAAGAGCTCAGCGAGTTAGTGGCAGAATTTGAGTGGGTGTGCTGTTTCTGAGTACTGATAAGCAGGTGGGATGAACACTAATGCAGATATGTGGAGATAGCATTGTTTTCTTCCTAACACAATGCAGAATAGATCAGGCTGATGGGATGGAGGAGAGATAAGACTGGAAATATGTGGAAGATTATTGTTGCATTAGCTCTCCTTCTAAGCTTGAACAAGCAACAGCATTGAAATAGATGTCTGCTAAAATCCAATCTGTACAAGGTCGGAGTCATGAGCATGCAGCAGTGGCAACTAGCAAATACATTCAACAATGCACAGGGACACCGAGTTCATTTTATTCCTCCTCAGTCAGGTGTTTTATTGAATGTACATAGCTCTAAAGTTATCCATCCAATAACCTAGTTGATTTGGCTCTTCATTTTTGATCTATTATGATACAGTGACTAAATTATACATAGGTACATTTTACGCACATGCTTTATTTACGCTTTATGCACATATGCTACGTATTAGCCTAGCAACGGTGTAAAATAAATAACCTTGACATAAACTGTTAACTCGCCAATCATGGAAAAGTCATGTAACAGAACCTCAAATAAACTCCAACCCTCATCCTGTGCCAGCAACATATTGCTCAACTATGTAGAATCCCCTTTCAAAACAAGCTACTGTCTACTGCTGGTGAAACAGTGTGCAAATCTGTGGTTGTGAACCTCACCTGCTGGCCCACAGTAGTGTACCTGGGTCAATATTCTTTCAAGCAGCAGCTGGAGAGAGAGAGAGAGGAGGACCATTGCTGCTGTCATGCTGTGATGGGGTGCAAGCTGTAGGGGTGGCCAGAACCGAGCTAATGAGCACAGCTCTCAATCCCAGGAGTGCGAGCACATCGAGTGTGTCTGTGTGTGTGTGTGTGTGTGTGTGTGAGGGAGATAGAGAGAGAGAGTGTGTCTGATAGAGCCGCTGTCCTCCTCCTACCTCTGCATAATTCATGCACTCAATACAGACAGTCACTCGCCCCCTGTCCTGGGAGCAGTGTATGTGTGTGCATGTGCTATAAGGGTATATGTCTCTCTCGCCTTCGATCACTTTCACTCACTCCCCAAACAGTGACTGCATCTCCATGTCTCTTATTAGCACATGTCACACATCAGCAAACAAGGTTTATTGATTATTTACAGATCTATCCTTATTAACCAACTGAGATATCTACAGTACATTAAGAACGGCGACTGGCATACGATATCAAATATATAAACACATAGTGTTTCTTATAATGTTCAGTATAATTACATTCTTAGAAGTAAGACAGAGGGGAAAAAAAAACTGACATTGATTTGACTGGAGAAATTCAACCTAAAATCTCCTAGCATGTCCAGTAGCAAGGTACGAGGGACCCCGTGTGCAGGTCTCAAAGTTTTGACAAGCTGATTGCTCTGCTGTAGTCCTGGAGCCTGGGCAGGAGCTGAGAGCATTAATATGACATGGAGCCTTGTATAAATGTTGCATGCACACAAAAGTGATGAGTTCGCCACATTTCACACATGCTGGAATGCATTTTCAGTAAACTTGACATGAAATTGAGCACGAATCTAAGCACACTTTAGACCATGTGTACACACATTTTGCTCAGTTTTATTTGACCGAGCACAGAAAAGTAGTGAAACTACCGTACCCAGAAGCTTCAATGTCATGGTGAACACCATTAAAGTGCAAATTGGAGCAAATGACCGCACTGACATAGTGATAACAATGCCATCAGAGAATAATTTTCTTTTAATGTAAGCTCATTTTACTCTGGCAACATGCCAGTGATTTTTAAAGGGCAAATGTGTCTAACTAATATAACGAATATTGTGGCAAGATGGCCATGGTGAACTCACGATTCATTCAGAAATAATAGTGTTTTGGATACAGACGTCTGGAGTTGTGAATGAAACAAAGAGCTGTGAACCAGTAAGGGTTCCTTAATAGCTCAATTTGGGAAACAATTAAGGTTTCTACTCAGAATCCTACAACAGAGTGTTCCCTTTTACAAAGGACCAATAAGAACCCTTTTTGGTGTGTATAAAGAAATAAACAGGTGATTCTACGATTGGGGTACCATTTGAGTTCCACTGATAGTACATTTACAATCATGTATGTAAAGTTATAATACATTAAAACACATTCAAACACAGTTCAAGTGCCCTTCAGAACACCCAAATGTGCATATTTCAGATAAATAACTTAAAACATTAAAATAAACTAATCTACAGCACTTAAAAACATGTTTTTGTCTGTCCCAGCCCACTATAACTTCACTTTCCCTTGAAATATAATCAATGAAATACTTCAAAAATCATATTATTTTTGCATTAAATGCGTGAATCCATTTAACATCTCATGCTTGAATCATCCTTTTCGAGAAGTACTCCATTATAGATTATGGAAAATCTACCTAACATTCACTTTCTACATTCACAACATATTCACCCCTGTGAAATATTTGGAATATTCCACATCTCAAGAAGTTGCATCACCCAAATTTCCTACAGATCATGGGGAGAAGAAAAGTAAGTTCTCTCGTTTTCAGAGTTCTCTCTAGAGAGCGCGAGAGACGCACGGACGGACAGCTAGAGAGTGCGAGAGACGCACGGACAGCTAGAGAGCGCG
>JAOUWY010000071.1:24965960-24977479 GCA_025728095.1 Prietella phreatophila
CTCTCTCTCTCTCTCTCTCTCTCTCTCTCTCTCTCTCTCTCTCTCTCTCTCTCTCTCTCTCTCTCTCTCTCTCTACTGTCTATTCCTTAACCCTCAGAGCAATGCATGCATGATCAAAACAGCATCAGCTTTGACAATCTATGGCACTTAACATTGTTTAGCTGAATAATACAAAACATTGACTTTGTGTCACTTTATTAGTGGCAGTAGATATTAGATTATGTTCAGTTGCAGTTTAATGTATGTGTATTTTAGATCAAATGGTGTTGCTGTAAACTGACACTCAGGAAGACGCTACTTTTTTTTATTCATTTTAAATCAGTTCTACAAGTAAGCCAGCAAAATGTTCCTGGGTTTCACTGATTTGCCAAATCAAATGTACAAACTCTGCTGGTTGTCCAGGGAATCCTTTCATCTCCCATTACGCACAGCAGTGGCTGTGTACGTCACCCCAGAGCCTGTTCATAGACAATAATTAGAGAATTTCCTGAGGTTACAGTCATTAAGGATATTACAAGTGTAATATCCTTCAGTTTTATGCAGTGTTGTGGGATGTTGAGCGAAGCAAATTAGCTTCCCTTTAATCTGAGCATTTCTCACCTCCTAATCATGTTTATTGTTTATAACTTTTGACACTTTATTTATTTGTTTTAAGGACCTGTTTTATAAGTTTGAATCTTTATTGCTCTGACATTTGTGAAACATTTTACCCACTGTGAGCCAATTTGTTCTAAACTTTAAAGTATTTTGCGTCTCACATCGTAACATTTTAGAATCTTTTGAAGCTTGTCTTTCCTATAATCTGTACATTGGGTAATTATTCATCTTAGGACTTTTATGCTCAATTACCATTAACGTTACCATTCTGAATCGGTATCAGTAAGGCATACTTACAGTGCAGCATTTTTAAGTGCTTCTGTCTGATCTCTGCTGTGTCTGATTTTTCTCAGGGTCAGCGACTCTGCATGCGTGGCAGCAGTTGGCCCAGCCGAACCTCGGTGGCATTCTGGATGCTCGGCCGGGGGTAGTGACCAAGGGCTTCCGCCATCTCCAGCTTGACCCTGAGGAGGTCTATACGTTTACAGACTTGGAGGAAGATGAGGCAGGAGATCATCAGATCTCTCAGCCCACTCTCTCTACCTCAGGCCTGGGCTCACTGCCCTGTTCACCAAGCTCCACCCTCCATCAGCAGGGGGAGCAGCGCCGAGGCAAGAGACGAGGGGCAGAGCCAGTGCTTCAGGTGATGGGAGGAGATGCACAGGATGAGGAGGAGGAAATTACCTCTGGTGAGGGAGTGTCTTTAATGTTGACATGAGGGTTGTCAAAAACCCCACCCACTGCCTGCACCCAGCCAAACCCAGTGGAATGTAGCAGCATGCTGGGGACATTTGCCTGTTTGTCACGTGTCTTATATCTGTGATCCCTCTCCTGTTACACAGCGTTCAGTGAGCTCACATCTACCTCATCCCTGCCTGCCGTGTGCCGTCACCGTGGTTTTGAGTATAGTGACTTTTTTTTTCTTTTCTTTTGGTTGTTGTTATAAATGTACTTCGTTTTCATTTACGAATCATTTATTTTCTCCTTGTGCTCTGGAATGAGAATGGTGTCTTTTGAAAGAACTTTTAAAGAATGCAGTGTAAGCCACCTTCATTTGGGGAATTAATTATGCTTCCAGTCTTGTGTATTGACTTCCCACTTATTATCGCTTAATGATGGTAGTGTGGAGACATTTTGGTGCAGGTGGTTATTAGAGTTTATTATACAAGTTGTGCCACTGCTCTACCATGGGCTTCATTCTCACTTCCTGCACTTATCTAATGAATTCACTATCTACCAAAATGCCCTTTTCTCTTCTTAGTGATGTGCTTCACTTTGACGGTGTTAGTGAGTGTGAATGTGACCCACCAGCTACACAGGAATCTTGCCTCAGCAAACTGTACCTGCTTCACAGCAATCCGTTTCCAGTGATCTAGTTACTCACAGCTCCTTTGCACTTTTCTAGAACTAAAGGGCAACCTTTTTTAGAACAGGCTATAGGGTAGTGAAGAGCTACAGAACGCGAGAGTGTGTATGCAACCAGATGCGCATACTCACTAAGTGAACCTTCAAGCATGGATAGCATCCAGGAAAAGGTCATGGAGATAAACGTGTATGTTACATGTTCGCGTGTCGACATTCTATTAAAAACGGAGTGCGCTCTGATTATACTTGCTCACATGACCGAGAGACAGCTGAAGCACTTATCGGTGACCAGTAGGTCACATTCACACCCACGAACACACAACACACAGGTTGTCCATTAAGTCTCCATAGAAATGAAAACTTTTTAACAAAATGTCTTCCAGAATTTTTCACACAACTTTATTAAACCAATTCAAAACGACGGAGTGTTGTGGATCAGCCGAGAAGTGGACGTCCACAAGCATCTGCTGAAGATGGCACAACTGACCGTGGTGCTGGTATACTGTGTATGAAGACTTTTGTGACACCCTGTATATAGCGTTGCATATTCATTTACTGTCTGGCGAGCATGCTGACGCGTACTTGTTCCTCTTTGGCAATATTATCACTCCACTTTTTATCTGTATGTGGTGATTTGAAAGTCATACTTGTCTAATGATGACCCTGCTTCTTGCCTATCCTTCTGTCCTATTCTGTGAGTCTGTTTAAAACTGTATCAGAATAACTATCGAAGCGAGGACTGTACTAATTAGAAAAAAGGTTCACTGCATGTATCTGATCCAATCTTTTTACCTCAAGTCTCACCATTTTCTTTCTTTCTAATAGAATCTATTACAGGAGGTAGTGTGTATTTTAGTTTTCAATTTCTGATGCGGTTTTAAACCATTCTAGTGTGTGTGTGTGTGTGTGTGTGTGTGTGTGTGTTTAGATGTGCACTAATGTATTTCTCTTGTTCCCAGTGCATTTTCCTGGTAAATGTATGTCTCACACAAATTCTACCTACACCTTCACTACCTGCCGGATACTCCACCCATCTGATGAGCTGACCAGAGTCACACCCAGGTGAGCGCCACACATCTCTTGATCACCACTAGATGGTGCCTACGACTCAAGCATTCCTTTCAGTCATACCAGCCAATGACCAACACCGTTTTCATTATGTTGCATTCACACAGACAGCTGGGATGATTCACAGGTTCTATACCCGCGATTTTCTCCCTCCTTCTCTGAGAAACTTCCAGCCCAAACTTCCTACTCTTTTTCGACAAAAATCCTAGCAGGAAAGACCTCTGTTTTTGTATGCACTAGGAGAAAAATATTTATGCCAAATGATGAATTATTTTGTAATAATCTCTCGCTTCGTTTACTTTTCCTAGTGAAGGAAAAGCTCCCAGAGAATACAGCACAGAGTCAATGTGGTGCAAGCTAGAGACCCAATTTTTAATCAAAAGAAAATAATACGCAATCCCACAGACTGAAGAAATTGCCTGCTATGACAGCAACAGTCTGTGAAACACCTCATCTTATAGGAGATTATACGTTGTTTGAGTTCAGGTTTCTATAAATGAATTTTTGATAAAATAATAAATATCTCAGAACACAGAAGGAATTGTTGCAGCTGGAAAACCTCTTATTCTATGCAGATTTATAGCTATATAAAGCTTTATTAGAAAAAAGTCATGTTAATACTTTATTACAAATACTCTCCCGAAAAATTTATTCTGTACAGGGAGAGGTGTCGATTGTTTTATTATACATTGTTTTCTTCTCAATTTCATAATGGACACCTACAAACAGTGAGTATGTTTTTAAATGTGTAGTGTGATCAGAGGCAGTTGCCCAGATGTGTTGTGTAGCAGCCACACATCCTATACGATTGACTCTCCGCAGATCATGTGATGGTGATGAGGAGGAGGAAGCAGCACTTTACCATGTTGTTCTGGGCTTAGAGCAGGTTCTCTGAACCACACACACTCAGGTGGTCTCATGGTACCAGCATGATGGGCCACAGACATGATCTTGAGAAGCCTTTCTAACCAAACTTAACCAGTCTGACTGTTTTAGAGGAAGTGCCTCTAACTTCTCATTCATCTTTGAGTGGCAGTGTGAAAGTTACATGTGACACTGCTAATGTGTTTTAAACTACTTTCCCAGCCTTGCATTGTATTTTGACTAATGACTTTGAGATTATTAACTTTCGTCTTAGACTGCAGGACAATGAGGAGTGATGCATGACACCTGTGTGAAAGTGTTTAAATTATTGCCAGCAACATATTTGTGTGAATCCTGAAGCATCAGTCTAAGGTCCTTTTTTTTTTTTTCTGTGTACTATGTCAGTGTCATGGTAGCAGGTCCGTCCCTTGCCCCCTGTGTGATGAGCATCAGTAGCATGCACTCTACTCCAGCATCTACCCCCTGCACTCCACGCCGTCTCAGCCTGGCTGAGAGCTTCACTAATCTGAGGGAGCACACCAAGACCACAAGCACCTCTCTGGGCCTGGTGTGCCTCCTACAGGACCGTGGGATTTCTGCAGCTGTATACAACCCTCACAGCTGGGATCGGGCTGAGAGAACATCCAACAATTCACAATCTGTTTCAAGAACATTCCCCACTGCCCCAGGCCTAGACACCATGCCCTCGACACCTCCAAACTCCCCCACCCAATCCAAACCCTGCAGCCTTGTGCTGCCTATGGACTACAGCCCCTCAGACTCGCCTTACGAGAACTTCCTGGCTTCACGACCCGCCAGTTCCATTCTGAAGGAGATGCGAGGAGCAGAGGCCAAGCTGCGCACGGAATCCCAGTGCCAGACAGAGATGAGCATACACAATCTGCGGCTTTTGGACAAGGTGAAGCGCTTTAGACTCGGCCCAAGAGCTTTGACTCCAGGTCCTGGGCTCGGTTTAGCCACGCCTTCTTTTGGGACCCAACCTGGGATACCCAGCCCCATAGCAGGACTGACCGGAATCCGGAGAAACCGGAGTTATCCGGTTATGGTAGGGGCCAGTATGACGATGAAGGGATTGGCGCCCCCTACTGAAGACTTGCTCCTACCCCCCAAACCTAGACAGGCTAGCCTGAGTGAGGAGTGAGCATTTCCTCTCTGTTATACATCTGTGTATATACATTTAATAAAATACATTATTCTCATGACAGATCATCTGTGCCTGTAAAAGAGATTTGTATAGATTTTGTACAGCAGCTGTAACTGTAATACCATTTTGTTACTATTATTTTGTCACACATACAGTGCAATTTAGCCAGATAGACCACAGCATGTCTTTGATTCGTTCATCCCCTACTGTGTAAATTGTGGAATAATTGCACTTCCACATTAGAGGAAAATGTAGCGTAAGGTCTGTTTGTAAGCACTTTTTTGATATTGACTACTTTGGCATAACTGTGCCAAAAGACCATATCCCTGTAACCTTGTTTGGTTAATATGGTCTTCCTGAACTCAAAGCTCCTCTGGTTGGCATTTTTGATGAAAACCTGAAACACTAATAAGATCCTTACACTAGTCCTAGCCAGAAGAATAGTGCGTAAGCGCCCCAGTTAATGTGACTAATTGCAACCCTTTCTGTGCCCTCAAAACAACCTCATGTTAAATTATTAATACCCTTTTAAAAAAAAGTTTTACTTGCCCACATCATTATCCCTGTAAATGCCTACAACATCCGTATATAGCGGTGTATTCACAGAATATGAAATCCCTCGAATGGTTTGTGTAATGCTTATTACAGTGTAATAAACATATGAATAGCCCTTTAAATGGTTGCTGTTAGGAAATCTGTAGTAGCACAAATAAGGGCACGTACTGTACTGTAATTTGACCAGAGTTGTCATGAAGAGCTGTAAGGAATCTGAGATTTGTGGGGGGATAACCAATGTTATTTCTAAATGTATGTTAAATCAATGCAATCGAATTTAATGATGTATGAAATACTCAAAGGCAGTGTATTTACAACCTCCTGGATAATAAGAGTCCAGTGCTTCTAATGGAAACAGTGCAACTCTGCAGATGTTTTGGAAGACTCTGACCAGTATTGTGTTTTATTTAAAAGCTGTAAAGTGTGTGTTTTTGCTGAGAGGTCCTTGTTCTCTAAAGACTGAACTGTAAGCTTTAATTGCATTGTGCGAGTCTGTCCTTTTGACAGCGTTATGATGGTGCCTGATGTCAATAATTTTATTCTTCAACCCTATTTTGAGTGACTTTTTCATTCTGAAGACTTTGCCTCAGTAAGCATTGGTGTTCACACTGTAACTAAGGTGTCGGTGACCCCCTAATAGGAGCGTTTTTAAGTTTGCAATGCGGTGCTGAATATAGGAAGGATATTTTAATTCTCGAGAAATGATGTCTACTTTTCTAGAAAGCACATACAGCCATTCATTTTGGTCAGAACTATTATTATTATTATTATTATTATTATAAAAAATTTTAGTTTTTTTGGTAATCATGTTCGTGGTTGCACCAGAACGTTGTCTGTTTAAAGAGGTGTATGCACTTAACCTTGACTTGAACATGTTTGTGTTGAATGTATTGCAGAATCACTGAGGTGTCATACGTGACTCAACGTTCGTTGCAGTCACGAGTTTTATTTCCGCAGACCGCATAAAGGGAAGATTTGCCACTTGTACACTGTAAATTGTAAAGATAGAAATATGTTTTTATACAAAATATCATAAATGACTGAATAAATGGAGGGATGTGAGAGGAAGTCTCAGATTTGTTTTCAGGAACTTTGAATACAGGAAAGCTCATAAATAAATGAATTAATACATTTGTTTTGTCTTTTTATTTCCCCCAGTAGTGTCATGATTAAATGCACTTCATTTATATCTTGCCCTGGCTGAAGAGAGCATTTTATTTGATGTTACAGGTATTCACAGTCAGAGCGGACTCATTTGGGCTATCTCGACTATTTTTGGATATGATCCCTACTCTATATCCTACACCAGAAACTGACCTAAATCAGAGACATAACATCAGCCTGTTATCAGTTTTTATTCACTGAGGACTGGGAGTGGGTGTGGGGATGTGAATGACACATTCATTCTTGGCGGTCGTTGAGCATTTTAGTGCGGCATTTGATGTTCGAGACCTCTGGGAATAAAGGTAGATGAGATATTCCCTCAGGAGCAAGGCTTTGACCATCTACTGCTCATTACATGAATTAATGCAGGGACGAATGTTAATGAGTTAAAATATACTAGTTAATATGTCAGTAATTTCTCCCAAGTGCCAGTTCCTCTTCACAGCTCTCATTCATCGTCCTTTTTGTGTTAGATGAGTGGAGGCTTATGATATGAGAACATCAAAGTGATAAACACTTAATGCTTGTGAGCAGCAGCTACTTATACAGGTCATTCACAGTATAGTGTAATCCACAGTTAAGAGAGTTTATTCATGAGGAGATTGAATTACATGTACATAATTGGTGACTTGGCTATGTTTTAATATGGGTGAAAACTATTTGATTTAATGTATGATGATAAATAGTGGTGGAGGACACTGTTAAAAACAGTTAAAGAAGTATATTTTATTACTGTATGGAAGTACTATAATTGTAAAATTTGCACTTTAATTTAACCGACTAAAAAATTCTGTACGGAGTGCATGGTGGCTTCGTGGTTAGGACGTTTGCCTCTCACTTCCAGGGTTGGGGGTTTGATTCCTGCTTCTGCCCGTGTGCGTGGAGGTTGCATGCTCTTCCCATGCTGTGGGGGGTTTCCTCCGCCAGTCCAAAGACATGCGTTGTAGGCTGATTGTCATCTCTAAATTGTCTGTAGTGTGATGGACAGGATGTCCCCTGCCTTGTGCCCCGAGACCCAGGGATACGTTCCAGGCTTGACCCCGTGTAGGATAAGCGGTACAGAAAATGGATGGGAAAACTCTGTATTTTCATTTTGAACTTTGAAGTCATTGTTAGAAATCTCAAATGCCATGAGATTTTTTTAATTTATTTATTTTTATCTTTTACCATTAATTCATACAGAATAAGATGTGTCCTCTGCCTCCCACATACAAACGAAATATCAGCCTTTAAAAATCCATCTTTAAATCTAAACAAGCATGTTGAGCTAATTTAGCTTTAAGTTGGGTGCATTCACTAACTAGGTTTGTTTTTGTTGTTAATGCTGCCTTAGCATTCAATCCAGAGTGTCATTAAACACATTTTAACCAGAAATCCAAATTCTTAGTTTGTCTGAGTTAGCAGAATATTTATTTGTTTGTTTGGTTGGTTGGTTGGTTATTTAATTGATGTTGATTGATTGAATGGTAAATTATGAATAATAATTAGTACAGTTTTTGCTCCATATTTGACACAGGAATTTGATGACATCCCCATACTTAAGTTTCTCTGTACTTGTTTCATTCCCTGGTAAAAAAATAAAAATAAAAAATTAGCAATTAAAATGTAATAATGTCTCTTCAGTCACCTAAGCTTTTCAGAGAAACCGAAAAGTTCAGTGACAATGGTGGAAAGCATAGCTTGGGAATTGATTCTGATTTGTTTGGATGCCTTAATGAGCTCCCCAAGGAATTCACTGCCAAGTGAATCTTTAGTGATTGCTTTATTTTCCACCGTCACACTGTTGTGAAACTGTTCTCCAGGATGTTGATCCTGATGCTGGCAGGATTCTTCTAGAGCGTCTTCGATAATCACTCTGTTTCATGCCAGTCACTATGCTAGGAAGTAGTCGTATGTGTGTTATGGTGAGTACAGTCAGAGGCAGTGTTTGAATTACTGTAACACATCTAATTGCCCTGGCAGCAGGTCTTTCATGTCAGGATAAGTGCATGTGTACAAATGTGTTTGCGCATGTGTGGGTGTACGTGTGCTTGTCTGGGTTTATTGGCTCACTTTTTATTGTCTTAACTGAATGAAACCCTCATTGAGGCACACCTGTGGCATAATGGTGCCTTTTGTTCTGTATAAACTATTGCTCTCTCTCTCTCTCATTTGCCATCCTGCAATTCATCCATTATGTGCTAACTCAAGTGGTGTACATAATAGGCAGTATGAGGTTATGTCCTAGTCTGTCTGTTTCCGGCTCTGTGCTTGTACAAGTAAAAGCAAGCCTTTTATTGCCTGCGCAGTGAGCTTTCCCTAAGGCTGTTGAGTGAGATCGCCGAAAGCCATATACACTAGTGCTGCCACTTCGAATGATCAATAAGTGAATGTGTTTTTGTGGTCATTAACTGTAAGCTCTCTCCCCTAAGCACTAAACACATTGTTATGCTGGTCTCCACTGCAATGTGAAGGACTTTAATCTGTCACTTCAGTAATATTTTTCATGTAATTCTGTAGTGGTTTGGCTCAAATCTCATTAGTAAATTAGTAATCAAGAATATCAAAGTCTCTCAGTCTTTATCGCAACCTTCTCTAGATGTGTTAAAGCTTCCGCTCTAGAATGCTTTGCTAATAGGATCTAATCTAATCATTGTTTCCATGGCATCACATTTGCTTTTGAATAAATGTGGGATGTGGTGCCACCGCCGTCCTTCAGGTTTTGTCAAATTCGTTATGTTTTAGTGTGATGGCATCATACAAACTTCTGGACACCAGAGAAAATACAACTGGATGAATGAGTTAAGGCAATGATTTATTCTCAAACATCTAACACATTCCTAATGCTAGAACAAAATCGTACACACAAGAAAATAAATAAAACAGACCACATTACCATCCACCCCCCACCCCCCCAAAAAAATGTGAGTGCATGTAAAAATCAGAGTTTCACATACATATTCATATATTGCATCATCTTCATTATCCAAATTTACATCAGAAATAAGATGAAGAAAGGGCACTCCAACAATGGCGTGATTGGCAGGGAGAAAAATTAAAATGGATCTCTCTGTACACGTGGTTGGTTGATTGGTTGGTTCCTTAAAAATGATGATTGGGTGATTGGATATTATGAAGCGTACTCGTACTCCTCAGCACTCCGACGGCCAAAATCCATCCAGCCCAGGTAGTCTCGGTCCTTTATTCTGTGGTTGGACCTGCTGTTGATGGATGGGCTTCTGCGGTAAGAACCTATGACGAGGAGATGGGTGAATCCTCTGGTTACAGGTTGCAGGAAAAAGCAATGTATAACATGCTATGAAATGACTATAGAACATCTAAATATGGTTTATGTAGAAAAACCATCATAACATGAAAGAAATGTAACAAGGTCATATAAAGTGCTCTATGATGATACCTGTTCTCTGTTGGTTTTCATTTAATACTCAAAGGATGACTATCATCGGAATCTTTATGAATATGAATCTTTATTTCATGAATATGAAAAGAAATGACACTACCCTACCTTTTCTGGAAATGAGTCTGGCCAGCAGTTCATTCAGCCTGCGCACAGCGTCCTCT
This sequence comes from Prietella phreatophila, assembly GCA_025728095.1. NCBI lineage: Eukaryota > Metazoa > Chordata > Actinopteri > Siluriformes > Ictaluridae > Prietella > Prietella phreatophila. The sequence continues at coordinate 24,976,300 of JAOUWY010000071.1, forward strand.
TCTACATTCTCTTCCTGCGTTTTAGACAATAATGTGAGCTGGCCACTTGGGGGCACTGCAAGGGTGTGGCGTGTGTGCGCATCTACAGACCCTCCATCCAAACGCCCTTCTTCCATTAAGTGTGTGGGGTGAGAGAAGCTGCTGCTGCTGCTGCTGCTGGAGAGAGCCACCACCAGCAGTAACACACAGATTCCAGTGTTCATGCCTGAAGCACAAACCCAGAGAAAATGTCCTTTACTGGCAATTTGTGTTATAAATGTAATAACCTATTTCCCCTAATCACTACATCACCAAATAAGGTTTAGAGTGTTCACATAATATTAACACCAACTTGACTCATTCATATATCATCAAATATAACCTCAAAACTGTAACAATTAGATTCAGTGAATACTGACGTAATAGGCAAATTATTTACTGAAATGTCAGTACTTGGAACTGGACTGTGGATTGACACCTCTTAATATACTGTATGCTCTTAATGAGAATTGAGGCTAAAGAATAGCTTTCTTTTCATAATCCCATTTATTTTCACTACTTTTTAGAACATTATTATTATTATTATTATTATTATTATTATTATTACTTTCTCAAAAAGAGTAGCTGACCTACAGCTGATGAGCATATGAGGTATATGAGCCTTTCTATAACACAACTGCAGTATAACCAATATATTCTATTGTCTGAATAATAATTTGTATTATATTAGAAGAATTAATATATGAGATTAATGTTGTCACACTATTCCGATTATGTCTGATTGTAAAAAAAAAAAAAAAAAGTAAACAATTATTAAGCAAATTTTCTTCAAGAACTGAAAATGGTTAAAAGAAGAAAACAAAAATCTAATGTGTGTTGTTTCACCTAATTCAACACAGTATTCTAAAGATAAAGAGAATAAAACAAATACCTTGCACTGAGACTGAGGCTGTGCAGCAGAGAAGAGTAGCAGGCGAGACAGGAGATGGAGTGAGATGAGGTGCCGTGCTGAACCAATATGAATGAGAAAGATTTCAGCACACTGTGCAACAACGGCCCTTATATACCCTTCTGCAGGGGGCTGGCTCTGTGTGGCCCGCACAGCACCAGAAGCACTACTGCCTAGTCTCTGTGTGTGTGTGTGTGTGTGTGTGTGTGTGTGTGTGTGTGTGTGTGTGTGTGTGTGTGTGTGTGTGTGTGT
>JAOUWY010000071.1:25018540-25034180 GCA_025728095.1 Prietella phreatophila
TGTGTGTGTGTGTGTGTGTGTGTGTGTGTGTGTGTGTGTGTGTAGTGAGGGTCAGTCAGCAGCAATCCCTGTTGCAAGTATGGAGTTTGCAGCAATCTGTTTGAGGAATGCGTTACTCCTGTTGCCCGAGCACCAGCAACATGAGAACAAACCAGAGAATGGCTCTAAAAACTCCAGCCAATCAGGCAGCACGGAGAGCGGCAGTGAGAACAGTGATGCCTGCAGGTATACGTCACCCACTCTACATTTCCACACATTTAGAGACTCTTGAACAGCAATGTTGTAATGAATAATAATTTAACAAACGCACACACATGCACACACTAATATGAGGACAGTAGCAGAAGTGCAATAACCGACATCCTGTTAGGACTCAGCAGTTACTTGATGCTTTACTCATTTTTGTGCATCTAACAGTGGGATAATTCAGTAACCTTTTCAACCTGTCGTTTGATTTACAGTGGGAAGAGCCAAGAGGGAGACAAGTTCATTCCTGCTGCTCCCTCATCACCGCTTAGAAAACAGGAAGTTGAGAACCTCAGGTAAGATCAAAAAGTGTCCACTGTGCACCGCTCTTCTGCCCTTATTCCCCCGTCTCCATCTTTTCCCCATCCACCTGGGGCATTTTTCATTTATTTTCATCTGTCAGTCCAGACGTGGGTCTGCAGAGAGGAAAGAGTGGGCGGGTTGAGGGGTGACCCGGGATTGACACCCTGGTACATTGACATGTTTACGAGCACGCAAGCCACCTACTCAGGTTTCCCTTCCCGGAATCTGGCAAGTCTTTTGTGTTCCAGCCAACTGCTGGGAAGCCTGCACCTCCTTTTTTCCTTTTTCTCTTTCCCTCCCTCCGTAACCCCTTTTAATGATCGGCTTGTAGTAGCTCTGGCACTAACAGGAAACAGAACAAAGATGGAGGGTTAGGAAGGGTTTAATTGAGAACATCTCCACTTATGATTATGCTTAGGAAATTTACACCGTGGAGTAAATGACAACCCATTGTTATCAGAGCTATTATATTTATTGTTGAGATCTTGTAGGTGATCTTGTCAGTTTGACACTTGAATTGAGTGGGTTTAAACAGAGAGCGCCTGCTCTAAACCTCCTGTACACAGAGAGGAACATGTGCAAATAATTTTGTGCCCAAGCAAAATCTTCTAACAGAGCAAGTCCTTTTAACATAATGAACTCCTCTTTTCGGTTTATAGAAAATAAACGCATCTGTTTACTACGTCTTTACCATTTAAAGAGTCAACTAATGTGCTCTGCCTGAGCTTCAGCTAGACTGTACCTAAACGTTGAAGTATTTGGAGTTTATGAGCTGGTGACATGGTTATGTCTGGTATCTACGACTGTCTTTGCATCACAGATGTCTGGCATTTACCTCTGCTCTTTCATTGGCTGTAAATTAGGCCCCACTCAAACGCCTAATTTATTCCTTGAATAAATGCATTTACCCTTGTTCAAGGGTTTGGTTATAGTATACATGCTTTTCGGGTTTACTAGTCTGAAATAATTTCTTTTGAAGGTAAATAAAAAGTGAAAAGGTGCATCTTAAAATTAAAGGTGTAGTTGAAACTTACTTTGTTTGTTTGTTTGTTTTTGTTTGTTTGATTGATCACAGGTGCTGCATTTTAGCCTGTAGCTCGTATGTGGCTTTGGCCCTTGGGGACAACTTGATGGCACTTACCCATGCAGATAAACTCTTACATCAGCCCAAGCTGTCAGGATCCCTCAAGTAATTCTCTTAACTTGCCTTCCATTTTATACTTCAGGAACCATTTTTTCCCCCCATTGTAATGGCATTTTAATTGATGGATTCTGACTTGAATGTCAGGAGAAAGACGACATGAATATGGCAGCAAATGATTTGTTTGCTAAAGGTCGGAAACTGTTAATAGTATAAAGCAGCAGTGATTGATTTTTGAACAATACCAGGTGTGCTGCTTTGCACTTGGCAGGAATAACAGTTCATATTCTCTGCTCAGAGAAATGATCTCGCTTTGTAGTATTGCTGTGTTGTATAAAAGACCATTGTGTTAACATGGTTTTATCAGTATAACTTGTCTGGGGCGTAACTTTGGAGTAGCATTTTGCATGTTGATGATGATGCTGCGACACCGTGACATGCTATGAGTAGTCTTTGAAATACTCAAAACAACCCTAAGTTCCTGTTTATTGTTTTTCTTTCTATCTATTTTAGTTGTATTTTCTAACGTCTGAAAGCATTTGTGCCTTCTCAGCTCTTTAATTCCCTTACAGTAGTACAGTCCATTTGTGCTGTTTTTCATAGTCAGTAACAGGTATACTGTCCTCAGGTTCCTGGGTCATTTATATGCTGCTGAAGCTCTGATCTCTCTGGACCGAATCTCTGACGCCATCACTCATCTCAACCCAGAGAACGTTACTGATGTCTCACTAGGCGTGTCTCCCAGTGAACAAGACCAAGGTAAACTCGCTCACGTGAACACAGTGTGACTCATGCATCACAGCTGGACTGTCAACACAAACACAAGAACAGCAGCGGTTAGGAATATTTCCTCTGTGTGGTTCCTGTGATTTTTACACATGTTCTGAACCCACAGGCTCAGATAAAGGAGATTTCGAGCCTGTTGAATCTTGTAAGTATTATCTATTATTAGCTTCCAATTAAAATCACACTCTTGAAACAATAGCAGATAGTTGTGGGTTTGCTTATTCAGGAGTGGTCTGAGTGCCTGTGTATTTGTTTAGCAGGGAAACAGACTCCTCTGTGTTACCCCAGTAGTCTGAGCTCTGCCAAGGCCATGATGCTCTTTAATTTGGGCAGTGCTTATTGTCTGAGGAGTGAATACGAGAAAGCTCGCAAGTGCCTTCATCAGGTAATGAACACCTGCATACAATCTGCTTGGTGGACTAGGCCGTGGTCCTCATAGCTGGTTCATTTTACATTGAAAAGCTTTTAACATTATTTTACATTAAAAAAAAAAAAAAAAAAAAGAGTCTGCCTTATTTTTGCCTTTGTAGGCGGCTACTATGATCAGTGCCAAAGAGATTCCACCAGAAGCTATTTTACTGGCAGTCTACCTGGAGCTACAGAATGGTATGTTCTTAATATCTGATTGTCAAAATAATTGGAAAAACAATGTTCCATCCCATTTTTCCCGAAATTAGCTATCATTTTGTTTTATCAGTCAAATATTGTGATCAGTAGTGAATGTCCGTGGTTTAGTACATGATGAATGTGATTGCAGGTAACACGCAGCTGGCTCTCCAGATCATCAAACGGAATCAGTTACTCCCATCAGTGAAGCCCTCGTCCTCTCCGGACCTGCGCAAGAAGCCTCCGCCATTCCAGTCTGTGCAGCCCATGCAGCCTATACAGATGCCCTCTTCCTTCACACAAGTACAACGCAAATGATGCGCACACACACGCTACAGTATCATAAACACCTTTTTAACACTTATTTATGAGCCTGCATCAGCAGCAGGTTGGATGGATGGATGGATGGATGGATGAAGGAATGAGGAGGACAGGATGCAGAGGAAAGGTTCAGGGAAGAGCTGCTTCCTGAGAGCTCATCTCTTCAAATGCATATTCACATCATCTGGGGTCTATGAAATCTGAAATAAATTTTATTTACAGTAATATGTGGTGTGTTTGTTTTTAAAGCAACTACTAGGATGTGGGGTTTTGATGTTTTTAATATTTTCACACAACAGCATGAAGTTTATTTGAATCGAACTTCGGTGTGCTTGCGTCCTTTGTGTACTTCATGTGGGGGTGTGAGACCCAGAAAAAAAACGGAAGAACAAAAAGAAAGAAATCTAATGTTGGATATGGTACATAAAAATATGATGCAAATTGTCGCAGCATTTCTGATCGAGTATTATATGTATGTGTAATACATGTATGTACTGCATTATCCCTCAGCAGACGAACCAAGAATATCAATTTCGCTCTGATTCAAACCCAACAAACTGAAATAGAGGCCTGTGTAACGCTGTTACTGCTGCAGGAGTCATAAAGTCGCATTAGGAACTATTCCACATGTGGTGGTGTTGATGCAAAAGTATCAGTGCTATGGACGACCCTGGGGTTTGTACTCATCGAGGTGGTCCTGCAAACACGCATTCATACCTACGGACAGTTTAGGCCTGGTTTATACTTCACACACCTCCGCAGACTCTGGGCTTTTTTTATGGCGTAATTTGCAAATAAACGATGTTGACAAACATATAGTAAACTATTTACAAAAATAAATGAACATCCACAAATGTATTTGGATGAACAAATTTTCACATATAATAAATTACTTTGGGGTTTAATTGTTTGTGGAATCAGCTGCATGTGGATTATGTACTCATCACTTGGCACGTTTCTGAACCGCCTGCGTTTTTTTTTTGTGTGTGTGTGTGTGAATTCCTGAAATATTTCTCAAATCAAGCCACAAATGTGCATCACTGCGCCAACCAATTCTCTTGAGCTCTACAGGCCCTGCAGGCGAATATGCTGGTTTGCACTGCTTTGTAGTCTTTGTCCGTGCTCAATTTGGAGGTTTGGTGTTGAGTGTAGACCTACTTTACAATAATGATATTAATATTCATCAGCTCAAGTCGGAGAAGCTTATTTTGAAACCGTGAAGATAAATATATGCAGTGTGTTCTGGATGAAAAAGAAAGCTCAGTGCAGCTCTGCAGTAATGTCTCAGAAATGTTGGTGAAGTGACTACAGTCATTATTTACCGTGTTCATTTCATTCATAAGTGGTTGAGGTACTTCTTTTGGACTCAGGAGTCATGCTGGAAACTACAACACGGATATTTAATACAACACGGATATTTATATTTGGGAAATTCACAATGAATACATTTGAATTTGACCACGGTGTAGGTGTGTAGCATTTACCATGTGTTCTTAATCAGTTATCCCATTGAATCTAGCACAAACACGCCGAATAGCCAACTGGGAAATACAATAAGAAGAAGCAAGCAGCTGCAGCTGTTCAAAGCGAGTTTAATCCGGCCTGCAGCTCTGTGCGCCTTTTAATCTGATTGGTTGAGAACGACTCTCTGATTGGTCAGTATAATGTGGGCGTTGGCGAAATGTTGTCTGAGACTGTGATTGGCGGATGCAGACCCAGCGGGGGTAAATACATAAATGAATGAATTGATTTGTACAAATCGGAGTGAGAAATATTTCAGAAATCCGACGATCAATAAACAGGTGTTCGTGCATTTCAAACGTGAACCATTTTCTGCTTTGTGAAACAAACTAACAAAAAAACAAAACTTGTTTTATTTTTTTGTTGAACTCATGTTATTTATTTGCAGTTTGGCACGTCATAGCCTAAATATGTCTGTCCGGCACGTTCACATGTTTACCATCAACATGTTTAGAGATTATTTCTTGCAACTCAGACCTGTTGTTGAATTTAGAGCTCCAACTCGAGTCGCAGATCTTACATTTCAAACTATTTACTCTTCTAAAAGATTGATCAAACTTGAATGTTACGTGAAAGTCATTTCCTTCAGTAATTTACATAATATGGAACGCCATTTGTGTTAATACCGATTGGCCCTGATTCAGCTCTACATAGTGATCTAGGCCACTGCCTGCAATATTTACACTGCTTTAACGCATCTGAACAGTGCATGATGCTCGGCAGCCATTTTACTCACATGTACTTACAAGCAAGCATGACCCTGGCTTTAGAGCAGCCAATCCAGCCAGGCCTAGTTCTGGTGTACAGTTGTGTATATAACATCATGTCCCCCCACCCCCCTTATTTATACCAGAGTGCGGTCCAATTCTCGAATCTGATTGGTCAGACTGTGAATTTTCTTTAACAGCAGCTCTAACAGTAATGCTGAGCCTCCTGAACTAAACAGAGTCTTTGTGTTCTGTGAATGTGAAAGTTAAGTCACTGGCGTTATTACTATACTGCAAGATATTTCTTTTTAAATGTTTTTTTTTTTTTAAATCATGTGAATACGAGAACCCTAAATAATTATGTTAATTTATTCTCTAACCCTTTTAACTGTGAAATAAATTGCACGGAAACCAGAGTACAGATTTATTTGATAAATATAATCCGACTATACAAATATTAGGCTCATGGTTTAATTGTGAACAATAATAATCGGGCTATTTATTTGAGCCATAGAACATATTTATTTCGAACAGAACACAATATTACATGTCAGCTCGAACATGTCTACTTCTGAGTTATTTAGGTTGGAATTCCTCACATTCAATTCAAGCGACCAGTTCAACAGGATTATTACTATAATAATAATAAATATCATGATTTTTGGTTGTGATTTTGGCAAAAACACAGGCCCCAGAGCCTCCACAGACCTCATCATGAGAACTACAGCTATAAGCTGTAATAACTGCCTGTATTTTACTGTATGTAGCAGCATGTATGAACAGTTAAGCATCTCTCACAGATTTGTGGCCCATAGAAAATAAAATTCAAGAAGAAAAAAAAATGCCACTGTGGAATATGGTCTGATTGGTGTCCTGTACTGGGACCAGTCCACTACGGTAAAACCACCTTTGTGTGTCTCTCTCTCTCTCATGTGTGGTCCCTTCCTTTTCTCTAGGTCTCTCTTTAGGGTGGCCAAGTTCCCTTTTCCCTATAGGCAGCTCTTTTCTCATGCTAAATCCCTTTACCTCCCCTGTGTTCATTCCTCTCCTCCCCCATCTCTCTGCATTGTTACCCAGATCTCTACTCTGACAAGCTCCGTCAATGATCTTCTAGAGAAAGTGAGAGGGTGAGGGCTTTGTTCAACCTTTTTAAAAGAGCTCAGCTACTTAGGACACAATGCCTGTGCTCATACTGTAACTCTAGATGTTTCCATTAAATAGAGAGCGCTTTTGTTCACAAAATGTGTTCCTTAATTTCCTTGCATTGGTTTATGTAAAGTTGTTAATCAGTTCTGCAATAAAACTGCAAAATTCCTGGATAAATGATTTGACTTAACAGCCTGGAGTTGGTGACTGCTTTGTGAACACCGTGTTTAAGAATGCAGTGGACTATTTGGGAGTTAGAATCTCCAGAATCTTCACCTCATGATCAATCATTAAAGACTGTTTAAAAACCCAGGCCATCTATGTGTGATTTGATGCCTTTGGAGACTACTTTTTTTCTGTCCCTTAGTAGAATATAATTATTTAAACAGGTATCTGAATATTTAAATTGTAATAGAAAGATTCTGAACACTTAAGTACTTTCAGAGTGAACGATAAAACGACAGTCTTAGACCAACATGAAAAATGTGTTTACGTGGTTTAAATCGGTTATTTTAAGAGGCCATCTGCTTGGCCATTCTGATCATCCCTGCAATTTGAAGCTTGGCTTTGTTGACCTTTTGGGTAGGGCTCTGCCATGAACTCTGACCCTTTGGTATGCAGGGACACCAATTCCTCCTGCTACACTGGTGGTCATGCCAGGTTTTGTTAAATGATAATATTAGAGTTGATATGATAAGGTATGTCATTCATTCATACTAAAGGTGAGATTAGTTTATTAATAACAGCAACGACAATTCAGCACTACCTACAACAGCGTGAACAATGAGTTTCTACTGCACTGCCACTTGAAACAGCAAGAAGAGACAAAAGAAAAAGACACCCACACATTCAGGATCCCAACAAGTTTATTTAAGCATAAAGAGCTGAACATAAAATGAGAATCTGCATAGGAAAATGTTTAAAGTCAACAAAGACAAAAGCACAAGACTGTAGCTCACCAAATAATTCACACAGCCTCCTTCTAAGTACAGCAGCAGACCAAAATCCATGAGTATTTTATGTATGGTAAATACTGTTTAGGGAGCAAAAGAGGACATTGTGGAGGATACTAAATGTTACATCCACCTAAAAAGACAACAGACCTGGAATCTGGCTTTGCTGTTTTGACCCTACCCTAATAGTTAGATTTGAAAGGATAAAACTGATGCCAGATCTGAGTTTAGGCAGCAATCTCTCCACATGTCCCTTTGCATTTGTCTCACAGCCAAACGTGTCATCAAGGAATTAAAAGCTATGATGAGTGTAATGAAAACTATAGTAGAAATGGTTGGATTGTTGCCATAAAGACAAAAACAAACATTTTGATAAGAGGAAACATGTCATATTTGTAATATTTTGAACATTGAATACACCGTTCATCAATACAGTAACCAATGTAATCTTACACTTATCAAAAATATCTGCACATTGTTGCATTAGTGTTGTTTGACTGATTTAACTGAACTATTTTTCAGAACATGATTTCTTTCCCCCTCAATCTGGGTCTGAAAATGAACACAAATGGTAAAATTTGGCTGTGAAGGATCCTGTTGAATTTAAACACAGCAAAGATATTTTTTGTAGATAAATACAATGCACACACAAAAAATAGATACTAAATCCTATGGAGTACTAACAAAGGATTTACTGTAAGAAACAAATATTGACTTTGAATCAAATCTCTATAAAGCTACCTGAGTTTTGGGGATTTTTTTTTCTTTTTAGGTAATACAATAATAAAAAAAAATGTAAAAAAAGACCATGCACTACTGAACTGTTTACACTTTCCTTCTGCTTTTCCAAGATTAGGAAACAGATCGAAAGCTGGAATACACCACACTGGTGGGAAACCCGTAGAGACGCTGACCAGAAGTCCAAACATGACACAGTATGATGTGACTAGACATACTGAAGGCCAATGTTTGAGCCTGATTAATAACTTCTAGACATGTGCACCCATTTACTGCATTGTTCTGGCACCATACTGTCTAAGAAGTTACAAACTATTCCTATAATATAAACTAGATTTCCCTAATAACCACCACATATCGAAAATGCACTGATGACATACTGGATGGTCGTTCTGTGTGGCTGCTCGGTGGAGGCCCTATGCCTCTAAACATGATGGCTCCTGGTGTGACTGAAAAGATTTTCTTCTTAAGCACAAATCAACACAACTGCTATTTTCAACTCTACTTGGACATTGCTACCCACATTTCATTTTAGTGTAGCTCAGTGTAAATGTTATGTCAAACCTATGAGGACATCATTGAGGGATTAAAAAAAGCAACAGAGAAAACTCTTTGGCAGTTTCCAGTTTGATTAAATTTCAGAAGAGGAAAGTAAAGTAATATTATACAATGCAGCAGTGTTAAGGCATATGAATGTAATTTCTCATAGTCTCTCCACCACACTCACACACACACAGTACCTTGCTCTGTAAAGCTATCCATCAATGACATAGAAAACTTGTAGTCAAAGTTGTTCACCATAACATAGGAACATACATACATATCTATACATATACATATATATATATATATTTTTTGGTATATAATAATAAGTGTCTGCTTTTTCTTCATCGCCTCATTTCAAATAAAATTACCTACAAGGGCTTTTAAAGCATGCAAATGTTTCTCTTAAAGAGATTTCTTTGGTTCTCTAGGGACAGAGCTGCAGCTAAAAGTCACAAATCAAACAGCTGACTAATACTGAAATTAGGGTGAAGATTTCAAAGCAGCAAATTCTCTCATAACTGCCCAGTGCTCACACTGTTCATGTTCCACGGCAGATCTAGCACACGACTAGCACATGTTTTTAACGCGCCACCAGCCTAAATTCAGCCTGTGACTCTGGGATCAGGTTCTCCATTGATCTACAATCACTGCGTTTGGACCAATGAACAAGCAGGTCAGTTAGGCTTTCGAAGTATGTCCCTTCATATATAACAGCACAGTTAATGTTACACTCTGCTGACATACATATTAAGATACTGCAGTTTAAATGGTGCACCATAGAGTTGAAGTCACACTAATGAACTGATTCGATAGGAAACCAATCTTAAGAGCAGCCTCAGAGCAAGTGTCCCACATATACACTTTGTTTTGGCACTTGACCATTCCCAATGGTTACTATTTGGCAACGTGTAGACTTCTGGGAACCAGAAAGACAAATCTGACTGAGCAACCAGATGCAGAATACTATCAGTATAACACTACAACATAAGGGAGACTAGGTGTTTTGTCTACTGAAATGCTGCTGTGCTTTTTTCTTTTTTGAGACTTTTGAATTTGAATGTTCTGCTGTAAAATGGAATGCAAAGTGGAGCCTTTATAACGTCAAATTAAAGCAACATAACATTTACCTTATGAATGTACTTGTCTTTACCTGAGACACACACACCATCATTAAAAAAAGAGCTCTCATAAGTTTCATCTGCAGAAGCAGCTTAAAACAGAAAATGCCCATCCAGACGAGGAGCTAAACAAGAGCAACACCTGACAGATCAGCTTTGGGATTAAGGCCCTGGAAAGGGCATGTGGTCAGGATATGGCAGGTTCTAGGATGTACATTCTTCATTGTCCATCAGTGAAACTTTCCTTGCAGTTTGCAGATGGGTTTTTCATTACATGACATTTGGTTAGATAGGGTAAATAAAAGGGGGAAATGTTTGTTTTCAGGATGTCGGTGTTTGTCTTTTTTGTTGCTTTCAAATGCTTTCTTTTTGATCAACATTCAAGAGAAGCAGGCAACCATTAAATCATTAAAGTGGTTCCCCCACAAATAAAGAAAAAAATAATAATCTCTTATTTTAGACCACACTCAGTTGAATATTGATGCTTTCAAACTGTGTTCCACCAACTGAGCAAATGGTCTTTGAGGAGATCTTATTCAGCTCTTACTTTTAGAGCACTTTCTTGGCCAATAAATAGCTTTCAGACATTCAGAAAGGACTTTTTTTTAATCAATCTAAACTATGTCGTCCTATAGGGTTTGGATTACATCCAAGCTTGCAGCAACAGCCAGTCAGCAAACAAATGTGCCAACCAATAATTCTGATAATCACTTCATCCTAAATGATGCTAGATGATGTTAGATTTAAAATATATAAGTACAAAAATAACCAAAAATGGGATGATTCAATTCAATCCAAGGTCCCAAAAACGATTCAAATCTTCATACAACGATCTCTGCCCCTTTCATATTTTTCTGTAACACAGGAAGCAAGTAGTTTCTTCCATTACTCAAACTCTATGCTTGAATCTATACTAAAAGACCTACCAGTAATTCAGAAAAAAAAAGCCTTACTAGCCATCCTATAAGCCATCATGCATTTCAGGAGACTTACACATCTTTAAAGGAAATCAACACAAAGTGAGGTATGTACAATGAGGCATTTGTACACAGAGGTACATTTAGGTTATGAGGTAAGAAGTTTAGATGAGGTACGACAAATGAAAACTGATTTAAAAAACACAACACAAAACAGTAGATTTATCCAGACAGTATCCAAATGTTCCCGCTGACATGCAGCCCTGGTCTACTGCGTCACTGTACTCAAACATTCAGGGGTCCTGCCTGTGTTATGTGCACAGTAACAATCAGGAGAAATTTGTGCGAACTGTGCAAATATCAACCAAACATTGCTTCATTTCTTATGTTATGTTCTCTGACGACAAAAAAAAAAAAATAGCACTGAGGTAGACGTCTTTATAAAACTTCACAGACACTGCGCACACACAAGAGAATACATTCATACACAAGCTAGATGAGGTAGGTAATAATGCAGAGAGAGAAAAATGTTTCAAGAATGCTGGAAAATTCCCTGAGAAAAAAAATCAAACAAATAAAGATTTCAAAACTCAGATCAAGAGCAAAATAGTGACCAGTCTATTTGCTCTACTCCTTCTCTTTGATAAATGGCGTGTGCACGGGATGAACACTTCCGCCAGCAGCGCAAATCATACTACAATCAGGATAAAATAGATATAGATGAGTACAAAAGAATCTACACATTACTGCCATATTTTCAACATTCAGCCATGTTTGCTCCTGATAATTGTGTACCGAAACCTTCTTTTTTCCTCCTCCGCCACCATATATTTCTAACACTGAACACTAGCTCAAAAGATGAGGATTCGATTGTTTCCAAAGTCAACGGCTACAATCATTCCGTCAGGGGTAACGGCTATACCTGATGGGCGATCCATCTGCCCGAAGCCACTACCCTGAGTCCCAAACTTGCATAAGAAGTTGCCATTGGGTTCAAACACCTGAATACGATGGTTACGGGAGTCAGCCACAATAATGCGATCCTCCTGGTCCACCGCTACGCCTTGTGGACGCAAGAACTGCCCGTTACCTGTTCCCTCAGAGCCAAGAAAGCGAGCAGACTGGCAGTCAGGCCTGATGACGAGCAGGCGATGATTGTTGAAGTCAGTCACAACTAGGTGACCTTCCTGGTTGAAGGCAACTCCTCGAGGCGAGTCGAAATGCTTCCAGAGGGCACCTTCGAAACCATACTTGTTGATGAACACCCCATCAGGGCCGAACAGCTGTACCCGGTGGTTGCGCGTGTCCGACACAAGAATCTTTCCCTCCAAATTGACAGCTACGTCCCAAGGGTAGTTGAACTGCCCATTTTTGGTTCCCTTTTCACCAAACTTGAGGAGGAACTGCCCATCAAAGGTGAAGATCTGGATGCGGTGATTGTCCTTGTCAGCCACAATGATTCTTCTCTGGCTGTCACAGGCAACGCCAGCAGGTCGGTCAAACTGTCCAGGTCGTGAGCCCAAAGTGCCAAATTTGTGGTGAAAGGTGCCACACGGCTTAAAGATCTGTATGCGATTGTTGCTTCGGTCAGCCACGATCACATAGCCTTCCTTATCAACGCAGATGCCCCAAGGTCTACACAGCTGTCCATCACCATCACCCTCTCCACCAAAGGATGCAACAGGCAGACCAATACCTCCGTAGCTGCGGCCAGATTTGACCATGACTTTGAAGGGACTTCCCTCAATGTGCTGGTTGCAGATAAGCACAGAAAGAAGATGCTCTCCTTCACTCTTCGGCAGGTAGCTAACCGTGTAGGTACCATCTTGGTGGTCAGACAAATCAGCACTAGAGAGGTTTCCCTCTGGACCCATCAAGACTACTGATACACCATCTCCACCAGACAACCGTGGTTCTCCATCATGGTCATATGCCACTACTGTAAAGGAAGCCAATTTTCCCTGCAGAGCTCTCTTGAGACCTTCCCCATGGGCTTTGGTGGCTGATGCGAAGGCTCCACTGCTTATCAGGCCCATGGACTGGATGGCGATCAGAAGCGCCTGATCTGGAGGCGTGAACATAATTCGGTCATCCTCCTGTGGCTGCAGAATGCAGCGCAGTGCTTTGAGCTCCTGCAGCTGATTCAGCATGTGCTCACGTGCTAGTAGGATGTCTATGTTGCGACCTTCCTCCAGCACCTTTGTCACTGTGGCAATGGTGTTGTCCAGCTTTGTGAGTTTCTGGTGAAGCTTCTCTACCTGAAGGTACAGGGACTTGGCCTTCACCTGGCGGATCTTTTCCAACTGCATAGGGACATGAAGGAAACGGCACCAGTTGGAACAGTGAAGGGGAAAAATTTTTATCCTATTGTTCTGTGATTTAACAAGTTTGAAAAAAACTACATTTCAGATTTATTTATTTTTATACAATTACTAATTGCTGGTAATCATATTTATATATAATGAAATCCCAAGAATAATTCAATAAAACTTTAAGACCCAGTGAACTATACCTGTGGGATTTACTGGTATTTTAGAATTTATTTAAAAAGACCAATAAAATTCCAATGCTCATGATGCCATAAAATTGAGCAACATTGTATGACTTAGTAGTTATATAGTGGTTTGGATGACGAAAGATACCATGGTGTTAAAAAAAGGGTCTTGGGTATCAAAGCCCACAGAATGTGTGTGATGTTATACAGAGTGGTGTATACCATACGTTTCTGCCCAGGCACCAGTGTAACCTTAGTGGCAAGGCATAATCTCCCTCAAGTGAATAAAGCCACTGTTGCTAATGGTTATATGATCAGGGTTCTCCACAGAGCGGTAAAACCAAGTGCATGTTTACCTTCCACAGCAGCTCACACTCACGCTCCTCCAGGGCTTTCTTGTGACGCAGAGTGGTAGTCTTCACCTCTGACTGCACCACCTTGGCCCTCAGTTCCACCTGCTCAGCGATGGCTTGCGCTTTCTCAATGCTTAGCTGTGAAGAATATTCAGTCAGATGATTTATCAGTGAAAAATTTATACAATCATATACAGCATGCGTAACAACATAAACATAACCATACACCACTTACTTAAATGCTTAAATGAAATCGAATTAAATTAGTTAACTGCAAATAATACCTACAGTACACAGTGGATTGTGTATTTAAATTATACAATACGGAGATAATACTTACGAATAAAAATATTACCCCTAAATATATCCATTAATTCATCTTCAGTAGCTGCTTTATCTTGGTCAAGATGTTCACAGTATTAAGACCATGCATAATGTGCACACACACCCCCACCCCCAATATCTCCCAGTAAACATGAATAAATGCAAGAAAGCATGAGGGTTTCCTTTGTGATGATACACAGAGGAGAAAATAGAGGTCAAATTGCAGCATCATGACCCTTAACCCCTGTCCAAACAGTACAACGCTCTGGGACAGGGGATCTGAACAAATCGCTCTCTGCCCATCAACTGTGACCTCAATCACACTTCCAACTAAATTATTCAAAGACCTAAATACGCACTTTCAGATATTTCCACATCCTACATACAAGCTGCCCGAGGCCTTTATGCCTTTCAAGTGTTTTATAATAAAGAATCAAAAATGCTGTACGAAATGAGTGCACCCAGTTTCTGCCCATTATAGATGTACATGAACAATAGCGCATCAGTCCAAAAGGTCCAGCATCGGCACATCTCTAATTCTTAGCCAAGTCAGTACACAAGCAAATAAACAAACAAAAACAAATTAATTCCCCACACAACACTCCACATCACTGCAAGAGGCCTGAACAGTCCTCTTTAGTACTCGTGCATTAGAAAACATCATTTACACCTCCCACGTTTTCCATGTTGCAAGTAAACAGTTTCAGAGATCCCTGACTGCTATTTTAAATCAGGTGGGAAACGCGTCTGCAAACCGAAGCGCATAAAACCAGTAAATGGGATTAAATAGAGCTGATTTAGTCACAGTGGCCAGGGGTTTGTGGTGGTCCAGGCTCTTCATGGTCAAAGCACTTTCAATATGGTGTAACACACTCCAGGAGCTTTCAAGTCCATAAACGTTTAGAGGCTTCCTATTTAACACCATGTAGTAATAGGATTAGGACGAAATATAACAGCCCACTCGACCACATACAGCTGCAAGTTGGCCTCTCTGCTTTGAGACTGCAGGGCAGTTTTAACAATGAGGAAGTCTTATAGGGCATCACTATGAGCAGTGGTAGGACAGATTTCCAGGTGAATTTAGGTGCTAAAAACAATGACTTAAAGCAGACAGTTAATCATCTGTGCATTAGCACTTAAAAAAATCTGTGTAATGGCAAAAGCAGTGCACTTGTTATTAACAGTTAAAAAAAAAATCTATATTAAAATTACTGAAAACATTTTGAACACTACGTGCTGTGTGAAGCAGCTCAGTTGCAGAGGGGCATCACCCCTCAAACTGAATCACTGTGTTCAGCCTTTCACTTGTAAATTCTCTCTGCTGGGTCTTCCTGACGATCAGCTCTGCTCAGTGTTACCACACACCATGTGAACAGTTCTCTGTGGGGATGCAGCCCCACCCCCAAAACCCACAAACCCC
>JAOUWY010000071.1:25060642-25071929 GCA_025728095.1 Prietella phreatophila
ACATGGCCCTGGCGGGAATCGAACCCCAGACCCTGGAGGTGTGAGGCGAACGTGCTAACCACTAAGCCACCGTGCGCTCTGTAGAAACTAGAAAAAGCTAAATTGTGTGATAACAGTTCAGATTATATGACACTAAAATGGCTCATAAGATTACTCAGTTTGTTGGATGTTTAAACCTCTCCTTTCAACATAATCTGATGTTTACGTTAAATGACTAAAATAAGTCATATATTTATTTCAAAGTCTATGTATAAACACCACTTTAGCAGTTCTAGCAATACATATCTGAACACCTTCTTGTGTATAAATAAAGGAAATACCATGTTGACATATTTGTTTATAATGTCGTACATTTGACATTTGTAATGGGTAAAAATAACCCTTAAAATATTAGCCCAATTATGAAATAAAATTAACCCAGCATTTTTGTAAAAATTCAACTATCCTTTGGATTGAAAACCAACCCATTTGGGTTTAAATGAGTTGGAATTAACAACTTGATGGGTTATTCCATCCATCCATCCATCTTCTACCGCTTACTCCTTTCTCAGGGTCACGGGGAACCTGGAGCCTATCCCAGGGAGCATCGGGCACAAGGTGGGGTACACCCTGGACAGGGTGCCAATCAACTTGATGGGTTATTTTTTCCCCAAAATGTGTTCTGTCCTATATTTACCCAGCCACTGGACTAAAAAAATAACCCAATTTGCTTTTTAACCCAGTGTTTTTCAGAGTGCAGTTTACTGACTTCATGGTCATTCTTCAAGCACTAACACAAAAGACCGAAAGTAAGTCCATGCTTTGATTGTGAATTTGATTGTATAGAGTGTTCTGGAGAAGATGCAAAATTTGTGAGAATTAGTGATAACCTGGTGGTTAAAAACTGTCAATACTGAATGTGAGTCTTTGAAAAAGCTAGAGGATTTTAGGCTGGGAGTTCATATATCTCATATACTTATCCAGACAAAGACTGGGGGACCATATTCTTATTCTCAGATATCAGCTTCCAAACCATATTTTATGGCTATGCCAGGTTAACAAAGGCAAGCAGATGTAGATGATGATGTAGATACTGTTTGAAACAAAAACGCTACACTATATGGCCAAAAGGTTGTGGACACCAGACCATCACACTCGTATGTGTTTCTTCCCCAAACTGTTGCCACAAGGTTGGGAGCACACCGTTGTATAGGATGTCTTTGTACGCTGTAGCATTACAAATTCTCTTCACTGCAACCAAGGTTCCGAAAGCCTGTTTCAGAATGACAATACCTTTGTGCACAAAGCGAGTTCCATGAATATAAATAGGAACTAAATAGAAGTATAACAGGACAGGCAGAGTGCTACTGGAATATCACTTGAATGGAGATCTTCTCATTCAGTCTGAAGATAAGCTTAATCTTTGATAAATTTCCCCATGGTAAAGCTGGATTTACATGTTGATATCTTTGGCAATGGGGTGGTACTTTTATGTGTAAACTCAAGGATATTTAATGCTATTGATTTATTACCTGATCATCCTTATTTAAAATATTTTGTGGTTCTTGTGTTGCATGTGCCACTTGATTGGTTGGTGTATATTAGTAAGAACAGATGTAAGACCCAAACTGACAGAAAGAACCAGTGTTTGTACAATAAAGCTACAATGAATGATCTTAAAATTAATCTGGTATACATCAGTGCAATAAATCAGTGATGAAGTGGCAGTTCAGCTCTGCAGATTTTGTTCAAAGGTGCTTCAGGTGTTTCTTTGGGAAGTGCAGCATAAGAACAAAATTCACTGCCTTCCAATTTGATCACTCACATTTTCCCTCTGTCATTTAAAATGTCACAAAGTCCAACCAGACTCTAAATTTAATACCACTGCCTACAGGCATGTACTTAAAGTCCGAGGGGGTCCGCAGTAACCAAACCAATCTACTACTACTCTAAAAATGAATAAAACCCAAGAAGGCTCAAGACTGAAAAGAAACATACGGGGTCAAAAAAAGCAAAACACCTCAAATACCTGCAAGACCAAGAAAGAAAATAAAGAGGTTTAACATGTTGAGAACGTTTTTTTATTAACAGTAAATAAACTCATGTTTTTACATTCTCCAAAATGTAAAATTGTATTTCCATAAACATACTTTAAATTGAGCAGTTTCTCTCAAGGACAATATAATACAGCAGTAACAAATAAAAAAATAAAAAGGGGAAAAAAATAAGGCAGTGATAGAGATCAGTTTTATTTAACTGCTCTTTTAGAAACTTAAAAATTGTAGAAATTTACTTTACACAAAACACCTACCTCAACAGATATCCAACAAAATATACAACATAACCACAAAACAAATAAGTCCAAATCATGGAATCATCTGTATACAGAATGAACAAAATAAATATAATTGAAGAGACATCTAAAGAGCAGCACTGTGACCATATCTATACAAAAAAATAATATATTCTAATATATTATATATACATACACACACACACACCTGACCAATCACAGTTGTATGTGCTTTTTGAAAATCTCACTGATTTGCCCATTCAGCCCCAAGAACATTTGTGAGGTCAGGCACTGATGTCAGGTGAGGAAACCTGGCATGTAGTCAACGTTCCAGTTCATCCCAAACGTGTTCAGTGGGGTTGAGGTCAGTGCTCTGTGCAGGCCACTCAAATTCTTCCACTCCAACCATAGCAAACCATGTCTTTATGCACTCCATGAACCTTGCTTTGTTCACAGGGGTATAGCCATGATTAAATGGGTTTGTAGAGATATCTTAAGGCTACAGTGTACAAAAGCATTATATAGACAATTGTGTATTTCTAATTTTGTGGCAACAGTTCAGGGAAGACCCACAAATATGGTTGTGAAGGTCAGGTGTCCACATAGAGTATGTGCACATTTAACTAGAAGACATTAAAATAGACACAGAATGCTCCTACAGAAAGAAACCTATTCTGTTTATAAGATTCACAGCTAAGTGCCAAATCACAGTTTTAAGGAGCAGGGTTCAACAAGGAAACCTTTTTTGAAATTCAGAAACAGCATTTAAAAAGGTTTAAATATTGTAGTCCGTTACTTAACGACAGTAATAACTAGAGATGCAATGATGTATCAGCTGATAAAGGTAGTTTAAAACATCCGATGATCAGGGCTGATTATATCCTGTCAATCAAAAGAGGGCAGGAAAAGATCAATTTTGTGCTGTGTGTAAAGATGTCTCTTGTGTGGAATGACGACAAAACTGCAGTTTGTAAGCTGTGTAATCTCTGCACTGCTAAAATTTACACCGGACGCTGCAGCAGTGAAACAGGAGTTTCGGCGTAGAGTCTAATTCTCCCCCCCTGGCACTACTTACACTAAATTAAAGTGCCAGTACATCAAAAAAAGTTTTTATTAGGCCTATATATTACCAGTTTGGTGTCAATGATGAAGTAGAAATGCTTTTGTTTGTGGTGAGTGAATGTGAGACTAACAGGAGGTTTTTTAGGATTCAGTCAATGTTAATATGAATTAATAACGTTCAATAAATCACGAAATCTTACTTTAATCTGCAGAATTGGGTTCATGCGTTTGTTAAATCTGAGTAATGTGTTTTCTGTTTATGAGACCAGTTACTGTGAAACAGCTTGTTGATATGGAGAGAATAAAGTTATTATTTGCATTAACTTCAGAATTGTGGAATTAATTATTATTCATTTAAAAGATGTGGTAAATGTGGCTCGGGAAAGGGAAGTTTGGGGTCCCTTGCTGTACCTGCTACCCCCGCGACCCGATTATGGATAAGTGTTTGAGGATGGATGGACGGATAATTTAAAAGAAGGTATAAAAGGCAGAACTATCGGTATCGGTTATCAGCCGATATCACTCTGAATAAATCGGTTATCTGTATCGGCTGAGAAATTTAGTAGTCGGTGTATCTCTAGTAATAACCATTTAAAATCTTAAATATAACATGAAATGCAAGACTAAGTTAGGAAGACAAATCACTGAAATGTAGTGGAACGTATGTTTTTGGCACATGTTCAGTAGAGTTCCTTAACACTGTAGAGGCGTTCCATCTACTGGACACTAGGTGTATTACACAGACTAATTCTTTCAGGCAGTGTAGATTGTTTATACTGCAAAGCTTATTCAGTACCTCCTCTGGCAGTCACTTGTTGAGTTAATCGGAGTACTCAGCACAAACACACTTAACACTAAATGTTTCAGACACCTTTTAAAAAAAGTTATGCCTGTAACACATTAATTCCAGGAATTATGTGGCTGACATCCACAGTAATCATGCCATAATATGATCTGTCATGGCTGCTTCCAGATTCTACATTTCAGCTGAAACGGTCACTGACATATAAAAGTACCCTGATTGAACCTTTGACTCATGGCCATCAAATGCAGCAAACTGAAATGAGACTACTCTTCAAGTGCTCACATTTAGAGTACACAAAATCAACGCAAGTTAACGTCTCCTGGATTTACGAGCAGATCACCCACCTGCTAGCATCACAAAACCAAAGTGCATTCAAGAACATACTACATATAAACAAGCCTGCAAACCTACATGAACACACACACGCACAGCTTGTATTTTAACACCTGTGAGATTGTATCAGCCCTTCCAATCCCAAGGTATACACAGATCACCGTCCTGCATGACAGAGTAGAAGTGCGAGACGCAGAGGTGCAGGCCCTGCATATAAGGAGACCTCTCCTCGATCAACCGCCTGCAGCACGGGATCATCTGACTGCTGGAGACACTGGGCTCTTTGGACAGACTCTGCAGAGACAAACCCTGCACACAAATGGACACCACATCCTCCTCCTCAGCCTCTAACCTGCAGGGCATACAGAGAGCGTACTGAAACAAGAATTGTCACATTATTGTTCTCCGTTAAGTAGACTTGCAAAGAAACCTAGAATCGAGACATTTTGAAAAATAAGATTCTACTTTGGGGGAAAAATACTCTCATTGATGCATTTCCAAACAAGTCATTACAATGATGATTATTTCCATCGAACGTCACTAGAAAAAAAATAACTACACAACAGGAATAAAAGTTAGAACAAAAGCACTAACTGCTCCTTGCGCTGTAGACGTCTGTGGGCTTCCTGGGCATTGCTCTGAAGGAAGTTCTGTAGGTGAACAGAGTCATACATGGTGGGGACGATGAAGTGGCCCATCTCATGGAGACCAGGACTAGAACGGTCACTAATGAAGACAAAAAATACAGAGTACAGTGATCAGTGCAGCACACTGAGGCTACATGAAGAGTGTCCAGGTTTCCCCTGCTCCAAACACACCTAACAACTCCTGACAGACTTAAAGTGTCACAAACATCAGATTCCTGAACTGCTGGCACAGTGCCAACCTTTTTATAACAACGGGTCTGATCAAAGAGCGAACTATTTAAAGGGAAAAAAATGGTCTGGCGCTTTAGATACAACGTCTGATGTGGTTTTAGAACAAAATATCACTAGCATAATAATTCAACTTTGAACAAAACGGAGAAACCCTGTTCTAGTACAGTAGAGATACTAGATCTGTTCTAGGTCCACTTTAACTGAATTTGACTTTGACAAGCAGGTACTTTAGATTCAAGGTAATTCAAACAGTACCAAATGAAAACGATAAAGAGAGCTGTTTGAAGAGCATGAAACAATAGTTACAGTCTTACTTATACTATATTGGTGAACCCTGTTGTACGCACTTTAGATCAGGTTAGCTCAGTCCTCGTTTTTCATTTCACCCAGTTATGTTAAACTACAACATATTTTAGGAGGGTCATCCGACTCTCCACAGCTGCCTTCTTGGTTCTCTACAACAATACACAAACTGTGTTCCACCATTTCAACAACACAGGAAGTGAAAAATGACTTTGCAGTGTTTCTGTAGATGATCTGGATGACCTGTAGGTGGGCTTTAATTTTTTGGTTTCTTTAAGTGCTCTGTGCAACACAGTGAATAAAGGAAGGAGTAGAGGACATCTTACTTTTCTAGGGTCATCGCGAGTCCCTGTAGGCTGCGAGGGTGCAGGGCGAGTCTGTGAGGCAGCAGCCTTTTGTGGAAGGTGTTCAGGGTACTATAGTGGTCTTCCAGAGGCAATGCCAGACCCACACGCTCCATATGGATCACCTGCATCCCTCCTAACAGGAAACTGATCCTATCCTTTAGCCACTCTGTCTGCTGCAACAGACGGCTGTAACTAGGCAACCTCTCAAAGAGCTGCACACACCAAGCAACATGGATTACAGAACATACGACAAAGAGAAACTCTAGCCTATTTAGAAGAGGATTTTAGCACATTACCTTTGTCCACTGATGATGCACATCCATTGTTCCCAGCATCACATGACCTGAGACATTCATTCCTGACTGGTCAGTAAAGACCACCGTGTTCCCTGTGTGGTGAGAAAATGTCAATACAAGAGGCCATGCAGGCATGCTGACTCATCTTGTCTGTCGCGCAACAAAAACATAACCCATGTGTCACATATAAGCCTTTTGTGCATACAGTACCCCTGAGATTATGCATGGCCTCTGGGTTCTGTGAAGAGAGGCGGCTCAAACTCTGCATCTGACAGCATCTATGCGCAACTCCCCATTTTCGCTGCCACCTGCAGGAGCAAGGAAAATATCCATGCAACATAAAGGTATTTTCAAATACTGCAGATTTACTATAGACACCACAGTGCTGCGAAAAGCATTTCTGATTGTGGATTTGATCTATTTTTGTGTCTCATACTAACTAGTTTTAGCTCTTTAAAGGAAATACAACATAAAACATAGGCAACCCGAGTGAACACAAAATACAGTTTTTATTTATTTCTTTTATTGAAGCAAATATTTTTATCAAACACCTATCACTCGTGAAAAAGTAACTGCGCCTTTAAACTTCAAATCTGGTTGTGCAACTTCAAGTAGCAATAATTGCAACCAAACGCTTCTGATAACTGGAGAGCAGTCTTTCACTCACTTCTAGGACTAGGACTTACTCCTATGCTTTGGGTCATTGTCTTGCTGCACAATCCAGTTGCGCTCCAGTTTCACCTTAGTCCCAGAGCCTTTGAAATAGCTTTGAAACCCTTGCCAGACTGATGTATTTCAATCACCTTCCTCCTCCTCATCTCTGGAATTTCGTTAAGCTTTGGCATAATGTGTTACTGTGTAAGACCTTTTAATCAACTTCATGCTGTTGAAAAAGATTTAAGTGTTGATTTGATTGAGCAGGGTGTGCAGTAATCAGGCCTGGTTGTGTCTAGTCCAGTCCAGCTGAACCCCATTATAAATGCAGTTTCATAGATTTGAGGAATTAGTAACTACGAGGGCAAATAAATTTTCACACAGGCCCAGTTGTAATTGTATAACCTTTTGCTTCAATGAAAAACTTTTTTTAAATCTGAATTGTGCATTTACTCAAATTGATTTTGTTTTCATTTCTGAAACAATTTAGTACGAGATATACACAAAACCAGAAGAAATCAGGATGGGGGCAAATACATTTTCACAGCACTGAATATGGCCAAAAGCATGTGGACACTTATCCATCACACCCATATGTGGGTCTTCCTCAAATGGTTGCCACAAAGCTGTTAGCACAAATTTGTCTAGAATGCCTTTGTATGCTGTAGCGTTATAAATTTCCCTTCACTGGAACTAAAAGCCACAAACCTGTTCCATCATTCCAGACAATTTCCCTGTGCACAAAGCACGGTTCAAAGAGTGCACAAAGACATTGTTTGCCAAGGCTGATGTGGAAGATCTCGAGTGACCTCAACCCCACTGAACTGAAACCTGGACTGCATGTCAGGCCTTCTCACTTGACTTTAGTGCTCTATCTCAGTAATGCTCGAAGCTTGGGGCTCTCTGGGCCTTCCAGAAGAGTGGGACCAACTCCATGTTAATGCCCATGATTTTGGAATGGGCTCA
Source organism: Prietella phreatophila (assembly GCA_025728095.1). Classification (NCBI taxonomy): domain Eukaryota; kingdom Metazoa; phylum Chordata; class Actinopteri; order Siluriformes; family Ictaluridae; genus Prietella; species Prietella phreatophila. Next base: position 25,068,559 of record JAOUWY010000071.1, read on the forward strand.
TATGGGTGTCAGGGGTGCACATGCTTTCTGTAAAATAGTGTAGGAATGCTGATGTGGGCTCAGTCAATGCCTTTGTCCATGAGATAGCTTTTTTGTTCTGAAGTACTGAAATGGCTTTGCACGAATGTACATTAAAACCGACCTGATATCAAGCAGGCCCAGTTCCTCAATGATCTCTCTCTTCAGTCTCTTCAGCTCTGCTCGTCGTGAAATGCTGGCTTTGTGCTTCTTCGTGGCCTCTGGTTCATTGTTCCTCAGCCAAAGACTGCAAAAACATGACAGATGTTCAACCATGTGCTAAATAATCAGACTGCAATTCAGAACTACCCGAACTCAAAATGAACCACTTCAGAAATGCTCAAGGCAGTATCATGGTTACAATAATGCTGACAAGGACTAGTTGTTCTAACTTTAGCAGCAAATAAACCTTTCTATTCCTACACAACATGAATATGAAAGCCATCAGAATTGTGGACTTAATTATGAGTAATTTAAAAGAAGGCATAAAAGTCAGGACTATCGGTATCAGCCGATATCACTCTGAATAATCAGTTATCGGTATTACCTGAGAAATTTAGTATCGTGCATCTCTAGATTTAACCTAAAGGTCTGTATGACACACACAGGCATGACAACAGCTCAGTCTGAGGGTAAACACCTTCTGTAGTCTAAACTCTATAACTTAAAACATTGGATAAGTGCAGGTACCTGTCCTAAAAACAAAACCAGATACATGACTACTCTAGAGCAGCACCATTATAGACAACCATGAGGCATATTCTAGTCAGACATATTTCTAACATCCTATATTTCTAGTTAAACCTTTACAGCAGATTCCATGTGTTGTGGAATGCGCTAAGGATCAGACTTTATAAAGACTATACACTGGTTTGTTTATGCAGATTCAAGTTAACCTGAGTGTGGTTTCCACTTTCTTTGCCTGTTTCAGCTCTTCCTCTGGGTCTCTGAAACCTGTGAATGCGTAGTATGTCTTGTCCCATTTAATCGGGCGATAGAAAGGAGTTCCACCTTGCTGTGCTGAGTTTTGGCTTTGGGCTCTGGCTGTGAGAAGTCCCTGCATGTGTTCCACTGACAAGCTACAGGACTTCAAAACATCCACCACTGCACACAGGACATCCTTAGCCTGCAGGGTGAAAGTCACCAAACGGAAACCTGGGAAATGTAATAAGACAAAAGATTATACAACAGGGCAAGGAAGAAGGCCAATGTGTACCTTGTCTTAACTGTCTACTAAACTCTTCACAATATTAAGCAGTGAACAAACTCCTGAACGGATGAAACTTGTAATCAGTGTGACATAAAAGGCCAGTTGTAAGCAGGAGACTGCATCATGACACTTGTGTATAGAAATATCACTTTATATCATTTGTGCACATTGTTGTATGAGCATTCTCTCGCTCAAATTACATCAGCCCTGGTAGCTTACATGGAAAACATGCTAAAGCCTAATTCTAACGCTTTTCTAAATTCATGTGGTGGTGGGCAGACAGTAATGACAATTCAGTTATTCAAACCTCCTCCCATTGTTCAGGAGGAGACATGAAAACACAATGTAACTTTTAGTGACACTTAAACATAGGAGGCTTTTCCACCAAATAGTGGGAACAACAACATAATCACACCCTACATTTAGTTAGCCATCTTGCCCACGTACCATGTGTGATGAGCCAGGAGCTAGAAATAGTTGATTGGTCAAATGCAATGTCTCTGGCTAGATTGGCACATCAACCTCCAGGAGTAATTTACTGACTCTCTGCCAAACCAAACCATTTTCTTTTCTCAAATGTCCTTCGTCAATCTTAAACAGCAAGATCAAAATTTGCTCATACAATTTAATGTTTCAGATTATTATTATTTTTACCCACTTTCCTCACTGATATTTAGATTTAACGCTACGCATGATCCACATAAAAAAAAAAAAATAAAAAAAACCCTATGCACAAGCAAGATTTACGGCATTTGGCAGACAGCCTGATCCAGAGCGACTTACATTCATACAACTGAGCAACTGAGGGTTAAGGGCCTTGCTCAAGGGCCCAACAGTGGTAGCTTGAACTCCTGATCAGTAACCCAGAGCCTTTAACCACTGAACCACCACTGCCCATGAATAACTTCCAATTCACTGCAGAGGTTAACACACACGTTATGACATAGAAAAGAAGAGACTCCTTACGATTTTCTTGTCTATATTGTTTGTCACAATTTCCACTTAATTCTCTAAGATGAAAGAACTTGTGCACCTGGCTCTGTTTGGGTCGCTAGCCACGTGTAATGGAAAACAGAGCCTATGGCACAGATAGCTCTTGATGCAGATTAGTAACTGCACTGTGACTTACCTTTCAGTCTGGTGGACGTCAGAGTTAACTCCGGCGATTATTCAAAGCTCATCTCTATGCTAATGAGACATATTGATTAACTAGAGCACCAACTTACCAGAACGCAGCATGTCATTGTTGCTCTCCGTTTCCTCCCTTACTTCCCTGAGATAAAACGTGAGTTTTGTAGGCTTGACAGACCTAAAGCCTGGCTTTTGAAGACTCTCTAAATAGCCATTTAATCTTTTGAGAGAGTTTTCATTCACTTCCTGCAAACCAGAGCACAAAAACAGGACTTGAGGACGGAATTGTACATCCAACACAGACACCAAAGCTCTGCAAAAAAAAGGACCATCAGGACATCATTTCTTACCCTCTGTCTTGGATGCTGGCCAAAGAAGTCAGGGTGGACCGCAAAGTAAAAAGGCCGGAGTGCATTAACAATATCTGCTCCCGAAAGAGCTCGTATTTGAAGTATCTGATTTGTGCTGCATCTGCTGCTGAGCCTGAGTGAGTTAAAGAGGTTGACAAAGTAGCCGACATCATTTATTAACAGTAAATCCGTCTTAAAATAAAACGCGTGTTGAAAAGGCCGTGTCAGAGACGTGACGTTTCCGGGTTTTTAAGCAAGTTATTGTGTCCTTAGCACAGGTACAGCCTACATACACAGACAACGTTTATCCCTCGTGAATCCATACACCATTACTACAGATGTCTCTACCAACAATACCGAACCGAAGAGTACCTTAAATATAGTCCCATGCATCTGGCATTTCCGATCATAAACCAAAGCTTAGTACAAATGGCTTGGGTGAATAATCTTATATTGGGTTTCTTATAATAAGAAACATTAGATAAACTTGAGGGGGCGCACGGTGGCTTAGTGGTTAGCTGCGGGGGTTTCCTCCAGGTACTCCGGTTTCCTCCTCCAGTCCAAAGACATGCATGGTAGGTTGACTGGCGTGTCTAAAGTGTCCGTAGTGTATGAATGGGTGTGTATGTGATTGTGCCCTGTGATGGACTGGCACCCTGTCC
>JAOUWY010000071.1:25200197-25213082 GCA_025728095.1 Prietella phreatophila
CAGTTTCATTGGTCCACTGTGACCTGTTGGGTAATTTCATTGGTCCGATATGACGAGGCTAAATGTTTTGGCATGAAACTCGTTAGCCCATAAAAATCCATAAATTAGCCGCGTCATTGTTTAAGCCGCAGTGTTCAAAGTCTGTGAAAAAAGTAGCGGCATATAGTCCAGAATTTACGGTACTTCAATCGGCACCAATTGCACAGTCTTTCACAGGGATGTCTGTTGATCTGTTGGATAATGCTGTCTTTTAGCTGTACTCGTGTTTGACACACGTGCATCAAAGAGGGCTTTGGTTGAATGTACATCGTGATGATGTAACATGATGCATCTTGGCCCAAATCTGTGGAAAATCTGTCGTAATTTTGAGGAAAAAAATAACAGGAAAAAAAAAACAACAAAAAACAAGCACCTCGGAATATTGGAATTTGATTGATTTTGCATTAACTTCTGCGAACGCAAAAATCACAAAATCGTGACAGGACTGTTGGGACAGACTACGCTGAATCGGGAACAAAATTTTTGGACTTAGTGCTGTCTAACTTTGTGAACTAATTTGCTGCTGTTATTAGTGGTCCGAGGCGTGACGTGCACAACGAATGGGTGCCATCTTAGCGTTTGCGTTACACCAGTAGAAATCCTCCCCACAATAAGAATTAGTCTTCCCACGATAATAACGATAAAAACTTGTTGATGACGTATTCCTGTGTGTGACCCAATCACAGCTCACGTGCAGAGCAAAAACAAGCGCGGACTAAGGCGACCGTGAAGTTGAGGACGAGTTTCTCGCTAACCGAGGACCTCTACAATCTGGAACTGGTTTGCTTACAGAAAATCAGCTTAACTTGTAGATCAAATGTGCGTGTTTCCGAGGCTCTCAATAAACACTAGAAAATATTGCGATATAGTTTTAAGTCCATATCGCCCATCCCTACAATGAAGCGTGTGGAGTCAAAATGAACGACTCTGACGCTCACCGGGTTCTTTACTGCAACGCTGATTAAAAAAATATTAGCTTGATGTATTAGTTGTGGCACATGATGTCTGGTTTAAATATCATTAATAGATCGAATTGTATTCAAGAGCATTAAGTGGTGCCACACCTGTACTAACCGGAATAATAACAAATACAGCACCAAGCAACAAGTCAGCCCCAGAATATCACTAAACAAATCTCTCTCCACACACACACACACCCGTACGGAGGTGTCCTTTTACTTCAAAAAATGACCAACCCTCGTGCAAGCCTCAGAGAAGAAACAAACCGTGACATTTGTGAATGAATTTTATAGTACTCCATTAAATGATGACGAAGGTGTTGAGAGCAGAAACTCTGAGAGGTGGAGCGTTCTGCTTTCTTCTTAGTGATGCTAAAGCGGTGTACACTCGACATGATCATCATCAATACGTCCTTGCTGTGACATGACAGTAGCAGTGTGTGTGTGTGTGTGTGTGTGTGTGTGTGTGTGTGTGTGTGTAAACAGTGAACACGCCGTCTAAGGCATAGCACACTCCTGCCAAATACGAACTCGACTGCACATCAAGTCTTCTTCTACATTTAAAAGTGTTTCAGTAGCGCAGACGTGCAGTGCTTCACCTGCATGACTACCTAGCTCTAGGCACGAGGCTGACCGGAAACGGCCATCGGAAGCTCGCTAGCTAACCAACCTCCTTAGCTTCACACCTAGCTAGATAGCACGTTCCCATGACGGAGCGCCGGGGATGCTGGGAGCGGTGTTTAAATAATAAACCCCCAGCTAACCAGATCTCCACGAGTTAGCTGCACCGACAGCAACACGAACAGACACACCATGTGTTAAGTGCACTCTTCGGGACACAGACACTACACTACACTACACTACAAACTACCGCACCGGATAAACAAGTGGATATTCATGGTCGGCTAGCAACATCTAGCCTAGTGGCTAGCAATCGTTTGTTAGCTCCGAATCCACTCGCGAACTAGCTAGCTATGGTGGGTTGTTTTTTGTTTTGTTTTTGACTTACCACTCGTTCCGGGGTACATTTAAAAAAAATAAACAGTAAAATGTTCGAATGCGTCCGAAAAGAAATAAGTGGATAGCGTTATTTGATCCACATTTACACAAGGCGTTACACATAAGCCTTGTGAATGGAGCTCAGCGCTTGACTCTCTCTCTCTCTCATATATACAGTTCCTGCTTTTAGTGTAGAACCAGCTGTCTGCGCGAGCGGCTCTCCTCCCTCAACAGCTGCAGCGCGCCCTACTGGGCATGCGCAATACACGGACGTCACAGCGACGTAGCCACTAGGAGCGCTAATTAACGTAGCCATTCAGTGTATTATTCGACACGAGATTTGGGAACATTTTCTACAAGGTTAAGGTAAAAGTCTGTCGCCAGTTCGCGTTGCTGTCGATTCAGTTCACTACACTTGTTTAAACTGCCCTTCTGCACCTTGAAGGGTCTTCAGGTCTGCAGCTCCAAGCCATCCAGCCACTGTAACTGGTCCACCATGCAGGACCTCAACAAGTTCTTCCACATCACCCACACTGCTGTGTTCTCTCTACTGGCTTCTTCTTGCTGCCTGCAGCAGATTTAAAACAATGACGCTCTCATACCGCCAATTAGTTATGACGAACTACCAAATTCCAAAGCATCAAGTCATTGACTGATTAGTAAAGTAATAAGGAAGCTGAAAATAACTTAGCAGCTGGAAAAACATGGTCAACCAGCCTGACCAGCTCAACCTGTGTTTTGGCAAAGCTGGATTAAGACATTTATCAAACCCCGGTTTACGCCATTGCTGTCTTTAAGCCTCTGGTGCATCTCGACCAGAATCCTTCAAGGTACAAAGAAGACATGCATTAAGACTGTTCTCTGTCCTGGCACCCAGGGGGTCGAATTAACTTCCCCTGGGTGTCCGAAGAGCTGAGGCACTGGCTGTTTTCACCACGCAAGTAAATGCAAATGTACACTTCCAGTGTCTGGTGTTGTCTTGCTAACGTAGAACACTGGCATGGATAAGTGTTTGATGAACTGCTGCTCTGCTCCTTATAATAGCTAAAAGACAGCATCTCTTAGTCATTGCAAATTCTACCAGGTTGAAATCTTTTTACAAGGCATATCGTGACATGCCGTCTGTAAAACTGCATAAGACAGACTATACTAGTTATAGAAAATTCTTCAATGATGTGACTATTATTGTAACTTTAATTACTGTAAGTCCACTAAGTCTGACGTGGTACCAGCGGCAAAAGACAGGGCATGCTGGTGGCCCATCATTGCCAGCTGTTAAGTACTGGGAGAAAGGGAACTGTTTCTGAATTTCCACTACTAACGCTCCATCATAGACCAGTAATCTTTTAGAAAATAGCGCAATAATAGAGCAATTAAAAAAACTCAAACTGTTATTGATCAGTTTACACAAGTAATAAGGACATTTAGCTGCTGGCACAGATGGTCTAGAAGTGTGAGCTATTTGGCCTGTAGTTTGCCAGCTGGTAGTTTTATAGTGCTGGCTATTTCAGCAGGGTTATGTGACCAAAAAAACCACCATTACAGATGTTCATGACTTGTTCATGGTACTATGTGAGGACACTATAGTTTTATAGTTAATTTTTTTTTTGAAGTAGGGTAACATTTTTTTTCCCTCTAAAACATGCTTCGGAATTCTTGGTACCTTTGAAAATCAATATTTAGTGAGCAGAAAGCCTCTATAGTATTTAAACCGTTTGCTAGGGATCATGTTAGCTCAATGGTTAACATGTTGGACTACTGCTCAGAAGGTTATGAGTTCAAATCCCACCACCATTATACTGTGACTGCTGACTCATTGAACAAGCCCCCTAACCCTCAACTGCTCAGAGGGATGAATGAAAGTCTCTCTGGATGAGGCTTTCTGCCAAATGTTTATACTTGATGTCATTTTGTGCATTTTTATATCTGTTTATATCCCTGAATGACATCAACCACAATTTTCTGTGTCTAAAGCTCTGTGATTTTCAAGGAAAGGTGATGGACAGTAAAAATGATCTAACTTCAATTTGTGACCTCCATGCTCAATATTCATCAGACTGGACCCGCGATTCCATAGATAAAGGTCACTGTGCTACAGCAGACTCCACACCCTGAAATGACGAGTCTGGCTCCTGGGAAAGAACCCAGTGTACTGGCAGGTCCTCAAGAGATTAGACACGTTGTATGCACTGGTTGCAAGCAAGAGGCAAGGTTTCTCACTGTGCTGTGAAACACTTCGGATAAACCATTTATCTTTCATTGTGAACAACGTTTTAGAGATTTTGTTAGAGCTGCCACTGGATCTACCCTAAAGGTGAATGTAGCATCACTTACCAGGGACTGATTAATGGTTTGTCACTGGGCTCACATAAACTAGTAAGAACTTCTAAATATTCAACTAGCCAGGGATTAATCTACCCAGTCAATTGGAAATCTTTTGTGGTGTATACCAAGCCTCAATTGACTCTAATCTTAGCTGGATTTAAATAACATGTTTAGGAAGTGCATCAAGCTTAACATTTAGATTAGGGCTATACGTCCTAATTTGGGAATAATCACATTACTACAATATTGCCTTATGAATTCCAGTGAAAGCAAAAAGCAGGATAAGTGGAACTGTGACTTTACTTCCCAATAAAACGAGAGGCATAGATCTATTCCCTCTGCTCATTAAGTGGCATTTGATTTATCCTTGCCTAGATTTTAACAGTACAAATAATATCAGACTAGATGTTTATTGGGCGAAAATGGGACTTGACTGCCATCTAGTGCTCATTTTAAATAGGAACAGGCCCTTACGGTTTTTTTTGTTCTTCTGCTTAATGAAAGAATAATAAATAGCAGAAAATAATAAGGCTTAATGAAATTGATGAATTGATTATAAGTGATTAGGATAAGTCAGCATAACCCGCCAACATTAAGAAATACATAAAGCTGAATAAATATCACTAAAGATCTAATCTCACGCAGATTTAAGAATTGCACCCATCAAGGAGAACTTTTCCATAGTGACTGTTAGTTTTAAATTCGTGTTTGATGATTTTGTCAAATGTACTGAATAAGGGGACACTTCTAAAAGTCGTTCACAGCGTACACATAGTCGAAACACTTCCACCATTGATCGGTAGAGGGCACCACATTTATATATGCATAAGATCTAAAAGAGATAATAATAATAATAATAATAATAATAATAATAATAATAATAATAATAATAGTTGTGTTTCTTTATTAAGTGTGTGTACAGGCTTGTTCTTATACTGTATTCAGCATCTCTAGAGGTTCAACCATTGGGAAAAAATCCATATAGATTTTATGTGTGTGCTAAGTCTGCAGTGGTGATTGAAAGTTTGTGAACCCTTTAGAATTTTCTATATAAATATGACTTAAAACTTCATCAGATTTTCTACAATTTCTACAGAAGTCCTACAATTGGATAAAGAGTACTCAATTAACCAAATGAGACAATACTTTTTTGCAGTTAGTTTACAGTAACTGTTGATCAGTCCTGCACATTGGCTTGGAGGAATTTTAGCCCATTCCTCAGTACAGAGCAGCTTCAACTCTGGGATGTTGGTGGGTTTCCTCACATGAACTGCTTGCTTCGGGCCCTTCCACAACATTTCTACTGGATTAAGGTCAGGACTTTGAATTGGCCATTCCAAAACATTAACTTTATTCTTCTTTAACCTTTCTTTGGTAGAACGACTTGTGTGCTTAGTTTCGCCACGTTCTCTTGAGATGCAGTCATGGACAGATGTTCTGACATTTTCCTTTAGAATTTGATGATATAATGCAGAATTCATTGATCCATCAATGATGGCAAGCTGTCCTGACCCAGATGCAACAAAACAGGCCCAACCCATGATACCACCACCACCATGTTTCACAAATGGGATAAGGTTCTTATGCTGGAATGTAGTGTTTTCTTTTCTCTAAACATATCCCTCCTCATTTAAACCTAAAATTCTATTTTGGTCTCATCAATCCACAAAATATTTTTCCAAATATTTTTCTAGCTTGTCCACATGATCTTTAGCAAACTGCAGACGGGCAGCAATGTTCTTTTTGGAGAGCAGTGGCTTTCCTCCTTGCAACCCTGCCATGCACAACATTGTTGTTCAGTGTTTTCCTGATGGTGGACTCATGAACAATAATATTAACCAATGTGAGAGAGGCCTTTAGTTGCTTAGAAGTTACCCTGGGTTCCTTTGTGTCCTCACGGACTATTACAGGTCTTACACTTGGAGTGATCTTGGTCAACCACTCCTGGGGAGGATAACAATGGTCTTGAATTTCCTCCATTTATACATCATCTATCTGACTGTGGATTATTGGAGTCCAAACTCTTTATAGATGGTTCTGTTATTAATACATCAAGACCTAGAAATATATAGGTCCTGTCTGACAAGTCTTCCACAAACTGTTGACCCTAAAGGTCAAAGAAGATTTTCGTTATCATACTGACTACTGGAAGTAAATCATGCATTATACTATATCTATTGAAAATTGTTAATTAGTGTTACTATTACTATAACTATAACTTGCATATAACAATGCATCACTGCCAGATCAGCCAAAAAGGGGCACAAATTGCAAAAATATTGCCACCCATAATGGAAAGTTGGCAGGACAATGTTTTTTTTTTTTTTTTAGCATCAAATGATTTAGTGCAACATTCTTCTGTAAAATCAATTATTAGTGAAGCCTGTTACAGCACAAGGTCTCTTGCTGTTATGTCTAAGTAGGTTGGAAACACTTGTACACGGATCTTAATGGACCCAGTCCATCCAAATGATTCATCCTCTTTTATATTCCTAGGTTTGCACAATTCAATCCACATGTTTTAAGAGGATTCAAATCAAGACTGAGTTGGTCGTTGCAAAAGACTGATTTTGTGATACCATTACTATTTTAGTGTTGATTTTGAATGTATGCACAGGGTCATTATGTTGTTGAAATGATTAATAAATGGCCAAGTTGTAACTTCCTAGCTGAGTTTGAGCTATAATATGTTGGAAACTAGCAGAAATTTTGATGCCATACAAATCAAATTTCACAAGAGAACCAGAACCAATAGCAACAAAAGAGCAGCAAAGCATCACTGATCTGCCAGCAAAACAAAACTTTTGTGTTATGCGGATATGGGTTATGGATATTTTCATATGTATAATGAAAGTATCTGTACTTTGTGTCAAAAGCACTTTGGTTTTCCAGAGAAGGTGATGGATGCAATACAATATATATCATATGTAATTGTTGATTAATTTTCTATAACAGCACAGTTCAGACTGTCGCATCGGCTGAAATCACAAGTTTATATTAATGCGCTTGTTCTAACATTGTCGTTCAATAGTTACAACTAGTAAGCAGACATGGAATAATCTTTATTATTATTATTATTACTATTATTATTATTATTATTATTAAAAATGTTTTTAATAAAAGTTGTTTTTTTTTACTTTTTTATTTAACACAGAAAAAACATAGTTGTTTATTGGAAAATTCCTGTGGTTTAAGTGAGATAAAACACTTTGAGTAAATGTTGTTATTGTGAGTCCTTTATTCCTTACACCTCTAAATGGTCAAGTTTCTGTGGACCTGAGCCCAGTAATATACACACTTCATCCAAAGTTTGGACACACATGTACATAATCTTTTTCTTGATGAAATAACACATGGAATTATGCAGTGACCAGGAAAAGTCAAAAAGTTCAATTCTCAACAGTATTTCATGATGAAACTTTGGGTTAGCATTTCAGGTCACAGTGCTGACTTGTTTGTTCCGCCAAGTGTGGGATTAAGGGGAGTGTCATTGATTTGTTGGGACATTTGTGAAGCAGTGACATGAAGTTTACTGTTCACCTTCACCAGATTCTACAGCCTAAATATTATCACTCCTCTGTGTGCTCTGTGGTGAGTTTGAATGGCTCTCGCATTCAATCAGGAACAGTATTTAGCCCTATAGAAAAACAATGATGGTGAGTAATTTCATCCTCAACAGAATACAGTGATAAGACTTTGACTGAGTATTAGACTGAAATTAGATCAGTATCACTGATCCAATCATCAGTATGACTTGTTCATATTCAGTAACTGCCTTATGCTGCTCAGTGCTGTGATGCATCCAAAATCTATCCCAGCAACAGTTGGTGTGAGGTAGAAATACATTTCCACCAATGATATGTTTTTAGGAAGAAGGAGGAAAATAGCTAACCCAGAGGAAACCCAGACATGCACAAATACAATAAAAACAATAACAGGGTCAAACTGGGAGCCCAAGAACTGTAAGATGGAAACACTACCTGCTGCATCACCATGCCCCAACATGTCCCTTTGTTTTTCAGTTTGGAACTGTATCACTTATAAAGCACTAATTTACTAGACAACGACACAAATCACTGCTTCCTTTGTACATGGCTAATTAGCAACTAGTCATGTTTTGTTCATGAACAATTCGTACATTTTGAATGAATCTTTAATATGACTCGGGAACAACGAGTTGTCTCAGAGAGTGACTCCTTCATTTTGTGTTGAGTGTGCATGCGCCACAACATCCCCACAGGTTCTGTACGGGAAACAGAAAAAAATATTAGTTCATATCAAGAGTATTCGGGTTCGAGTCGTTTGTTTTTCCGGTGATTGCTCCGTAGGCAATACACCATGCAATACCGGAAACAGAAATGACTAGTTAACGTCTCAAGTCTTAGGGTTCGAGTCGTTTGTTCATCACGTCACAGCTCCACTGCATTGCCTATGGGGCAGTCACAGGATGAATGAACGACACGAACCGAGAGTGAACTAATTGTTTCCAGGGAACAGACGTGACAAATGTGACGTAACAAAAGAAAGAACGACTCTGATCGGGAAATGAGGTGAATTAACAGGCCTGAAAACCCAGCTAAGCTATTAGGCCTCGGCTGCATTACCCTATAGTTTATTATTTTTTTTTTTCATCCAAATGTGATCAACGTTTGCGTAAGTGCTAGACGTGTTGGGGAACTTATCATGTAGCATTTTAATGATATTCTGCTGAAAAGAACGCAATGACTCCAAAAAAAAATATCCGTTCATTTTGCTGAGCGAGATTCAAAGATCCGACTCAGTAAAAATATCCGAACTTCCCTTCTCTACTAGCAACTTCTTGAACGAGCTCAAAGCAGAGCGAGCCCACGTTCAGATATCGCGAGATTCTGTTTTGAGCTCAGTTCTCGTGGGTGGAGTTTCTCTCAGCCGGCTTAGGCTTATACGGACTGACAGTTCGTGAGTCGGATTCACCTCACGAGCAGAACTGGGAAGAAACGGCCAGTCTGTGTCGTAAAGAAAGCAGCGTATTTCAGCTGCATCAAGCTGTAATCGGTGCTTGTTTTCTTCGGATAAAGCAAATGGTGTCGTGAGGTTTCTGATAGCACGCTAGCCGTGTGCACCGTTCACTCACGCACGCACTCACTCACTCACTCACACACACAGCAGCACTGTCTTAGCCAGTTACTGAAGCACTAGAACCTCACTGACTTGTGATCCCAGTGACCTGTTTATCTGCTTTCAGGTAAGTAGTGTATTATTTTCCGTAGTTCACAGAAAATCTACGCCGTTTTGTCATGTTTCTGTTTGTGAAATGTTGAGAGTGAAAAAGTTTTCCGCCGGTTAAACATACGAGAGAAGAGCTGGATGCTGTCTGTAGGTGGAAGATGGTGACGGCGCGCGCAGGTTTGTGCTTTAAACGATAATGTTTCAGTACAATCAGTCACTGGTGCCTTTCCCTTCCGTTTTATTGCATCAGAATGCCTTTCTCTTCTGTAATTCAGGCTCTGCACATAAATTCGATGGAATTTAAAGCTTCAAATGTCTATGAATGGCTGTCTTTAGATTCCAAACACTGATCAAGTGGAATAAAACACACAAAGAGGGCCCATAACGTGAGAGCCTGATGTTATGTGAGTGTTTATTATGTTCAGAAATTTAAAAAGCAACTTTTTAATGCACCAAAGAGGTCTCAGTTATTTTGGTGCAGTCTTTCAGAAGTCCATGCAGTCATTCATCTTCATTAACCGCTTCATTCTGGTCAGGGTCAAGGTGGATCTGGAGCCTAGTCACTAGCCCATCACACGAAACCATGTGAACACACACACACACACACACCCCCTCAGGAGCTCAGGATCGAACTGAGGAACCTGGAGCTGTGAGAAGGTATCCGCTGTGCCACAGTGGCACCCCATTAGAGATCTCATCTGCAAAATCTATAAATAACTCCAAGTCTATAGATTTAAAATATTCCAAAATTTGGCACACATTTAGCTTTGTGTTCTGTATTACTCCCATACTAGTGGCTTATCCTCACCTCAGTGCTGCAGTCTTATGTATGGTCCTTTTCCTCATGGGAACAGATGACATTGTTTCTCGTAACCCCTGCAGGAGGACTCTCTCAGCTCCATTCCTCATCCGTCTCTGAGGAGCAGAAAGCTTCTGGGCCGGTGTTTCATCGCCATCACCATCGCCGCTAGCATGCAATTGGAACATGCCTCTATCCACTCAGAAAGTGATATGTGACCCAGTAATGAATTTAGACTCGACCCTCGGGATGTTTCTGCACCTACTAGTTATGTCTACATGGATGAACAGAGCATGCAAATTAAAATCATTTCGTAATAAAGGACTTTTGCTTAGGAATGATTCTTACTTTATTATATGTACATAAAATACGTTTTCCCCCAAGCAGAAATGACTGAATACTTCACGTAATATCGCTATTTTTAAAATTGGGATAGGATTCGAGTAAAAGCACATGCTGAGACCACTGAAAAATGAGAAAAGTACAGTGCATAATTTGGAAACAGGTAGGTAGGGCTAGTTTATTTTCAGCATATTCACAAGTTCGAATCTGCACGTAAAAGCTTCAGTGCGCTGTCTAGTCTCGTATTTAAGTCGCCTAGAAACATAAATAACTAGGCTAAAAAAAAAGTCAGCAAATATAATGTAATGTTTGGCCAATTAGTTAGCTAGGCACACCCGTTTATACACCCTGAGGGAAATTAATATGTGCATGATTACTTTTCCAAAGCTTTGGCTACAGTATGTGGTTTCGACTGTGGTGTTCTGCCCTCTTCAAAACATATTATGAGTTTGGCTAGCATCTGAGGTGACGTATTGTGCTAGCAGGAGAGTTATATGACCATGCTGTGATTGGTTTTGGAGTGTTTTCCTCATGCGTGTGTATTCATGATTCTGAAAAGATTTTTTGTACATGCTGGTCAATCAGAGTAGTACAAATAGTTTTTAGCAATGGCCAGATAGCGCATCAGCTGATGTGTGTAGCGCAGCAGGTGGCAAAATTCTGAATGAGGAGCTCGCACTATAGTGACAGCATTACATTGGCATTGCATTGTTTTATCTTCTTCTGGTTGATGAGCCTAATTTTGAACACAAAATCTGCTTGTCCTGGGCTAGTGATTTGTCCACCCATGTGAACAAGATTTAAAATAACACAGCTTTACACGTCTCAACTATTTATGAGGTGTGAAGCTCCATGAATGCTTCAATTGCTGATAACATTTATCAGCTTTATTACCTGTTTTTTCACAAACCTGTTGTGTCACAGCTGAGCTAAAATGAAGATGGACACACTTGGAAGATGGTTGAAGGGACGCACAGTAAGGTAGTGGACAATGAGGGTGTAATTTTTACCCCTGCCCTTTCAGTTGTTTGATGTTTTGAGAAAAAAGTTCTAGGCTAGAATTGAGCAGATCCATGCTTGGTTCTCTTTATGGGACTCATCGGGGACGAGGGCCAGTGGAAGACTGAGAGCAGTGTCTTTCCACAAGCCTGATTAAAATGCATCAGAAGCACTAGGCCACCTTCCCCCCATCATTGTGGTGCTTATCATCCCCGCAGCAAACAGCACAGCTGTATGCCACAGAGCCAAGGGAGCCTTGTCATCTCTGCTTTACCTCTCCATTCATAAGGAGTGAAGGGAGGAGAGCAGCTCAAGGACATGGCCCCTGCTTGCTATATGCTCTCTATGAATTATGTCTCAATGACTGTATTAGTGCCAAATCTCATGATGCTAGCTGCTTAAAGAGTCTTCAATGCTTTTAGCATATTAGTGGCAATTTACTCACCTCAGTGTCTCTTTAATGTGTTTATCTGACTCACTGTTGGAGATCGACATTGAAACCTTTCCCCCCCTGGATCAAAACTTGACTAAATGTACAAGAATTTCACTGTCGCTGCTGAAATGAATAATCTTCACAATGCCTAATCTCTCTGTCCATTTTGCCAAATAATACTGAACATCGTATTTGGTAGTTTGTGGATGAGTGCATTAACTTATGCACAAACAATAAATTATTGGCACAGAAGGCATCATAGATCTCAACTGAGATGGAACGGACCGACTGTGAGTAAAGCAGCTAATATGAAACAGATCAGTAGAGCCAGTGGCTGGCTTCTTCGGCTACAGAACTTCTGGCTGGTGTAAATGTAAACCACAAAGCAGAACAAATATAAAGGACTTATTAATATTTGAAAATGTCAATTTATTTCATCCTGAGCTCATGCAGCAATTCTACATTCTCCCAGAGGCTTTTATTTCACTATCAGTTATATAGATTAGCAAGCATGTTCGATTTAATATGACAGCTCCAATATAAAGGGCAGATTCTTACATTAAGGTATGCATAGACCCCTTTTCAGCTGCAGATTATTGGAGCTTTTTACCAGAGGAACGTGGACACAGCTGAATGCTAAAATAAGCCTTGTATATTTGGATGAATTGTGCGGCTGTCAGCCGGTTGAGGAGGGGCACAATCGCAGGAGCGAAATGACAGAGAAGGGACGCGGAGCTGAGACTTAAAGGGCAGCGAGAATAGGGATACAGGCAAAAGACAAC
>JAOUWY010000071.1:25213182-25239486 GCA_025728095.1 Prietella phreatophila
ACTTGAGCGCATGCGTGCGTGCGAGGTGCGCGTTGCATCTTGGGATGTGGAGTTCTGATCTGACGGAACTGTGACAGCGGCATCTTATCCGAGGCACTGTGGGGGATAATTCCCAGAGGAGACACGTTAGATATCGAGAAATGAAAGTGAAATATTTTTTATTATATACTATATATTCTTTAATATATTGTTGCATTTTATTAAGGCTGTGCCTTTTCAAATAACAGTTCAAATATAAATTTATCGAAATGGCACTTTCAGTTTTTTAAGACTGCTTATATTTTGGCTAGCTTAATGGTTATTTCCAAAGTCATCTGAACACAGCTTGTGTTTGCCAGTGCCTTCAGGGGCATGAGTGTTTCTTTAGTGTTATGTACAGCACTAAAGTGGCAGTAACAGTTAATGGTTCATGCATCCCTTAACTCAGTGATAAGGATTAAAAAACACAACTGGAAACATTGGCGCCGCCGCTGTCCTTGTCCTGGATGATTGGATTGGAGGGTAATGCTTCTTGCGTTTGAAAATGATCTTGAGCGAGGTTTGCATTACGTGGTAAAATGAGCATTCCTAGTCTATGAGCAGGACAAGTGTGGGCCTTTCTCTGTTTCTATTTAATCGAAATATTGACATTTTTATGAATTTGTTTTAGGCAGTTTTGCAATAGTCAAGACTGTTCTGTCTTTTTGTATGTAGTATCAGTGGTCTTTTACTATACTGGGGTTTAAAGTCACCATCACTAAGAACTCTAAACACTGAGCTACCACTGTCCCCCCCTTTGTTTTAGGGGTGTAAAGCAGCGCCACTATTGGTATCTGTTTAGTTCACCAAACACCTGTATAATTATTTATATGTAAAAAAAAAAAGATCTGTTGTTCTTAATGTAGAAGTGTGCACATTGATGTTCAAGGACCAGTGGGATTCACACATTGCATGATTTATTTTCACCTAAAGTTATTTCACCTGATCCCAAAATTGTCATACAAAAATAAACAGTTTATCACTTGGCGTTGCCAAAATAGGGCTTTGATAAGAAATCACAACTCAGTCTGTACAAAGTACAATACTGTATATAAGCATTAGTTCACCTTATTTAAATGCTTCTCAGGCTGATGGCTGTAATGTCTACAATAAAACTATTTATCATCTACTTGAGATTGCATCCAGACAGCTATGAAACTTAAAATTTATTTATAGAACACCATATGGAATATATATAAATATGCCTTTGTATTAATTGATGGACTGTAGTAGACAAGCCAGATCAACGAAAGTGTCACAGAAGTATTTAGAAATTCTATGGATGCACAGTCACAGTTAACTATACACGAGTTGGACTATGGTCAGAAACATATTATAAAGCAGGAAGCAATAATGTCCTGTTAATCACCGAGATGTCTATCCAAAAGCAGTGTTATAATTCTCAGCCTACCTTTGACTTTGTCTGGAGAAAAAGGAAAAAAAAAAAAACTTTCCAATTTTCTCAAGAGTGGAGGGAGGAAAAACAAACTGCCAATCTGGACATAAATATAGTCCCAAGAATAACAAATGTAAGGGATGTTACCACAGCTCCCCATGTAAAATTAATGTACAGCCTTTGAGAAAATGTCAGAAGAAATCTAAAAGAATTTTGCCAGGTAAGTTTACAGAAGGTGCTTCAAGCAAATATTCATTCAGATTTGTAATGCTCTTATTATAGCAGACAGAAACTGGAAGACTGTAATAATTGCCCACAAGGCTAGTAGTCTCTCATATAGATGGGCTTAGATGGACATACCAATCGTGACTACAAAGCATATTAGGCCACTGTGTCTATTCCATGGGCCTGATGGCTATTTTAGAAATTCAGTGGCTCAGAAAATTAGATACTATGGTTTGACGTTAACCCATTGGTCTTTCTTTTCTGTAACTCACTATTGGGAGGGAAGACTTGCACTATATGGCCAAAGGTTTGTGGACACTTAACAATAGACATCACACCCATATGTGGACTGTAACTATTTTGTGGCCTCTAAATTGTTGCCATAAATTTGGGAGCACACAATTGAACAGGATGTCTCTGTATGTTGTAGGATTACAGATTCCTTTCACTAGAACTAAGGGACCCAAACATATTCCAGCATGACAATGTCCCTGTGTACAAACTGAGGTTCATGAAGACATGGTTTGCTAAGGCTGTTGTGGAAGAAGTTGAATGGCCTCCATAAAGCCTTGACCTCAAGCTCATTTAACACCTTTGGGATGAACTTGAACACTGATTGCACCACAGGCCTCCTCACCCAACATCAGTGTCTGACCTCACTAATGCTCTTATGGCTGAGTGGGAAAATCCCCAAAGCCAATCTCTAAAATCTAGCGGAAAGCCTTTCCAGAGTGGAGGTTATTATAAGCATAAAGGCAGGACTAAATCTGAAATTTTTGATAGCGTACCAGAAAGAGAAAATGACTTCCAGTCAGATTTAATGTATAGAGCTTTCTAACAGTCAGAAAGGATTAGGGTGATGTGAAGTTTTGATGCTAGAGAAATACCGATTCTCTAAGTTTTGTTTGTGTGGGTCAATATAAATAAATAAATACATATAGGAAAATCATCCCGTATTTATAACCGCAGTATTTAACGTATGGTTTTTCCTCTTGGTGCAGGTCGAGCATGAGCGTGGTGTTGGAACTCAGCTGCAATGCATGCATTAGGCTGTAGAATGAACCTGGCAGCAGTGCTAAATGGCCTGCTTGTATCGCTGGTTGCAGCCCTGCTATGGAAGTACGTTCAGCTAAGCGACCACATGGCCCAACTGGAAGAGGAGCTACAGCTGACACGACAATCCCAGGAGCTTTCACATGTGCGCATAGATTATCATGCCGCTCTGTTGGCACTGCAAGAGCAAGGCACAAGGATGGTCTGCACTGGCAAGATGCACACTGACCGCATCTGCCGCTTTGACTACCTTTGCTACTGTTCCGAGGCTGAGGAGTTCATATTCTTCCATAGTAATGCCTCAGTCATGCTTCCCAATTTAGGCCCTCGTCGCTTCCAACCAGCCCTGCTGGACCTGTCCTCTGTTGAGGATCATAATACTCAGTATTTTAACTTCTTGGAACTGCCCGCAGCTGCACTAAAGTACATGCCGAAGCCTGTGTTTGTGCCAGATGTCACTCTCATCCTCAATCGCTTCAACGCTGATAACCTGATGCACGTCTTCCACGATGATCTTCTTCCAATATTCTACACCATGCAACAGTACACAGACTTGGATGATGAGGCCAGGCTCGTCTTCATGGAAGGTTGGGAAGAGGGGAGCCATTTTGATCTCTATCGCCTGCTTAGCAGCAAACAGCCACTACTTAAAGAGCACTTACGGAACTTTGGCAAGCTCATGTGCTTCACCAAATCTTATGTCGGATTGTCAAAGATGACCACGTGGTATCAGTACGGCTTTGTACAGCCCCAAGGGCCCAAAGCTAACATTCTGGTGTCTGGGAATGAGATTCGTCAGTTTGCCTCGTTCATAATGGACAGACTTAATATCACAACAAAGGAGAAGCCTGAAGGTGATGATTATATAGTAGTGTTTAGTAGAATTTCAAACAGGTTGATACTCAATGAGGCAGAGTTGCTTCTTTCTTTGGCTCAAGAGTACAAAATGAGGACAGTCACCGTGTCCTTGGAGGAGCAAACATTTGCAAGCATAGTCCAGCTCATCAGTGCAGCATCCATGCTGGTCAGCATGCATGGTGCTCAACTGATCACGTCCATGTTCCTACCACGAGGGGCTGCTGTCATCGAGCTTTTTCCATACGCTGTCAACCCAGAACAGTATACTCCATATAAAACGCTGGCCTCCTTGCCAGGAATGGACCTGCAGTACATAGCATGGAGAAACACCATTGAAGAGAATTCTGTAGCCTATCCTGACCGCCCTTGGGACCAAGGAGGTATCACTCACCTGGAGAAAGAGGAACAGGAACGTATCCTAGCTAGCAAGGAGGTGCAGAGACACCTCTGCTGTCGCAACCCAGAGTGGCTTTTCCGGATTTATCAAGACACCATTGTGGACATTCCTTCCTTCCTAGAAGTCCTTCGAGACGGTCTAAAAATTAAGCCTAAACTGAAAAAGAGTAAACCTGTCAGTGTAGTACATCCTGGTCGAGTCAGACATCCCAAGTGCCAGACATCAGTGCAGGCTGCCCATGAAGCAAAGCTGTCTGTGTCCTGGCAGATTCCTTGGAACCTCAAGTACTTGAAGGTAAGAGAAGTAAAATATGAAGTGTGGATCCAGGAGCAGGGAGAGAACACATACATGCCTTATATTCTCCCCCAACAAAACTATACCTTTTCAGAGAACATTAAGCCCTTTACTACATATTTAGTGTGGGTGCGCTGTATCTTTAACAAGAACCTTTTGGGCCCGTTTGCAGATGTTCTTATATGTAAAACCTAACTCTATTAAGCTCATAGTGTCAAGACCAGGGAAATGCTGATGACAAATATTGTGAAGTTGGCTTTTTCTGTGGGGGGAAAAAAAAAAGCAGATTTTCCAACAACATGACATAGTCTGTAGCTCATTGCCGCAGTAAATGAGAGGAACATTTGTACTGAGGACTAAAAATGAATACAGAACACTGAACTGCCAAACCAGACTCTTTGAAGAGACTCCTTTATCAAGAGTTTGAAAGATTTTCAATATTCAAAATGTATTTATAAACTGTTGTAAGCTAATTTATTTTTATTTATAGTTAAAGATATGTGGTGTTGAAATGTATTGTGCCTGTGGGTGTGATTATCTAATTGTGCTGATAGATATTTTAAAGTTTCCTACCGTACTTTTTTTGGCACAAGTGATTTTGTTACAATTTTGCAATCCTGACTTTTATGTGACTTTGTGGCTTGAGCAAATGTTTCATGTAGTCATTTCAGTCTCATTGGTTAGCTTAAAATTAGATATAATATCAAGCCATATTAACCTAAAAGCAAAGTGGTCTTGGAAGTATGTTTTTCCATTTATTCATTGGATGTGTGGATGACTTGTACTAGTTTTTCAGTGTTGATGCCTTTCCTTTTCATTCGAGAAGACGTTTCATGCTTGGGTATTTTTGATATTGAAATAGTTTGTAAATGAGACTTGGCATACTGGGAATATGGAATGGGAGGGCTGATTCTTTTAACTCGGCCTGGCATGATCAAATGGAAATAAAGAGAGAACACTGCTGGTGGGTTTATCAGAACTAAGAGTTGAATGTAACCTGTAGTATCAGTTATTAAGTTTCTCGCTATAAATGATTTAATTCCTTAACATTCTGGCTCTCCTTAACTATTGTCCCATACTTCAGTATCAGTATTTAACTGTAGTGTTCTGTTCGTTATTTAGCAATGGATGTGATGTTCATGGTCCACATTGGCTTAGGGAGCTGAGAGAGAAGAGAATATTTGAAATGACCAACCTTGTATACATCTGTGTTTTTGGGGAATAGTAAAGGCACACAAGACCACTTATGACTGGGGATACTCCTGCAAGTAGGTATGAATACAAATAATATCTAGATGTAATATAACAGTGAACTTACTTATCTGCCTTTTTTAAAAAATTTTTTTTTTAAGCAGATTGGTCTCATTTGATCTCACCACTTGATGAAAAATAAAATGGGCATTTTTCATGTTCCAGAGAGGTAAAACACAAAGTTTAATTTGGTAGGTTAAAAATAAACAATCTTACTATGGTTCCACTTTAGGTAAAAAGGATCTATTTCGACCCAAACAGAACACAAGGGTTAAAGTCCATGTGCATTTTCACTTATTTTGGGGGATAATTTTTTCCTCATTTAGATACCTCAGCTGTACTCTGTTACCATATCCTGCGTTTTGATTGACACAATTAAATGCTAATCATATTCATGTATATGATGAGGATAATTAATCCGTGCTGAGTCTAATATGAAATCTGTGTGATGTCTAATGCCGGTAATCACAGAAAGAGAGGATCTAATTCCATAACACCACAACCTACGCTTGACTCTGAGGATACAAATAAGGCTTGGTAATGTAGTCAGGTCATTTCCATGTCTCACATGAAACCAGATTACCCAAGATTAATTTAGAACATCAAATTCCTGGGTTCAAGTTCAGCATGAAAAAGGTATTTTTTTTGTGACTTTTATGCTCAGTTGAATGCAAGACGAGGACTAGACTATTGGTGAATAGTCTCAGAAGTAGTATCTCACCTGCCATCTATTAGATTTGGGGGGGTTCGAAGGGAAACATTTATTTATTTATTTTTTTGGCTCTATGTTCAATTATTTAAATATTGTTGTGCTTTTTTTATTTTTTTTGTTTGGACTTTTCTGATGTTTGGAGACATTACCTTTTAGTTAATAATTTCTATAACAGACTGCATTCACCATTCGAGATTATAGTGGATTTGGAGAAGCACAATAGCATTAAAAATGTAGTAGTATGTGCTTAAAAACAACAACTCAACAACAAGGAAGATGTTTTTAGACCCTGGAGGAACATGGCCCAGTATATTTCAGGTGAGTGCTCTGACTGAATGTCCTCTGAATGTTGCGTCTGCTTTTTTCTGTGTTCTAGTTCATGCTGGCTTAAGATTTGACATGACCCAGAAGTAGTATCTCACATAAGTGCTTACCTAACAGATCCCTTTGTTTGAACATTCTTTTTCACATCCATTTTCACTCTTCTGGGAAGGATTTTTTTTAGCATGGTCCATGTCTTCATTGACATGCTCAAACAGGTTCAGGCCTGTCGGTTCCAGTGAATGGAAATCGTAATGCTATGGCATACAAAGACATTGCATACGATTGTGTTTTTCTAACTTTGTGGCAACAGTTTAGGAAAGAACCACATGTGTGCAATGGTCAGGTGTCCACAAACCTTTGGCCATATAGTGCAGTTTTACTTTATTTGTAGTGGCTGTACCTGAAATAAAGTGAGCATAGCTGCTAAAGTTGCAGTGATATCTTACCAGTATCTACTGTATCAGTATATTACCTATTACAGTTCATCAGTAGCTATATTATTACTAAAGAAGAATGGCTTAATAAACTGTAGGAAATGCTGGCAATGCTGAGTTAAAATTTAAACCTCACAAAATGTTGCTTAAAAGTGCTTGAGGCTTCATGCCCAGAAGTATATAATAAATTCAGTCAGTTTATGTTTTAATGGTCTTATTTCAAAGAATCCTATAATGCATTTAACTTATCTAATAACCTTGAACTTTTTTGTGGAAATAAAGAGAGTTATAAAGTGATTTCCTTTCTTAATTCAGCTGGTTTATGTCTCAGTTTGCCAAAGAGGTAGAGTCTTTCTTTACATGTTTCCAGCTGATTTATGAAAATGGTTTGTAATGCCCTTATGATTTGACTCATTGAACACCATACACCAGTAAAGTTAAACCAAGTCAAATGAAACACTGGAAAATAAAACCCTGGAAAAGAAAACATGACGTTTTCTACTTGCATTAAACGTTGGTTACGCAACTTTGGTTGTATCCAATTCCGATGGCACGCTCATGTATAAACCACTTGTAAATTATTCACAAAATGTGATAGCAAAACCCTCAATAGTTTGTGTCTTGCCATTACAATTGATAATGGAGTCTTTTGCCTTGAGATAGCATTCAGAGATCTTTGGGATTCATACAGCACATTGACGGCAGTACTCTTTTTTTTTTTTTTTCTCCAGAGGGAACTGTGAGCCACTAATTGGCCTTTATGTTTGCAAAAATAACCCTGATGTGAGAAGAAAGGAAAAAGGTTAAGCTTCCTTCGTTTGAAGTTAGGGTTTTGTCTCATTGACTATTTCTGTCAGGAATCTTTTACACATTTACACTTCTGACCTTCTAGTTGCAATACAGAAGACACACTGAAACTGACTTTTCATTCGTTCAGTTCACTATTGTATCATCACCCTCGTTTAAATAACGCCAAATCCAGAATTATTGGCACCCTCCAAGAGCACACGCAAAATCTTTAATAACAACACAAAATTATTTAACGATTTTTAAAATAAAGTAAAAGCAAAAACATACCGGTAATAATTAGGGCCAATAATAAAAACAATCCCACCAGTAACAGAAATACCACAATCACCTAAACAATAAGAAAACCCAAAGGTTAGTTTGATTTCCTGGTGCTGCCATAATTGTCATGCAGTGCCTGAATTTGTGTCATTTATACTCCATTTGAAATTGGGTGAGGCAGTCAGATAAGACGATAATTTTAACTTTCTGCACACCATTTACATGGTATGGTTAAAAAAAAAAAAAAAAATACGGAACTGCACACAAGGAAAGGTTTTTATACGGTATTCTGTCTGATTTGGGGCTATTTTTTTGGTTAGTTGTCAAGGGGATCTTAGGAATTGCACTAAATTCCTGTAATTATAGTAGTTTTACTATTCTGGAAACATGAAACTTTTCCCAACACAGTATCTTATAATTGCCTTTAAAATGTGTTGGCGCTGTTCATTTGAGTGGGTGGGTAATACGTCATTTGACTGTGACTAACGCAAAACTCATTTAGCAGCTGCATACAGAGCTGTCAGCTTTCTCATACCCAGCTTGCTGCTGATGCGTTTTGTTGGGTTATCGAGGGGAAAGTTCCAGATACAAACAAAGCCTGTGACAGAGGAGTGCTCACAGAACAGATTGTCATTAAGGCCCCAATGGAGCAGCGCTCACCCTTTCCTGCCTCTGCATCAGCACCACACCTGAGACGGAGGCCTCGACTGGGAGCCGTTAATCACATCATCACACCAGAGCCGAGAGCCAGCCTTCAGCACACTGTGCATTGTCATGGCAACCGGGTGAGGACCTTATGGACTCAATTATTACCGCACGTCTTTGCAGTAGCAACACCAGAGGGCAGAGCCCTTGGATTCACTCTACTGATTGAGGAGCTTGTCTGTGAAGTTATGTAGCTGTGCTACAATGCTAAAGTTCAGAATTTCAGACGGTGTTCAGGTCCGATGGCCAGATGTGAGGGCAGAAAACGAGCCAGTTCTGCAGGATTTTCTCTCTTGCTCTCTGAGGACTGCAGATTAATTGAATGTCATGCTTAATTAAAAATGAACGCTTAATTAATGCCATTAAACAGGAGTCATGCAGGGTCTCGGACACCTACTGGAGGTAGCCTGCTAGTTTACAAAAAGAAATGGCACGGCTGAAATACAGGCCAGTGGGAGTTATATTTGATTTAAATATAAGCTTTATTGATATGTCTGTTCTTAAAGCTTAAAGTGTTTGATAGTAATGCAGTCCTTGTACTTATTAAACCTCTTGATTCTGTTCATTATCCAGCTCCCAACTGTGCTTCTGATCGCTGTATTTTATTTAGGAATACAGCTCTTCTGCAGGATTGAGGCACAATAATTTTGCAGGTCAGTCAGCGAGGCCCAGAATTACATCATGTAAAGTGCATCACTGCAGTCACAACAGGTTTAACCCTATGCAGCCTACACTTGTCCTCCTGGAACATGTGTCTGTGTTGTGTTCTGCTTGGACATGAAGTCTAAAAGACAACCTCAGAATCTCATCAACAACTAACAAACTGGTTTTATGCTAAATTACATTCATCCAGCTTGTTTGGGGAGCTTATAATCACACCAGAGCACTGCCACTGAAAGTGCTTGTGATGTTCCTCAGGTTCATTTTGACCCGGGAATGCCTGGCTTTAGATGCAGTTCCCCAAAAATTTCCTTCAAACATCTTGAAAATGGACACACTTATTAAAATAATTGCTAGCTTAATAATATAGTCCTAGTTATAGCTCTTTTAACTTAATGTATATATAAGTATTTTGAGGACAATATTCAAGAGCAATCGCAAACTGAATTTGCAATTATGCAAGTTTTCATTTACACGAGTGTACAGTGTCGGGGACATTTCAAATGGAAACGCAAAGTCCATTTGCAAATGCGTTTTCCGTGTCTTACGAGTTATGATCCTGTCATATCAAAATAACATAGCAGTTACCACGTTTACAATTTCACTTCCTAATAAAATGTTTCAATAGCTTTAGATACAAGGAAGAAGGAAGTGTATGGTGATAACAACTACATCATTACATTTACATTTATTCATTTAGCAGACGCTTTTATCCACAGCGACTTACACGTGAGGAAATACAAGCAAAGTTATCCATTAAGCAAATCAGTATGCGTTTTCCAACACTAATGGCAAAAAAAACCACTCGCATTCTTGCTGCATAGACATTTTGATGTTTTATATAGGACAAGGTTTGAGCTTGTAAGAAATAAGCTGTATTGTGCTATTTAATCAGACTGCAGTGGAGAAGCAATACTGTAATATGCTGTAACAAGAAAGAAAAGTAAATCTACAACAGCATGATGCCAGATATTACTAAAACTGTTTTTGTTGGAGCAATCAAAGGTCTGAAGCCTTTATTTTTATAACTATAAACTACTCCAGTAAGTTTTTTTTGTTTGTTTGTTTTGACAATGATCATGTCAACTTCTACAGTAATCAGGTAAAAAAAAAAAAAAAAAAAAAAAAAAAAAAATATATATATATATATATATATATAATTAGTGTGTGTGTTTAGTATGTTTTTTTTTAATCCGACCCTGGTATTTCCAGCTGTTAAACATCTGTATACTCTTATGAACTCTTCATACAAGGATAAGAGGAAAATAGTTGAATTGCATTCAAGTGTGATTAGAAGCAGAAGTTTTTGGCTTACAATTAGAACGATAGGAAGGTTGGAATGAACTGGATAAAAGAGACAATCTTCTGCAAAAGAGAAAGGTATTATAACTATGTTAAAACCATCCAGGTTGTATTCCAGCTTTTCAGCCAGTGATCCCAAGATAGGCTCTGGGTCCATGACTGTGAATTAATGAATATAATCCATAGTTAATTTTTATTACTCATTATGGGCTTAATTTTACTCAGTGATGGTATGAACGTTGTTTAATGCAGGTGCTGATTATTTTGTTGATTGGGTTTATTATTTTAAAAAAGTGTGGGTACAGTGGTTAGCACGTTTACCTCACACCTCCGGGATTGGAGTAAATATGTATTGAGAGCTTAAATGTTCTCCCTGAGCTGTGGGTTGATTGGCATTTCCAAATTGTCTATGGGTGTGTGTGTGTGTGTGTGATTGTGCCCTGCGATGGACTGGCACCCTGTCCAGGGTGTCCCTCGCCTTGTGCCCAAAGTTCCCTGGGATAGGCTCCAGGCTCCCCATAACCCTGTGTAGGATAAGTGTTATGGATGGATGGAATTATCCATCCATCCATCCATCTTCTATCCCAGGAATCATCGGGCACAAGGCGAGATACAGCCTAGACAGGGTGCCGGTCCATTGCAGGGCACAATCACATACACACTCACACACCCATTCATACACTATGGACACTTTAGACCCGCCAATCAGCCTATGTCTTTGGACTGGGGGAGGAAACCGGAGTCCACCCCTGCGGCACGGGGAGAACATGCATTCCCGCCGGGAATCGAACCCCAGACCCTGGAGGTGGATGGAATTATACAAGTGTTAATTCTGTAATATTATTTATGGTGTTATAATGCTGAAGTTCATATTTTGTTTATAGTTATGTCAGATGTTCTGACAGCAATGTATTTTGGCTTAGAGGTTTCAAACCCACATTTAAATTATATAGAAAAGCTTGACCTTTGATCAAATTCAATTCAATTCAATTCAGTTCAATTCTCCTGAACAATTCCAAAAAGAATTATTCTGGCAGGCATACAAAACACAAGTACAAACAACATACACACAACATTCTGGGAAAGGAAAACATGACTAAGTCTCACATATCAGAGCTATTCTCCTCAATACTAAATATGAACAGAAATTTCAGAGATTTCCTGTGTTAACAACACAAATAATATTTTTTTTCTTTTTTGCCTAAACCAGAAGCCAATCCTCATACCTCGGCTAAAACACTGAAGTATTGTTTAACTATTTGGCACCACAATGTCTTTGCAAATGGGTCAACCGAGCAAAGCTGTACAACTGAAAGAGTTAACCCTCTTCGTAGCAGAAGAAATGCTGACACGGTATTTCCTTCCTTAGACATGCCTTACCACCAAGCAGCATCTCTTCAGCTTTCTACATTCAGTCTGGCAACATTCAGTTTGTTCTCCTGTTCACACTGTTCGCAGATGACCGGCAGATTTGGCCCCAGTACGATCCAAATACACTGAATACATTACAAGCTTTTTTATTTGATCATGTATCAAAAACTAGTATTCACATGATGCTTATCAAGAATATATTATGTAAAACAAACAATGTTATATCCGTTTGATGACTCCTCATATACAATTTAGACACCATTTTCTCCCATTTTATAAAAACAAAAATGAAGAAAGATCATTTCATTCCAATGCACTCGTGTATATGCTCCACACACCATTAAATGTAATCTCTTAATGAACTGGAAACGAGTCTTTTATATGTCATGCATTATTGTGATTGCTGATAAAATAAATAATAACATAACATTCCTTTTTTTTGTACTAGTAACTACAATGAGTACAGTATGATGTAATCTAGATTGTCAGAACTGATAAAATCTTTGGTCTTTTGCTGCATAATGGGATTTCTATAAGAATATTCTGAGCACACAAGAATGTTCAACACACCAAATTCATTTCTGCAAAACAGCCTCAAAACTCAATAGTATATTGTATGATGCATTTTTAAAAAAAGTTTAACTGGGCTTCCCACATTTGCTAAATCAAGTGTAGTTCTGCAAGAGACACAGATGCTTTAACTAGCTAACTAACGTAACTAGCTTACTCTTAGATTAGCTTGCCAGTTTGTTTATTTTGTGTGCATGGTTTTTTTTTTTGTACAAAGAACTTTGAGGATAGTGAAAAAGGCTATCTTGAATAAAAACATCCCAAATTCATTCTTGAGAATGGTCAGTATCAATATTAGATGACCTACTTTCTTATAAGTGCACTGCACCAAGCCGTTGTTTAACATTGCCAAATAAATGTAGCACAACCTTTAGTATATTATTACTATTTTACACACAATGCAGCAGCAGCTGCAGATATCACCACCTGTTATTCATTTTAAAAATCACAACTTTTATCACATAGACGTTTAACTTGCCTGCTTGTAGTCAGTATAAGTTCTTTTAAATAGGTATAGTTTCACAGATCGGTGTTTACTCTCTTGTTCTGGATGTGCTGCAGCAGGATTTCAGCTCTGTGCTGAAGAGTGTAGATGGTGGCTCTGAGGCCTGCTGCTCCTCTTTGACTCTCCCACAGCTCCTTATCCACAGACAGCGAGCGCAGGAGCAGCTGCTCCAGACAGCCAGACTGCAGCACTGAGATGGCTCTCTCCGGAAACCTGCCAATCATAAACATGCTCTGCATTCAGGTTATTTTGGTACAGGTTAATTGGTGCTAGCTGATATGAAGCTCAGAATCCAAATAAATGCAACCGGTCTGTCAGTGTTCCCTCTAAATCCACATCCCCGAAATACACATCGAAATACTAGTGCGAGATGGGGAGTTTTCTGAATTGACAGACACAATGATTGACAGGCAGGGCGAGATGACTCCTTGTTTAATTGCTTGGATGCTGGTGGTCCATGTCATAGTTACAGGAAAACAGCAGATGCCATATTAGCTGCTGTTGCTAGTAATGGCGAAAGGTCAATGCTTTAACCCACTTCATGTTCAACTGATTTTCAGAAAATTTGCTTTGTCACACATCATACATCTTTTTCATTATTCAGACTGAACCAAATTTCTGGAAACTAGAACCCCAGTATCCCAGTAATCATGGGATGAGTTATAATAGGCTAAATGTTGACAAAATTGATCATAAAGCATTTGATTGCTATTGATACTTTCATATATCATTTAAATCTACAGTACTAAAGGACTTATTGATTACTAATTACTATTAAATTACATAAATTTTTTCATCTAATTGAAGAGTGTACACATATCACTTAAAATATAAAGAACAACAGTCCAGGATCTAGTTAAGGATAAGGTAATAAACCTTAAACCTACTGTACCACACCGAAAAAAAATAAATTATGCTTAGATCAGTGTGTTTAAATTAAGGGCAGAATTTCCTCTTAAATTTCCACTTGTGTAACTTTACCTTAAGTAGCGAACTTAATTTATTATAGTAACATGGATGTTATATCAATATGTAAAGCTGCTGGAATGTGATTTTTAAATCACTGACTCCCTCTTTAACCTAATGTGTTTGTTTCATTTTTTTCTTTAATGTGCTGAACTCAGCAAATGTAGTTGCTGAATTTGCCACTGCATAATAGCTGGGTTTGATCAAATTTCAAATTTAATTAGGTACTTGATTCTGTTGCTGATGTCTACAATCGAGTGTGCACTTGTGGATAATGTGTAAGTGCAAATCCTTTCTTTAATACACACCAACAATAGAAATAAATGAAGATGACTTAATATATTGTCTTGAACACATTTTGGGATTGTCCTTACCTCAACTGCACAATATTATAAGTAAATAAGTGCCCTCTCTGACTTATTATCTATGAGCTTTTATGAACATTTATCTGGAAATTTTCAAACGGTGTGGCTGAACTAATGCCTTTATATAAAGTAGATACATACTAGATGTATATGTAAAATTCCTTAAAATGCACTAGCTTTTTAAGGTCATGATGAATAAATATCAGCACTTACTTATCAATGCCCTCAATCAGTCTGAAGTTGAGGTTGTCTTGTGGGTGATGAGGCCTGCCTGCATTATCTATAAACACTAGTCTGGTGGGATCTGTCCTCCGAACCTGGAGAGAGAAAGAGAGGCAGAGCACTAGTTCATATAGTCATCACCCACTGATATAATTTCATTAGAAATGCAAGTGCACTTGAATGCACAAATACACTGACATTTAATTATGTTAAACAAACTGCTCTAAACATCTTAGTGATCTTAAAGCTTTTGAACAATGAACAAAAAGTAAAGCTGAGACACTTGTCAAATCATATAACAAGAAAGAAAATGCACCTGACATGCAGTTGACAGTTTTTGGCCCTTAGAGCATTTCTGTCATTTCTGATATAATTACACTTTCATTCTGCACATTATATTTAACATCTTCAAAATGTGTGTAAATAAAATATAAGCATTTCCACATCTTTTATGTGGATGCAAGATATCAAATCCAATATTGAGTGTCAGTCATTTGTGTACCATAAAATGTATCACACTAGAAAATGTGAGTCCAAAAAAAGGAGAAGATTTTCAATAGTGTGACACAGAGAAATCCCATGATCATGGTTAAAATCCTGACGTTTTCTTTTTTATTTATTTTTTTTGTCCATTCTCTCCTCTATGTATGTATTTTTTTGATGGTTAATATGTATGATGTTGTGTTTATCTACTGATCCACGGTGGAAACAAATTTCCTCTTTGAGGAAAATAAAA
This sequence comes from Prietella phreatophila, assembly GCA_025728095.1. Classification (NCBI taxonomy): domain Eukaryota; kingdom Metazoa; phylum Chordata; class Actinopteri; order Siluriformes; family Ictaluridae; genus Prietella; species Prietella phreatophila. Next base: position 25,228,615 of record JAOUWY010000071.1, read on the forward strand.
TTATCTATCTATCTAAAATAATACATACATTTATTTTTGATGTGTGAGTGGGAAGAATTTGAGACAGGAAGACAGTGTAATAAAAACGAATGTTTCTATATTTAGTTGTATCTCGGGGCTTTAAGATGGAAATAAAGCTCGGTATACTGTTGATTGTATACTGTGGAGTGATTTTAAAATGATCCGATATGTTAATTTTAGCAGTTGTCCATGAGTAAAACATAATAACAAATAAAATATCTCATATTCTGCACAGGTATATAAAATATGCTGTTTCATTGTGATTGCAACAGATCCTATCAACTTCTTGTCTTCTGGCAAGTCAATAGAACTGCATGTATCAGGAGCTAAAACGTGCAATAGTGTTATGTTTCACTGAAGCCATCGTGTCATCATTTATGCATGCAAGGATGTCACAAAGAGAGCGAAAGTCCTAAACTGCTCAAGGACATGGCTGATTCCTCGATGTAGAAATGCAACTTTCAAACACTTTTGAATAAAGGTTTAGAATAATAATTTATAGCAGTCTAAAGAGAATGTGACATTACCAGAATATGCACCAGCATTAAATGTTTAGGGTTTGCACATTTGACATTCAGAAGGTTTTCCACACACATATCAGCAGGGTCAGGCTGGAACCCACAGCAGTACCGGTCCAGTCTGTCATTTACCTGTGGGAGATAAACACACCACACACATACATGTACGCACACACCGAGTGAGTGGATTAGAGAAAGAAGTCACATTCATGGCAATATTATTAAAGCTAAATGACAGAGAAATAAAAGTAATGATGTAATGTCAGTCCCTCCAGGATTTTGCGATCGCAGAAATGAATTCAAAATCAAGCACATGCCGCAATATTCAGAGGAGCTTGTACTTTTCAAAATGACCGCAGATTTGGGCCAAGACGTGTCACATGACATCATCACAGTAGGCATGTAGCCAAGCCCTCTTCGATTTGAGTACAGCTAAAAGGTCTCAGATACCAACAAACCACTGCGAAAGGCCATGTAAAACAATTTTGTGCAGTTACAATTTTGCCAATTCAAATAGTTTTCCGCAAAAAAAGCACACGAAACTCAGCAAGTTACATCACAAATTTAAAAAAAGAGCTGCAGCAAAATCGAATGTTTTTGGCCACAACATAGTAACAGAAAACCTCACAGAAAACCTGTAATGTCATTATTATGATATAAGATTAGATTAAGTAATGCTATCATGTTATTTACAAATATACAATATCTACCTATCTATCACCTTCGTATTTGTTCCTGTGTGGTTCCTATCTTACAGGTTGAACTATGCGGAGATGTGGTTCTCTGTGCTTGAGGTGTGTGTTTTATCAGGCATATAATAGGTTTTATAATAATGCTTCTGCAGCGAACAGTGCAGCTTGCCGTGGCTCAGCAAGAGATGCCCACACACCCACACAGAGCCAAGTGTTCCAATACTTTATTCTTTAGTGAAAATAAAGAGGGGAGTGCAAATGGTACCAGTGGTCATTAAACACACACACACACACACACAGATAGTTGTGTATTATCTGGGGCTGCATTTAAAAAGTCTTTCTACATTATTTGTGAGTGCTCTATGCCGAGGTTTTCAGTTCCATTATGTTCCCAGATAGCAAACATACATCTCATCATCATTGAAATGACCTTGTGTACTAATTGGGAAGATGTTGGTACAGCATCATTTTATGATCATCTGATCTTCTGCTGCTTTCAGCTATCCTTGAGTATCGTAATGCACAGAGCTCAGGGGATGGTTGAGCATCCAAATGCAGGAGGATTTGGCAGTCACTACACTAGCCTACTACTGACATTTTTTTTTTTTTGCGCCAGTAGAGAAGCAGTTCCAGAGATAATCAGGACAATGGTGTGATGACTGTATCAACCAATTTGGGGCTGCACTATTCTTAGCTCCACCCATATATCCCAGCTCAGCTCGCACGGTACCTGGGTAAAAAAGGTAAACAAATACAGCATGGGTTGATAGTCATAGCACAGTTCACTTGATGATGGAAATAGCGACAGCATAGAGGATTATGGGTAATAATCACCATCACACTGTACAGTGGGACAGTACTATAGCACTATTTCTCCAGTACACAGGTTTTCACACATCTCTGTTACATAGCACACAGCTGTGAAAAGCATACCTCAAACGCCAACAAGAAACCCGTTTCAGTCCAACAGGTTGGCATTTGAGTGGACACAGTTTGGAAGAGCATATATTATGCACGTGGGATATAGAGAATATAATATAGAGAAAATGCAACTGAGGAGTACTAATATCAGCTACTCAAATAATGAGTCACGTAATCATATGAGAATATTACACAGTTTGACAGTATTTCTTTTTTGCAAACAGGTTCTGTTCCAACACCACAGTGGATTATATACTGTACACAATCTTCATCTTCTTCTAATTCCTCTTCTTCATGACATCCTCTCTGTGCTTACTTTCAGTCTTTTCTTATTTTGGATTGTTCTGAGGTTAAAGTTTTACACCACTAATAAGAAGGCTGTGAGTCCTAGCATGGCCAAACTGACAGTGCTGAGCCCTCGATTGTCTCAAGGTTGCAGTGGCATGGCCGACCCTGAGCTTCCATCTAAGACAGAAGGAAGATGGAGGATATATGAAGAATTTTTTAGTTTTTACATGTGTACATATATAACAACAATCTTATCTCTATATACCGTATATGCATAGTCCACATAGGCAATTGAGCAAGGTCAGCCACCCCACACCAAATACAAAACAATAACTGTTTCTGAAATTGTGTCCTTCTGCTTATTGCATTTTGGGGTTCCTGTACCCTATGGTATATAATTTGGACATTAACCCTAAGTAATGCATTGTGGGGATTCATAAGCACACCAGATATTCCATATTATGCTTTCAGTCATGGCCTCGAAATATCAAAACATAGAAAAAGAAACTGATTCTTTACAAAAAGTTTCATAAGAAATTAAAAAATAATAATAATAAGAAGTGCACACGGCATAAAGATCTTATCCACAGTGTACAGAAAGTCTTCTGTTCCTGTAGTGACAGTGAATGTGTCCTTCACACTAATGGGTGTTAACTTGCACCTCAAAGCAAGCAGAGCTGTTCAGTGAGTATCTTAGAGCACGTGTTCAGGGACCCTGCTCAGTAAATCACACCAAATCAATACCATGCTATTAGCTGTTGGCCAGGTTGCACTTACTGACTCTTTTTATCTCCATTTTTTTCATGGCCTATCTCATATTACACTCAAATACATACACACACAAACTCGTAAAAACATTGGTTTCACTTTATATCAGCACTTTTTATGCAACTACATTAATTTCACGTCATTGTTTGCTACATTAAAAAATCAAGTGCTTTGGCCTATAACCCTTTATAAGGACATATGGTATAATGGTTCTACTGTACTATGTAAACCATAATGGTTCATAAAGACAAAAATTGTTCAAGAAAATGTCATCCAACTAACTTGTTTATCGCCATTAAAAAGCCATTTTACATATCCTGTACTGGCGAGATCAAACTCACATTATCATTTTATCCTAGCTGACTCTGGTACCATTGCTCTAAAACTGGAGAAAGTCCTATTTGGTCCCCTCCTATCACACACCTCACATCTAGCCATCACACTTACCAGTGTATTGACTGTTAAGTGTAACATTAATTAGGCAAATGTTACTGTATAATAACCTGAGCACCTATTTATAGGTGCTTCACTGATTTGCTGACCTTGACCTATTACTTTTCTCTGCTCTGTCCACAGACAAATCCATTTTGTTATAATTTGCCTGTAAAATCCATGTAAATACTGTTTTTATGAATATTTTTCTCATCTGAAACTCTCTACTTATTGCAGTAACTTATAAAACAGTAAGAATGGGATGTGTCCACCTAACCACTCAATTAGAGTTCTGTCCTACCAGCTTACGCCTTAACAGCATCATTAACTATTATTGGTAGATTACAGATGCCATTTACTCTTACTGCAGTGCTATTACTGTGATGCTCTTGTTTCAACATAAACACTAAAGCTATCCAAGACACTGCCTTATGGGTAGGGTAAGTAAACAAAGCAGATGTATCATCGCTGTAATTACATGCCTCATTATTCAGGTATACATATAATAATACACTTCCTACAGCATGGAAATTCAATCTATCTGTGATTCACAGAAGAATTGGCAGGCAAATCACTGTTTATTTGGGCTAGAGTCCTCCATTTCACTCAGTGAATCATCGTGAAAAGTCATTTCAATACTGATGATGTTAAAATAATACTGTAATAACCTTCCTTTTTTTGTTTAGTTGGATTTATGCCAGATCCTGAAACTCTTCTCCTTCTGTGGCTCCTCTCACACTCTGGACTTGCCTGATTGATCTTGATACTCGTCTGTCCTTGCTGCATTTTCAACTCAAAGCTTCTGCACTTACATTATGACTCACCTCATGCTGCTGTGCATAATCTTATTTGGATACCCCAGAGACTTGCACTTCCCAAAAACCATGTATACCCACATTCTTAGGAAACAGGGTTCTTTAAGGGTTGAATAGGTAATAAAATTTTCTTGGCTTCCAAAAAGAGAAATTAGCAATGACTTATTACAAGTCTCATGAAATGTTCAAAATAAAACTGTACTGTGTGCAAGATGATTATAAGACTATTATAATCTATATTGTCTAACCTCTCACCTGTAACAGGAAGTCAAACAGCGCCAGTCTTCCCCACTCTGAATGGTGTACACCTACACACACTGCTGAGTTCAGAGGCACTTGCATCCCACATCTTGCTTTTAGCAGATCTTGATACTGTGGCCAGGCGAGGGAAAAAGAGTTCTGGTCATTATCATCATCAGCTAGATGCTGAATATCTGGATCCCACCACACCACAGGTCTACCAGAACCACCGTTATACTTATATGGTAATAGGTCACTTTTAAAGGTCCTTAGCACTGCTGGAAGACTGCGGTTCAAACCCAAGACCCTGTCCAAATGGAACGCAAGAACCTCAAACCAGTCACTAGAGCGCTTTATCAGGGCACACTGCCCTGTATGGCAGAGTATGTTGTGGTCCCCTTTTAGTAGTATCGTGTTTTCATTGCAACTACCAAGTCCCACTTGAAGCACTTGGCCATGTCCTGGAATTCTGGCTTTACTCAACACAGTGCCTCTGGCAAGGAGATTCATTTTCTTCACATCATCCTCACTAAACCAGGGCAGAGATTCAGCTCTAGTTTGGTCCCAATCTTTACTAAAATGCTGATCATGAAAAGTCTCACACCGACTAGTCATGAAGTCCCTCCCATCAGCCCCTTCTCCAGAAACTTGGTTGTTTTCAAACATAAAGTGGTGCCGTTTCTTCTCAGAGAATATTGCTTGCCTTTCATATGTTTTGGTTCCTTTTGAGGCCAATTCAAATTCTTCTGTAGACAGCCCTACAATGTCGTTCCCCTTCAGCCCCTCTGGTTTGGGCCCATCTGGAATGCATTTGTGCCTGCATGGCTTAATATCTGGGTGGAGGGAATGCATGCTGGTTGACTGATGTATGGTTTGGTCATGTCTGGGAACAAGAAGGTGGCTGCCATATTTGGAGTCATTGCCATTGCCTGGTTGGTGTGATAACCTTTCCTTTTTATTGGCCATATATGTCTGAGAGGAGTGCTTGTTTCTGCCTAGATAAAACCCTTGTTTTACTTTCACAAACATACTTTTAGCATTATTTCTGGGTGAAAGATAGACATTTTCCTGTAGTTTACTGCCTCTATGTTGGTGGTGGTCAATTACTAGTATGTGTTTTTCTGATGCTTTCATTTTAGAAAGCTTCCAAGATCCCCTATGAATGTTTGGTAGTAGATGCTTAGAGTTCCTTGCTTCTGCCTCAGTGGGTTGGTTATGGTGAGGCCCTTGTGATAGCAAACATTTCTGTTCACAGGGCAAAGGTGAATATGTGTTTATCATCATCACTGACAGGGTGAGGAGAGACAGGAAGACCACAATGTAGCACCGTTCCACTTTCAGCTTCATCCCTGCTCCCAGAGACTGTCAGACAGAGCAAATAAACAGTGTTGATTAAGACAAATCATACAGCTATGACTACTTGGGTGCCAATGTCAGCAAATCACAAAATAATTATTAACCCCCCCCCCCCCACCACCACCACTAGGCAGAGAAAAGCAGCTCAAATCACAGGAAAAGACAATAAATATTGGCATGAGTCAAAAGAAATTCCATTCAGGGGCTGGTTCTGAAGCAGACAGACTTGGCTATATGTGGAAAAGATCAACATTTGTGGGATTTTCCATTCATGCTGTACATGCGCTCTCTCTCTCTCTCTCTCTCTCTCTCTCTCTCTCTCCTTGGTTCAACATTATACCCAAAATGGTGCCATATTTTTGAACTCAACTGAAACTAATCTGAAAACTGCTTTAGTCATCACAGAAATCATAATCTGAATGGAATGACCCCAAACATGTATTTAGTCTTTCTTTCAGTGGACTTCTTTAATTATCGTGGCCCCAATGTACCATTTTCTTGAAGAGTAAGCTGCAATTTTAGGCTGCATATGGCAGCAATTGTCTACCAAAGTATATCTAAAAATAAAAAATAAAGGAAGCATAAACTATTTTTTTCAGTGTTGCTTTGTGGTTTTGTTTTCTCACTAAATTGTATTTTCATCTCATATGTTGTCTTTTTCCTTGAATATTTTCCCTTCTACTCAAAAGGTACATCTGCTGTACCGATGCTGCCTGTCTTTGTATCTGCACAGTGAAGAGGGGAACCTTAGGGAAGAGGAATTTCTCAGCTCTGTAGGATCTCTCACAGTGGCTAAATGTTTTTATGACTTTTCCAGATAGTGCTTATGAAAAGATCTCATTATTTGGCAGGTTGAAGAATGTCATGCCTGTAGCAACAAAGAAGTTCTTATGGATTGGTTTTCCCTGCCTCAGAGGAAACTAATACACAGACCTACCTTCTGCATGGACGAGCACATCATCTCACTGGCATGCTTTAGGGATGGTGTTCTGTAGAGGGAGATAGGTATGGAAGTAATATTATGGTGAGTAAGTATAAGTAACTTATTTATAATTAGGGCAAGGGTTTGGATTTGTGATTAACCATGCTAACAAAACAAACAGAGAGCTGCATTAATGTGTTAGCTTAGAGCAAATATTGAAGTGGCATACATGACATATAAAATAATGACCTATAGGACAGATCAGAGGTCTCAGAGGATATTTGTATTTATATAGTAGCTTTGAAATTATACATTTATTTCAATGTGGTTCACAGAGGAATTAAACATGCAGATACAGACACAACTGAAATATAACTGATCAGACATAGTATAGTACAACACATAGATCCTTATTTAATTTTCTGTTAAATGGATGCAGAAGATATTTCTCCACCCAAGAGAGAACCTTGTCCTGAGTCCCTGAGGTTGACACCAGAGTGGAGGGAGTCTTGGATCAGGGCCACAGAAGCATGGCTAAAAGCCATACATAAGATCTTTCCCCTTCTTCTATCCCCTACTGTGGATCTCACAGTCAACTGAGAATTTTATCAGTCTCCCTGCTCAGCTGAGCATGCTGCTCAATCTCTCTGTTCTGCTGAAGATGTTGCTCCGCCTCCTGTTTTGGCAGAGAGCTCCATTTTGCCTCCCTGCACTGCCTCAGATGTCACTATGCCAGGCTTCTCTCCAGATGTCAATCCACTTGCCTACTCTGCTGAGCATATTGCTCCGCCTTCCTGCTCAGATGAGGATGTAGTTCTGCCTCCATGTTCCACTAAAGTCACTCCGTTTCTCTGTTTCGTGCTGCATGTCGCTCCCCCTTTTTGCTCCAGGGAGGACATCGCCACCCCCATGCTTCATGGAGAGCATCGCTCCCCCTGGCCTCACAGAAAACTTCCCCCCTCTGACCTCGTGGAGAGTGTTGCTTCCCCCTCTGTCCTCGCAGAGAATTTTGCTCCCCCCTCTAGCTCTGTGGTTAATGTCGCTACACCTCGGGCTCTGCCTTGAGCTTCGTTCCCCTGCTGGCTGCGAGGTGGCAATCACTCCATGCCCAAGCTAGGCAGGGTTTATTGCGTCACCTGTAGGACCTCTGGTCTGTAGGACCCCCTCCCTAACTTATTATTTATTTTTGGAGCCGCACATTAAGGGTGTGGGGGGGGTTCAGGTCTGTCATGAATATGCTGGAGCTAGCTCAGAACTATGATTCCCAGCAGCCACTACACCCCACTGCATCAGTGTCACATGACCATCTGCATCTGGTTCATGTTTGAGGTTAATGAGCACACTAATAAAGTCACGATTTGTACAGCTCTCAGGGTCTTGCTTTGATTCTCTTATGTTCTCACATTATTCTCACCTGTTGTTATGTATCATTTCATGTTTGTTTTCTAGTTCTGGTACTTTACTCCATGTTCATAGTGTATTATTTTGTTTTGTTTTGATTATCACTAAACCTCATATCTTCACTTGCATCCATCTTTGCCTCCATAACCTGAAAATTTGCATGCTGAAATTGCCACTTTAAAGTACTTTAAAGAGCGAGACAAAGGTTTCATACTTTTCAACAAGACACTGCTCTAAGCACAACACCCAGACAGACTAAAGAGCAGTTAGTAAAGACTTGTTTTCATTCCATTTGTTCTTGATAATGTCTTGGCCCCAGATGTAGACTAAATGGCCAAATGTATATGAACACCCCTCGTAATTATTGAGTTTGGGTGTTTCAGCCATGTCCACTGCTAACAGGTACATAAATCTCCATAGACAAACATTGGCAGTAGAACGGATTGGTCTGAAGAGCTCAGTGACTTTAAACGTGCCAGATTTTAGCTTACATTCTGTACAAGTGACAACTCTACTTTACTGCTGTTACTCTTACTCTATTACATTTCTATAAACATAGATTTGTATTTAGATCCTGCAAATACTCAATACTAATCCAAAACCAACTCAAATATGAAGCTGTAAGAAACTATGTGAACATTCACTCTGTCCCTAATCCTTAATTTAACCATAAACAGATAGTGCAAACAGTTAAACACTGCATAATAAAACAGAATACCACTGAGAATCTGTTTTCTGTCAACTGGTTGTTTTTGGAAAGAAAGATTGGACATGTCTCAAACATATTATTGCTAATTATACTGAAAAATAATAAAGAATAATTTGTAATAAAAATAGTAAAGAATAATCTTCCAACATTCAAACAGATTTTTTTTTGTATTTCTCAACTACCGTACTTTATTATGGAAATGGAGAATGTTGTACTAACCCTTTAGCTTCCAGCACAGGTACAGGCTGTGACTGAGAGAGGATCTCGGAGGAGCTGATCTCATTAAACATGGAGGATAATAAAGATGCAGCAGGGACAGGTTAATGCAAAACCCACCAAGGAGATGATTAAGATAAGGTCAGAGCCAATTTCAATGATAATAATCAAGCCTTTCTTAGGAGCTGCCAGTGCTGCATAATTACATTGTCTCTAGCTTTAAGCTGCAAGTTAGAGACATGTCAATGGCCCATCCAGCAAGCCATCTCACTCAAGAGAATGAAAGAAGATAAAGAAATAGCTTGCACAAAAGGCTTGTTTGTGATGAAGTGAAAGGTCAGAAACAGGAAGAAAAAAAAGCCTCACTTAGTGTTTGGCAGTAATTGAACAAAAATGCATCTTGAGACCATTAGAGCTGTCAGTTCAGAAGAGACATGCAGATTGTTTACTCAACTGAGGGGGGGGGGAGCGAGAGAGTGAGCATGATGATATTTTTAGTACTTTAATCATAGTAGTATCTGACATTGAACTAGGGATGCATCAATAGCATTTTTTCTGACTACAAGGTTCTTTCTTCTACCCAAACATTGGGTCATTTTTGGTCATTTAATTTGGTTATTTTCTTAGTCTCTGCCCAGTTTTTGGGTAGATTTGTGTAACCCAACTGCTGGGTTAGTGTTCATCACTATTTAGTTTTAATGCTGCTGAAAAAGCCTGACAGAGTTTGTGATATTTAGGCAGGGAGCTCTCGAAAATGTGTTCATCAGAAAACAGTAACACAGCAAGTGATAATCAACTTTACTTATCGTGACGGCTTCAACAGTGAATATCATGTACTTCTTCCTCAGTGATTGAATTACGCTACTAATGTCAATGTTGTAATGTTGGCTGTGAAATATGGTCTGAGGTTATTCTATAATTCTCAGGGTCTGAATCTTATCTGAGGCTCTGACTTAAGCCGGGTTCACACTGTACAATTTTGGCCGTGATTTGGTCGTCTGAGACAAATTTTGAGAATTTTGAGTCCTGTAATCATAGGCCAAAGTCTGTAGTGTTTGATCGATAGTTTGACATGTTCCCTGAGAGCCGATTAATGGCAGTTGCGATCAAATTTTTCCTCTGAGTAAATTCTGGCAGTGTCAGAAGATTTGAGGCACAGTCCTGTAGTGTGGCTTCTCCTGTCTACTGTGCTTCAAATCTTCAGCTTATGAGTCTTCTTGCATGCGTCAGTTTCCGCGTTTTGACTGTCTTACAGTCTGACATTAATGACAGCTGAGATCCTACAGTATTACATGGCTTACAGTGGGGATCAGGTTCGTACACTCTGACAAGCAACAGTCATAGAGGACTATTAAAAATCGCATGGAGTTAGCTAGAGTTAGCTAGTTTAGAGTTAGCTAGCTGGATGCTGTCACAGTAGGGATGAGTGATGCTAACCTAGACACTCACCTGAGTTAATAACATTACTTTAGCACACAGTTTGCGGTAATGTTAGCATTCCCATTCCCTTTTTGAGAGTTAATGATAAAGTAGCATTACAGCTATTCATCATGATGTAATACAGAGAGTGGGT
>JAOUWY010000071.1:25264045-25275109 GCA_025728095.1 Prietella phreatophila
AGATTAGGAGCACACTCTTAAAGGGAGTGCTCCTAATCTCAGCTTGTTACCTGTATAAAAGACACCTGTCCACAGAAACAATCAATCAATCAGATTACAAAATCTGCACCATGGCCAAGACCAAAGAGTAGGTGAATGGATTTTGTCTTCACCTCTCAAACTCATCCACTAAATTGTCACAGTGCTGCTCTTTAACAAGCTCTGACTCAATGGCCAGAAGTGACAACATGTTGAGCCTTCTTTGGCCCATTTTTGTTTGGAGTTTGTAATTGTTCAGACCAATTTGGGAAAAACGAATGTTCTCTGGCTTCTCTTCCTTTTTGTTTTCTTTTCATTAGTACACTTAATGTGGGTTTGTGGTTTTCATGGTTTTTCATCCACTTATCTAATTCCTGTTAAAGAAAGTTCTTCACATTCTTTACATACATTGGCTTGTGTTCTATGTATCATATTGTGTATGACAGCATAATAGCTTAATAATTCACTCCAAATCTACACTCAATGGCTACTTTAATAGAAACATCTGTATACCTGCACATTCAATCAGACAATCATGTGGCAGCAGCACAGTGCAGAAAGTCATGCAAATACACATCAAGAGCTTCAATTAATATTGACATAAATAAATAAATAACCTGGGATTGGCTCCAGGTTCCCCGCGACCCTAAAGAAGGAGTAAGCGGTAGAAAATGGGTGGATGGATGGATGGATAAACAGAATGGGGAAAAAAATTCATCTAATATTTGACTGTGACATGGTTGTTGGTACCAGAGAGGCTGGTTGGAGTATTTCAGAAACAGTTAATCTTCCAGGCTTTTCATGCATACCAGTCTTTAGTGTTTCCACAGAATGGTTTAAAAAATTTAAACACTGAGTGAGATGCAGGTCTGCGGGCGGAAATGCATTGTTGATGAGAGAGCTTAGGGGAAAATGGCCAGACTGTTTCAAACTGAGAGGAAGGCTGTGGAGCTAAATAACCACTATTTACAACTATGGTGAGCGGAAAAGCATCTTGTAGAATGCACATGATAACATTGAGGCAGATGTGTTACAACAGACCACATCGGGTTCCAATCCTGTCATCCAATAACAGGAATCCGTTAGGCTACAGTGGGCACAGGCTCACCAAAAATGGGCAGGTGAAAATTGGACCAGGTCACTTTTTTTCAATCTTCACATTACAGTGTTCAGGTGTCCAAAATATAGGGAATGGTGAGTGTATGTTTGTCTAGAGTCCCCTAGTGGTCTGTAATATTTTCCGGGACAATCAAATTCAAAGAAATTGACACAGCTGTTGTTACTGTGTATTGATTAATGCTCTGATATTGTATCAAAAATGGAAAAATGATAACAGAATATCTTTGAATAATCACATATTATCAAATATAAAATGTTTTATATTTGTCTGTGCATATTTAATTTTTTTATATTCATTTTGTGTAAGTAAATAGACTGGTTATTAAAGGAACATAAATCAATCAATTTGTTAACCTATGTGAACTCTTGGAACAACCCTTTATCACACTGCACTGCGGAGATAGTGACGTTAAGGGTGTAATCATGACTATCATTCACATAAATAATATTCCATAAAGCACACAATTAAAGTGAATATATCGGAAGCAGGAATCCCGGTATCAAAGTGTGCAGCGGAAATGCTGAGATGAGTTGTTTATAACTTGACCTTGAAGGCTGTAATCGGAGGGAATTTTACATCAATGAGTAAACTTTATTGTAACAGCTGGTCTGTATATTGCCTCTAATTGCAGTGTATTTTGTTATACAGTTCTTTCAATGTTGTAAATAGTCTCACGTTATCACACACTTGAGACACTAACAGGATTTTAGCTTGATGTTATTGGGCCCTAATCAAAGAATATGACTTGACTGATTCACTCCTCACTGCTTGAGATACAAAAGTATAGTAGAGACAGATCAGACCAAGTACAGGCTCAGGGTTCACAGTCTCACCATTAAAAAAAGGCAGCTGGCTGCCCAGAGGAGAGAGACAATGTGCTCACGACATGACAAGGAAGGTGAAGACAGAAATTTTCACGCCCAATTTTCAAGCACGAATCTCGACCTTCAGCGATATGACTCCGCTGGAAAAAAAAAAAAAAGAAATCTCTCATCATCACTCACCACAGAATATGTAACGCCTAACAGCAGTGACTGATAGACACATCCCCACTCTAATTAAATCTCCATCCTCATATCTGCCAACACCACCACCACCGATCTCTACTGTTATTACTATTGTCCTTATTGTTGTAATACTTGTAATTCTTTTTATTTTTATTTTGACTGATTATGATGATGGTGATGATGATGATTACTGTTAAAGCCAACTTAAAGTCCTTTGCATTAGAGCAGAATATTTGTCTCATTACTTACTGAAATGCGTCTGAAAGATCAAGCAGCTCAGAACGCAGTTGAAAGGGCAAAGGACATTGCAACACAACTTGAAAGTACTGTTGCACCAGACAATAGTATATCAAAAGTCTCCAAGTCTAAATCTAGATCAAATACCTCTCAAGGCTCAAGTCACACTAGTCATTCAAGTTGAACATCAAGATCTTCTGTGTCCTCACGCATGAAAACTGAGGCCAGAAAAGTAGTTTTGATGGCATGTACAGCTGCCCTAACAAAGAAACATGCTTTAGGATTAGATGAGCATCAGGCACAAGGCAGGATACACCCTGGACAGGATGCCAGTCCATCACAGGGCACACTCACGCCAATCAGTCTACCATCCAGGTCTTTTTATACTGGGGGAGGAAACCCCCACAGCACAGGGAGAACATGCAAACTCCACACACACAAGGCCACAGTGCGAATCGAACCCCCGAACCCGGAGGTTGGTGGCAATAATGCTAACCACTAAGCCACCATGCGCCCTAGATTATACACCTATAAATGTTATTCCAAAAATCCTTCTTCAAAACAACATGCAAAGTAAGCAATACTTGTAACAGCTGAACACAGTAGCAGAACCAATTCATGTGCAGGTTGATGGTGCATCCACAAATCAACAAATGAATGATCATCCAACATCTGAAAATATTCTTCTCGACATAAGGAAATAACAGCCTGACCTGACCAAAATGCTGCTTAGACAAAAAGCTTGGCTCTCCTGCCAACAAGAGAAATCACTGTTTATAATGGAGATCCTTTGAGTTTTATTCCATTCATTCAAGCTTTTGAGTACAGCATTGAGAATAGAACAAATTCACATCTGGACAGACCAGAGATCTATTCTGCAGCTGGATGCACATGAATCCTAGCAGAGGCTATAAGGAAGCACAACGCCTACTTCGAGATCATTTTGGAGATGACGTAAGAGTGACAAATGCCTATATTGAAAAGACTCCACTATGGCCTAACATTAAGATGGAAGACTGTCAGGCTTTGCAAAGATATGTCTGTGCTCCCACAGCTTCATCTCTGTGTCTCCACCGATTCACCACCACACTGTCCCTATTACATCCGCATCTCACTAACAGTATACACGGTACTCTCTGTATTACCAAATATAACCATACATATTCCTGTGCTACCTTTACACTACCTGTTCATCAGATTAGAGAATTTCTCAAATCAGTTTGCAATTTAGGATAGGTTTAAGGGAATAGAAAATACAGTGTAAAAATCATTATGGAAATTCCCCATAAAACATGCAAACCCAACAGTGTGTGTGTGTGTGTGTGTGTGTGTGTGTGTGTGTGTGTGTCCCCGAAAGTAACAGTGGCCACCCCATGTATAAAACTCTAGTTCCGCCACTGACTGACTGGCATTATTATTATTATTATTATTATTATTATTATTATTGGTTGCATGGTAAGGCAGTGGATAGTGTTGACTGAGCTCTGACGGTGTTCTGTTGTACCAAGACATTAGTAGCAGATCTTTTTAGGGAAGTACTGTAAGGTGTGAGGTGGGGCCTCCATGGATCGGACTTGTTTGTCCAGCACATCTGTCAGATGCTCGATCGGATTGAGATTGTTCAACGCGTCAGTGAGCCTTGGGCAGCCATATCAATGACTGGCTACTATGAGTGCTATTTGCGAAGGGTGCTTGGACCCCCCTTAAAATTGTTTTCCTGATGCTTTGGCTACATCGTAAACAATATGACCCCAGTGAAACGGTAAATGGCGCACTTATATAGTGCTTTTATCCAATGTCTCATTCACCCACTCACACGGTAGCAGAGTTGCCATGCAACTTGCTATCGGGAGCAACTTGGGGTTCAATGACTTGCCCAAGGACACTTCGGTATGTGGAGTCACGTGGGCCGGGAATCGAACCGCCAACCCTACGATTAGTGGACAACCCGCTCTACCACTTGAGACACAGCCGCCCAGCAAAGCCACTCCACATTGAGCACATGCCTGACGGGTTTATCAGGGTGTGTTCGAATAATAATCGTCGGAGCTGCAGATCAACAACTCATATTTTCTAAAAACCGATTTGTAGATCAGACTCCTGTACTTCCTTGTTGTGCTCCGCCCCATCGTGCTGCTCTGAGCCAATCCGAGCGCTCCTTCTTACAACTCTACACCTAAGGGGAAACGGCTCCGTTTACGTAACTCCATTCACCATTGTGGAATAATGGAGGTATGTCCTTTTATTCTTCACCTTCAACTGCTGATAAATATCGCACTTTTCTTAGTCTGCTTACGTGTTTAAGCAAACGTTTGAGTTCCTTCATGTCTTTCCTTTTTCCTTTCGTGTAAACACTAAATAGCCCGGAGCTTGTGACTGAGTGGAAGTGAATAATTAGGGTCCTCGTGTTGTAGATTTGCAGTCTATAGGAGTCACAATAATGTGTAAAATATAACCTTAAAGCGGATCAACACTAGAGCAAAGTGCTCTCTCTCTCTCTCTCTCTCTCTCTTTCTCTCTCTCTCTCTCTCTCTCTCTCTCTCTCTCTCTCTCTCTCTGATAAACACTGCAGCCACAGTGTGTCATAATTTTATGCAAAATAACTGTGTATATAACTTCAAATTACTTTAGTGATAAATATAAATGTCAAAAACTAAATTAATTGAGCATGAGTGATGGGCATGTGTCTTTATTTATGTTTGTTATATTTAACTGTAAAATATAATATACTGTAGTCTACTTTTCTTCAGTGATCAATACAGAGGTAGCAAGTTGCTGTTTCGTCAGCCACATACACATGTTTTATTAAAAGACTATACATATTTAAGCATACTTAATATATTTTCTTGAGAACGTTATGTATTTATTTAATGGTGAAATTGACTATGAGATTTGTGAAATTCAATACTTAACCCCCTCTGGTGTGACAGCCTGCTGCACGTAGGCTCTTATCTTTACATGCAGCTTGTTTTTCATGAGCTGCTTATTCAGCAGCAAAAGCTGTGCCCTATATCTACATGTCAAAAGTGGTCACATGGCGTAAGCGTTGTTCATTTTTCTACATTTCAACAGCTTCCACACAGACAGATATGCGTGATTGTTCATGGTATTCACAGCTAAGAAAAACGCAAATTTCTCCCTGATCTTTTTTTCAACCCCTTGTTTATTTGTTTGAATGCTCCAGATCTCCACGAAGATGAAGATGCTGTTGTTCCTGTTTGTTGCGTGCATAAAGTCTGTCGATAACTACAGAAATGGAAAGGTAGAAGAAGCTTGTCAGGACATGATGCCCGACCATCATCATCACGGCCCCAGCCCTACATCTCCACCATGCACCATCACTGTGGATAAGTCTATATTCAGTCCTGGTGATCAAATTAAAGGTACGTCAATATCATGTTACGGCTGCTATATCGTTCGGACTTGGCCGTGATTCCAGTCAAGTAGAGCACTTCCGGTGTTGTTATGCGAAACCTGTCGGAAACCTATATGAAGCTTTTTTTTTTTTTTTTTTAAAGTTTCATTTTTATTGAACATTTCTGTTGAACATTTCTACATTTCTACTGAACATTTCTGCTGAGCATTTCTGCTAAACATTTCTAATGACCATTTCTGCTGAACTTTTACGTGAAACTCTACAGAACTCCACGTTTATGCTTCATTTCATACCGACAACCCCCCCCTACCTCGTGCTAATCTTTTTGCTGCCTTGGATCTTATGTTTCAGGGCAGAATTTAGGTTGGGTAGTAATAATATCACAATGAAAACCTTTTTCTAAAATTATTCATCACACATGATTTTCTAATATTAATCACATTTATTAGCCTGTCATAAACAATTGCACATGTAACAACTCATAGCAATTTTTGGGCTTCATTTTTTTTTTAAACTTTAGGAATGCTTTCATATTTTAGCATTGTTTTAACATGACTTTTTTTTTTTTTTTGCTCACGGTGGCTTGGGAACATTTTTATCATTGTTAAGAACTCTGTACAGCATTTAAATGCATGTCAATGCAGTTAAATTGTTTATAACATAGAGATTTCCCTTTCCTATTCACAGTGACTTTATCAGCAGTGTCTTCAGAGAACTATGCGTACTTTGAAGGCTTTCTTATACAAGCCCGAGATGCTGCAAATCTCGACGGTGGATCTGTTGGAACTTTTGCGCTCCTTGACTCCTCCATCTCACAGCTTCTTACATGTCACCATAGAAAGGTTAACAACTCAAGAATGTTACTAAGGCCTTGAGACTATACTTATGATAAGGAAATAAGAAACTGGTCTGTTGTTTATGTTATGCTACACTGAAGTATGTATGACATTGTTAAAAAATAAATGATAATGTTGAACTATTTTGTAAGGGCTCTGCTGTGAGTCACACCAGTGATCACCATAAGACAGAAGTTCAGGTCATCTGGATAGCACTGCAGAATCCCCCGCCTAGTGTGCAGTTTCTGTGAGTGTCCACGTTACAGTGTGTATCCAACCAGTTTACTGAACAAGGAATAGATGTATATGTTGTGTGCATTTCAGAGTAACTGTGGTTCGGAAATTTGAGTTGTTCTGGGTGAAGATTCCAGGTCCTGTATTGTCTCTAAATGGTGCATCTCCTTCAACACCATTATCTCCTCAGACAACCACAGCTCCCACGCCTCTGCCCCGCCCGGTGAGTCCTGCTACACCACAAGCTTATGATGATTTCTGTAATAATATTTATAGGATTGTGAAAACAATATTTAAACAATGCCATGCACTCATTTTTAATAAATGCATATCTATGATCTTCTGTTCTGTCCTGAACTGTTCTGTTTGTGCATGCATTAGTTTGCTAAAATGCTGAAATTAAAGTTAGTAGGGTGTGGGGTTATACACAAACATATCCAAATAAATTATGTGTTTGGGAACTGAAAATCTTTTCCACTTAAGCTGCCTTGAGCCGATATGTTCACTTCCCAGGATGGCATATTAAGTGTGAAACCCTACACCGAACACACTTCGTGTGGGCATATGATTAACAGAGTGATGTGTGCTTTCTCTGTTGTAGCTTTGCCCAAGTGGCCCAGCCTGAGCCTCACAGTATCATGCATGTTTTTTTCCCCCAAGATGGAACGCTTGTGGTTATTCCGCACATTTTAACTGGATTCCCTCAAGGAAGTTGAGCATATTTCGAGTAGATGGCGTTCTTTTTGAATTGAGCTCACAAGAAAAAAAATTAAGACATGTTTAATTTAGCACAACATGACATTTAATATCTTGGGTTTTTACAGATGTCAGTGTCAAAAATGTGCATGTTTACATTATAATGCTGAAGAAAAAGCAAAATCAGTTTAAAAGTCTTCACCTTCTTTTCTGAGTGTGATAAACATGTTCTGTATATATTGGTATGCTCACACTTTGCCCACTATTTCATATCCTCTGAGAAGGGCGTGGTAATGTTATCTGCCTTTGTTAATAATAATAATAATAATAATAATAATAATAAAATAGATTTCCTCTTTTCCATTAAACAACCGCAATTGTAATCTTGACTGTAAGTCATAATCTAATCCTATTAATAATGAAGAATGTGGTCAAGGTACCTGTCTCTGGCAAATAAATATTTCCTTGCTCCTCACCTGACTCCTTCACAGTTCACTTCAGAACACTGTGGAAGTACCAAGACGTGCCTGAGAGACCCAGACGGCTGCAATCCTGAGAATGATACACTCTGTTACTTCCTGTCCTTCAGAAAAGTCGGGCAGGGTGTACAGTTTGAGCTCAGTGGACCGGCTGCGGGTTATGTCTCCTTCGCCTTATCAACAGATAAATGGATGGTAGTGTAACATGTTCTTGTGTATAGCACAATTGGTTAGATGTTGAGAATATGTGTTCTGTAAATGTACATATGCCTGATTTTAGGGGAATGATGATGTCTACTTGTGCATCAGTGACACACACAGCGTCAACATCACTGCTGCTTATGTTGAGGGAAGGACACATCCAGTGATGGCTTCAGAGGTACTCATCTATCTGCCTGAGCTCAAATTCAGATTGGCACTGGCACATATAGAGGAATGATTGACAGAGCAAATATTTACACAAGCTTTCTGCTTACCTGAAACACTAGCAGTGCTAACTAGTGAAGACGAATAAAAGTGTGCACACTGTATTCCAAAATCATGTACTTGTGTCCAACACATAGTATTTATGTTATACAGTGGCAGAGACATAGGCAAGTTTATTTCGATGCAGTTTAAAGTTAATGTGACAATTTTATAGTAGGTGATATGGCAAACATGTCGCGATTGCTTGATAATGTTTTTGCGATGCACGATGTCTAAGAATATTTTTCATTTGCTAAGATTTGCTTATTAGAGCAGCAACAAAACAGTGGAAACATTTTTCTTCAAAATGTACAAAAAATGGTAGCATTTAATGAGGAAAAAAAGGATTTAATGTCCTGTCTAGGGTTGCAACTAACAGAACACTGTGGAAGTACCAAGACGTGCCTGAGAGACCCAGAAGGCTGCAATCCTGAGAACGATACACTATGTTACTTATGTTTATAATCGATTAGTTGGCCAATAATTTTTTCAATTTATTTGGGGGGGAGCATTCAGTACCATTTTTTCTTTATTTAAACTAAAATCTACAGTGTTACTAATATAAACTTCAAACTAAAGCTTTACACAACTGTTAGTCCAATTATATCTGACTGAAAAGAACCCAATACACACAGACACACACCAGAATATATATTATACATTTATGACTAGTTTAATTCAGTGCTTTTTGTGCATCCATAAAAAGTTATGCATAAATACTTGCGTATAATATAAAGTAATATATCAGTTTATATTATATAATAGAATTTATGCATGACTTTTTTTTATATAAAAGTAACGTTGACAGACAGTAAACTGAAGAAAGTTATTGTCAGTGACTCAGGGTGTCTGCTTATGCTAGTGGCATCACATTACGTGTGTATGACATCATGCGCCATCGACTATACTTCCGGTTAGTAAAAACAGCAACTATTTGAGATGATATTACCTTTCTAAAATTCATACACTAGACCAGGGGTGTACAATCTTATCCGGAAAGGGCCGGTGTGGGTGCAGGTTTTCATTCTAACCCAGCAGGAGCCACACGTGATTCCACCTGTTGGCTTTCAGTAGATTCAGGTGTGGCTTCTGCTTGGTTGGAATGAAAACCACCTGGGTAAGATTGCCCACCCCTGCACTAGACGGTAGAGTACATAATGCATAGTGTAAGTGTTCAATGCGTCATTTGGGACACAACTTTAATATTTTACTCTCCGAAGCGTGCTTTCAGAATAGAAGTAACATTGTGAGTAAATGTACCCCGTGCTGCACGCAATCCGACTAATCGATAATGAAATTCGTTGACAGTGATTTCCATAATCTATTATTATCGATTTTATAGCTTAGTTGTCCCACCTCTAGTCTTGTTCACTTAGAGAAAACAACAATTAGAAAAACCTGACAATCTTGATAATACTCACAAAAGTGTATCATGAAATTCATGTATAGTGAAATTAATAACATACTGTCATATCACCCATCCCTAATGCTAAATGTTTGTATCTATGCTCATACATTTCCTTACTTATCTAAAACAGGAATTGTAGCGCTATTTTATATGTAGAGAAGAAAAACTGAGTCATTTGGAAAAAGAAGAAGAAATATTTGCATATTTCCCCCTGAAATATTCCTTTAAAAATGCCAGTGCTCAGCACTCTGTTATGTTTCAGTCTTCAAATCAGCCTTTTAAACAATTGTCTTTAAGTAATATTCCTGATATGTTATCAGAAGGTCTTCTCTCTGCTCTTTGCCCTCTTGCTGCTCTAGAATGTTTTGAGAGAGACTGCATGGCGGCTGGCTGATGGGGTCATCCAGTGCAGCTTTCACAGAAACATACATATCCCCACCCCTAATCAAGACAGATTCAACCTGGATGAGATGTACTACCTCTTCATGGCTCATGGTCGGGCAGAGAATGGTAAACCTCAACTGATATTTTCCTTATTTGAAAACTGTAATCTCAAAAACAGCGTGTTGCACACAATATTTCATTGTGTTTGCTTAATGATTCTGCTTTCATCTGTCCACTGTAGGGAGAATCCATAGGCATGACCGACAGCCCCTTATTTCAGCAATGCAAGTAGTTATTACTGGGCCTCCAAAGGATCTGACTGGCTCTCGTGCTCCCTTAATCATCAAATTCCATGGTGAGAGTGAATAGAGTGTTTGGTACAAACCATCAGTACTACAAAATTATTCGATCTGATCATGTTTCTGTGTTTATAGCTGCATTCATGCTCATTGGCTGGATGATGACTGTCAGCACTGGAGTAATTATAGCCAGATACTTCAAACCTGACTGGCCTGAGACAACTGTTTGTGGACAGAGAGTCTGGTTCCAGGTAAGAAAATCTGAAATGAAAACATGATAATTATTGTTATTCATAACAGGTATTGACAATAAGACATCTTGTATCTACAGTTCCACAGAGGTCTCATGTTGCTCACAGTCCTTCTGACATTCATTGGCTTCATATTGCCTTTTGTATACAGGAGCGGCTGGAGCAAGGTAATACACGCACACACACACACACACACAAACACACACACACACACACACACACACACACACACACACACACACACACACACACAC
>JAOUWY010000071.1:25284591-25300266 GCA_025728095.1 Prietella phreatophila
AACCCATAAACGGATAAACACATGGTAAATCACAAATCCGGAAGCCTTCAATTATAATAGCATGGCGTTATAATGATATTTGATCATTAGTCTTAGTGGTTACTCAGGTTTTAAAAGGCAGACAGGTAGATGATGAGTATTAAGCACACAGAATTATTTTAGCACAGTGTTTGGAAAGTGTTTTGTTGTGTTACAGGCAACACATATTTGTGTTATATGACTGAACCTAATTCTAAGGTACTTATGTACTTATTGACATGAACATGATTCATTAACATGAGCAATTGCATTTGATTTATGTCAGTAATATTTCATGGGGCAAAATGTGTTAGATGCAAGCATGCTTTTTGCTTATTTATGCTCGTATGCTTATAGCATATCCCTCTATGACATGGTGTTGCCCTCAGGCAACAAAACATCTTTTTGGTAATTACATCACCTCTTTAATTTATTTTTCTTTTTGTCAAAATGATAACATCAGATGACAAGTCTCTGAAGTGAGTTTGGCCTTTTGTCTGGGGGTGGAGTAGTCCTTTCAGGAGCCATAGCCACATGAGACACAGTGCCAGCAAATAAGGTAAGATAAATATCACTTTTTAACATGTATAAATTTAAATAAGTTTATAGAAAAAATGTTTGCATGTGCATAAATATGTAAAAAGTATATTTGATTATTTAAAGACATATTTTGTTTTCATTTACAGTACCCTCTAATAATATTGGCACCCTTGGTAAATATGAGCAAAGAAGGCTGTGGAAAAAGTGTCTTTATTGTTTAACCCTTTGTTAAAAAAAAACACAAAATACTCTGCTCTTGTGGATGTCAAGCAATTGCAAATAAAAGACAGGTTTATCAAAATAATATCTTTGTTAACTATAGGTGTGCAACAATTATTGGCACACCCAGGAATTCTTTTGAGAAAAATATATTTGATATTTAAAATTTTTATTACACCTGGGTGACTAAGAACAAACTTGACTTCCTGTTTCAGAGGGGTATGCCGGTAAATATGAGTTAACACATGGGCCAAATTGTCTTAGTCATTCATAACAACTGGTAAGACCAAGTAATATAGCTGTGAAGTGCGGCAAAAGGTTGCTGAGCTTCACAAAATGGGAAGTGGCTATAAGAAAATAGCACAAGCATTGAAAATGTCCATTTCCACCATCAGGGCAATAATTAAGTTACAGTCAACTGGAAATGTTATGAATCGACCTGGAAGAGGATGGTTCGAGTGGCCACAGCTGGAGAATTGCAGAAGTTAGTTGCGTCTTGGCGTCTACAATCCGAAGTCACCTACATCACCAGAAGTTTGGAAGGGTTTCAAGAAAAAAGCCTCTACTCTCATCCAAAAACAAACTCGAGCATCTTCACTTTGCCAGACACTACTGGAACTTCAAATGGGATCGGATTCTATGGTCAGATGAAACCAAAATAGAGCTTTTTGTCAATAAACGTCAGAGGTGGTTATGACGCACACAGAGAGGTAGCTATATGGAAAAGTACCTTATGCCCACAGTTAAATATGGTGGTGCTTCTTTAAATATGGTGGTGGCTCTGGACATTTTGTTAGGCTACATGGCATCATGGAATCTATCAAATAATCAACAGATATTAAATGAGAACCTAACTGCCTCTGCCAGAAAGATTAACATGGGTCGTGGTTGGATCTTCCAGCAGGACAATCATCCAAAACATACATCAAAATCAACACAGAAATGGTTTACTGACCACAAAATTAAGTGCCTGCCATGACCATCCCAGTTCCCTGACTAGATACCCAATGAAATCCTGTGGGGAGAACTGAAGAGGAGAATCCACCAGCGTGGACCTCGAAATATGATAGATCTTGAGAGATTCTGTATATAGGAATGGTCTCAGATCCCTTGCCATGTATTCATCAACCTCATCAGGCATTATAGGAGAAGACTCAGAGCTGTTATCTTGGTATTTGTTTGATATCCATGAAAGCAGAGTATTTTTGACCAACATATCAAAAGGTTATACAATAAAGACACATTTTCACAGCCTTCTTTGCTCATATTTACCAATGGTGTCAGTGAGGAAGAATGAACACCAGAATCAGGTTTGAGAGGCAATTAGGAGGTCAGGGGTCAGTCAGTAGAGTAATGTGTCATCATATGTGATGTTTGCAGGTGTGTGGGTGGATACAGAGTGATGTATAACATTCTAATTTTATGCTTCCTGCAGATGGCCTGTCTGTTGATAATGAGCCTGAAGATGTTGTTGACATACTAGAAGATGATGTTCCATGCTTACCCCAGTGGAGAACACGGTCCCACAATGCCAACTTCACTGTTTACACAGAATGGTAAGGCAGCCTTCAAAGACCTGAGCTATCACATGTGGGAGCAAGTGGTAATGTTATCCTCCGCCTGGCCCAGCCTATACTGAAGCATGAGAACTATAAGCTCTTCTTCGACAATTGGGAGAATCATGAGAGTCCCACTTGTGCTCACACTGGCTCAGCAGGGACCTCACTGCACTAGTACTGTTCGTGGAAACAGACTACCAGGTGTCAACTTGATGTGTGATGCTGAGCTGAAGAGAACAGGTTGTGGATCTTTTGAACAGAAGATGGCCATGGTTAGACACCACCTTGCATGTTTTGAAGTGGCATGATAACCAGTTAATTGCTCTTCCGTGTGATTACATTGGAGCACACACAGTCATCAAGGTTGACAGGTGAGATGGCAAATAAATGATGATCACCAAAGTCTCCTGCCCTGCTGTGGTGAAAGAATATAACAAGAATATGTGTGCGATGGATCTACTTGACTCGCTGATTGCACTATACCAAAACAAATTCAGATCAAACACCGACTGGGGTTCCACTTCCTGGATATGACCATTGTGACTACTTTGCTGTAGAATAGATTGTGACAGAACTGGTATGATAAAGGAGGAACAAATGAGGCTGTATACTTTCAAAGCATACATCACTGAAGGCCTTTGCAAAAGTGGAAAGAGTCTGGAGCACGAGAAGTTGTCCCAGTTCCACAACTGCTGGTGAGTATGAAGAGGAGAAGAGAAAAGGACCTGCTGCACCTATTCCAGTCCCTGATGTCCCTGGATGCCACAGGTTACTGGATGATTATGGCTGATTATGTGCCATAAATGTGGATTTGTGGATGGATGGATGGATGGTTTAATAATGCATATATTGCTTGTTTTCTCCTAATTATACTTATTATATTAACTATAGAAAACCTTGGCATTTTAGTAACCTTGAAGCACATTGCTGCCCTGAGACAACAAACCAATATCATAATATATGATTGCTATATTATCATCGATCCCTAATCTCCCAAAAAGTGGGGTGAAATATTTCTTCCCTAAAAATACAAATTCATGCCATAGAGGGATATTTATGTATACCTTACCTGGTTGGTGTTATGACCAAACGTCATGTCTTGACATAATGGTCATGTCTTGAAACCACAGATCATTTTTTTTCCTGATTAAAACACAAATAACCCTTTCAAGCAAATGCATTTAATTCAAACATTCACCTCGTTCCCTGTTAAAACTGTGCGAACAGTTGTTCATGTGAAATCATTCACTACAGCTGTAAGCAACATGCCACTTTGTCTAAAGCCCTTCAAATAATGGATTTCAGACAATATAGAACAGGAAAGTAAAAAAAAAAATTGTTTACTATTGCAGTGAATCATTTCACACATTGAGTGGCTTTGAGCAAGGAAAAGCAGAAGCCTGATGGAATTAAATGCTTCCATTATGTAAGACCACAGAATGGGTTCTTCGCCCACATATGATGCACCAGGGTCTTTACATCCTATTAGCCTTGGCCTCCATTAAGCTGAAGAGAAGAAGTGAATGAAGCGGAGCAGAACCCCATGAGGAAATGTCCCTATCTTGTTCTGACACAGAGAGATTTATGCAGAGCTAAGCTGGATTAGCCACTGCAGATCTTAATACATTTCCTTATTTATTATTATTTTTTCCATATTCACATTGAGAGGGCTTGAATCACAAACTAAAAACTGCATGTCAAGTGATTATTTAGCACAATTGCCTCTACCGATTGGGTATTTGATAATGACAATGTAGTTTGAATACTGGCATACAAAGTTAACAGTGAGATCACCAATGCCCCTTGAATTTGAATGTAATGTCCAGACTAACTCTAAAACTCTTTCACACAATAGCAACTGGATACAAAGCACAGATTTACTACAGAATACACTCAAATTTCATTGGCTCTTGGGGAACATGGTTCATTAACATTTCAGTGTTGCACCATCACAAGCCAAAAAAAAAAAAAGGTGGATTACCCAATAGTTAAACTTGGTCATGTTGTGCCTCAGACATGGTTTAATAATCTATAATCGTTGCTCTTATCTATAATGTTTGCTCCCAGATATTACCTTTCCATGACAGAATATACTTCTCTTAAGCTCAAGAATTCAGATATAATTAAAAAAAACAAACAAACAAACAAAAAAATGGCCTACAAAAAGCATAAAGCGCAATGAAAACAACAGACAGAGAAAAGTGTTGAGTACCATGGCAACAGCCCAGAAGGTATAACAGCTCAGCTGGTGAGTAAACGTCCATGCTCACAGCCTCCTAGTCTCAGCACTTGTGTCATAATAATCAGTATGCAATAAATAATTCAGTGACATTAGGACTGAAGAGAGACACAAAGAAACCGAGGTATCACCGAAGCCAAACACCTACCATGATCTCTAGCCAGAACTGCCAGCAGTGACTCGTATCTATCCTGTTGCTAAGTAAACCATTCTCCCTTCAGAATCTACATGTGTTCTGATTTTCATTTCAGGATAAATACATGAACCTTTGAGCTAGTGTTGAGCAAGTGAACAACTCAGGATAACAGGGAGTTATTGGCTGATCTGACATTATATGTATGATTTTGTCTGTGATGCCAGATGCTCTAGGTAATTCTTTCACTCCAAACTTTCCATATTGAGCCATGTGGTCAATAAATGATTGAGCAGCATGATTTGTAAGCTCTTTTAATCTAGTCCTCGTGTGTACACTTCTGGCCAGTGGTGAGATAAAGGTTACATTTTACGGATTGTCTTTTCTGGCAGTCCATCTTCCTATATATAGAGATTTACGGTTCAAACAATCGCACGGAACCTTCAGACTTTGCCTGCTTCACTCAGAGTCCTGAAGGTGTGTTAATTAGCTTTTTCATTTCAAGGACATTTTGCTCTCTGAAGCACAGTAACTTGTGAATCATAACTAGAGCTGAAGTGAAAGAGACTCTGCAGTGCGTGGGCTGGCCATTCAGACCTCCAGCCAGCCACTTTTCTGAAAAGCTCACAGCCTTAAGAGACAGCTTGATTAGGTTCCATCTGTCGTCACACAGCAGGAGGACAAGTTTCACAAGTTTCACAAGAGAACAGTCAAAAAAGAATAGGCATGTAAATGTGCTCAAACTTGAACCCTATGAACTTTTTCTATCATTATATGTAACAATATGCAGCATTTTATGTTACTGATCAATGAAAATAAAACGTTTTTCAGTCTAGCTGTGACTTAATGATTTCAGCTTCATCTGTTAAGATGGCTGATATCTAGTGCTGTGAGTGTAAAATATTTCTCATTCCTGTAGACACTCGGAAGCCTCTTGTACTCTTGTACTTTGCCTTTTTTTTATTTTAACGAGAGAGCATACAGCAGCAGAAACTCCTCATCAGCAATCAGTTCCAATGACTTCCCATCCACTTTGACATCTCTGATTTTTCTCCCATACATACGCTGCACAGCAATGCTGATGGCTGGGATTTGCACGTTAGCTTCTACCAACATTTCAAATCCACACTTTGACATTTTCACATATGTATATTTAAGTCATGAACCATTCACCTGTACAAAGTTTTCAATAAATTTTTTTTTTTCCAACACAGTATGCACCTTTGCAAATGCCACTCTATTTTTAATTATGCTGATGGGTGCAGAAAAATCTGTGCTGGTATTCAAATACAGTTATAAAAAATTCAGCTTTTCCAAAACGATGAAGCAGATGTATGAAATTACCAAATGAAAAATAGTTACTTCTTTTGTGTGTCGAGAATGTAATATTAAAAAAACCAAAACAATTTGAATTGTTTAAATGTTCCAATGTTTAAAAATATGTTTAAAAAATGTATTTCTCCCAGAGACTTATAGGTAAAATGACAACAAAT
This sequence comes from Prietella phreatophila, assembly GCA_025728095.1. Taxonomy (NCBI): domain Eukaryota; kingdom Metazoa; phylum Chordata; class Actinopteri; order Siluriformes; family Ictaluridae; genus Prietella; species Prietella phreatophila. Next base: position 25,290,793 of record JAOUWY010000071.1, read on the forward strand.
CTGCTTATCATGCCTGATAAAAGTGCAGCAAAAAAAAAAAGGGTGGGGGTGGGGGGGATGTGGAGGGAGTCAAATTCACAGAAATATAAGCAACGTTTCAGAGACACGCATGCAATCCATATGCAATTATGCAATTATATAAACTTATCCCTATTAACAATACTGTCAGCTAAAATTCAGTATCTCTTTATTACTTGGTGGTTTGATAGCCCATAATAACCCTGTAGTCTCTCCCCACAGGGTTGCCTAGAAATAGCACTGCAAAAGCTCATCACCTTGCCTATACAACACACAAGTCACTTGATTAGCTAGCTGTCGTAGTAATGTGAAGCGAATGAATGTGAAGTTGGCTGTGAGTGTGGCCATAGCTGTCCTACCTTGCTCTGTGGCAGCAGCAGAGTGGAGAGTGCTGAGCTGATGCGCTTCCCTGTAGCCACAGAGACGCGGCTCGCACTGAATGTGTGAGAAGCAGCCAATAGCTGAGCAGTTTGTCTATGCTGCTTCGTTACATGCTCACACACTCACCCAAATACATGCACACTAACACTCTTACAGGAGGTCTCAGAAACTGTCAGCAAGACTGCAGATATTTAGCTCCAACTGTCATTCACAAGCAATAATCTGATCTGTGAGATTCAGATTTCTTCCTGTTTGTAACACACACTCAGCAACACGCAGGCTGTTAGTTAGACACAGGAAATGTCTTGATTAAACCATCTTAGCATTTCTTATTTGATATAGTTGTAATCTGGAGTTTTGGGATTTTATTCACAAAGGATTGACGTTGGTACAGTTTTCCATTCCAGTCAAATAGAAGCCATAGGAGTCTTTTAGTCGAGTGCTTATGCTCTTGGAATGTATGGTCTTGGAATATGGTCTTGGAACCTGTAGCCACAGACACACAGGCACAACTGACTCTTAGTGGATAGGATTGACAACTGATTGTTAACTATTGTTAACACTTAACCTTTTCCTAATTCAGTTATTAGTATTCCAGGCGCTCCAAACATATAAGGATTATAAGGATAAAAGCCTATGAGGCTCTGTTAGAATATGCTAATGACTTTGCTAAAATGATAACATTCTTTTGATGAAATGAGCCAGGCATTTTCACATGTAGTAGCTTTCAGACTGGGATGCAAAAATAGTCTGCCTAAAATAATATTAACCGAACAAAGTCAAACTGATGAAATCAAAATGATGAAATACGTTTCCGCTTCATACATCATCACACACAGTCTAAAAATATTTTAGGCTATTGAAAGCATTCTCGTTCACTTCTCAAGACTTTCTTTATTTGCTGTAAAATGTACTATAATTACTGTAAAAATGTTTTTTTATTTTTTATTTTTTAAAGTTCATCAAGGAGTTACAGACAACAACAAAAGCAGAAACACAGCGTAACTCACAACAAAACCAAAAACAGGGCACCAAACGAATGTTTCCAAATTTACTGTAGGGTTTTGTTGGTGCATCTGAGGTTAATGTGTTTTGCACATTCTGTATAATGCCAGTGTGAGCATTGGAGAATGATCTTGAAATAAAATAAATAGCTTCATATTTACTCTATGGAAGATTCTTTCTTGGATTCTTTCCTATTTTGACTATCCTGAGTATCTATAATAAATATAAATTTTTAAACAAAATTTGACATCTGTCACTAACAAATCCCTGTAGAAACAACACTTTATGTAATATTCAGCCTTAATCCCAGAGTTCACAAATAGCAAACATTGTCCTGATAGTGTTGATATACTGTGGATATAATAGCTGAATTCTACCACAAATCTGCTCATTACAATACCATTTTTATTTAATTCAAACACTAATGTAGTACTTTTACAAAGACAACTGATAACTGTAATTCCTCAGCAATATTATAGTTGCTTATGTTCGTACGAGTGCAAAACAAAAGAAATAGAATTGTGTTTTTTCACTTGCATAAGGCACTTAACAAAAATGCTGCAGAGCATTTCAAATACTCCTAAAATTATATTATTTATATACTCTCTATATAATTATAACAATGAAATGATTTTAGCATAATAAAAAACATTTTCCCATCTGCTCTGATATTTCTGAGTGATTTTAATATTAGTTTTCTTTTCATACACATTTTACTAATTCTCAGATCTATTGTAGAGGACACCAAATTCTTATGTCCGTCATTTCTTATTATGTCTTCATCATATATAGAAGGCTGGGATCATTCTGTGCGGGAACTGCACATGTTCCTAGCTGAGGCTGTTTCATTGTCAAGACTGTGGAAAAAAAGGGAGAGCAATGAGTACATCCGATAGTATTTTATAAGTCTTTCTACTGTTAGAAAAGGGACAGGGTAAAAACTACAGTATATATCAATATGGAATCTGGAACATTTCTAATAAAAGTAAAGCGTAGTTTTGTAGTTTATGTAACTGACTTTCAAGCAGCTGTTATGAAATGTTTCTTGAATAGCCACTGTGCCTTGAAAGTGACCAAGGAAAAGCTTTTCAAGTAAGAATGATGGACAGCAAAGGACATAGAAATACTGTGCATTACTCTTTTGCACAGGACAAAGACAGACGTTCAATCCGACTTTGGCCCTGTGGATGTCCTTGAGAGGGAAAATTAACAAAAGATGCGTTGCATGACTCAAGAAATTAGTGGAGTGCTTGGATTGCAAAATACTAGTAGACAGGCAAATGTTCAAAACCATTATGACAAAAAAATGGAATTGAATCAGTAAATTTCCATGTCCTTCCATTTTAAAAAATTGTTAGTTATAGCAGGGTAAATAATGTGTGAAGCATTTTTCAAAATTGGAATTTATTAGGAAAAACAACTAAGACATTCATTGTTATATTACTGAAAAATAAACAGGAAAATAAATAAATCCATAACTATTTCATAGAATTTGCAAACACACAGAGGTCTTGTTTATACAGAGAATGCATTCTTCATTTGTGGATGAAATATTTGCTTTATTTTGTGATACTCTAGCATTTTTACATATTCACAGGACAATTACATACTAATCGTGTCCAATGAGAGGAGCTCAAATCTTCTCTGTCAGGAGCCATTACACATTTGAACATAACATTTAGAATAGCACACCTACTGAAACATGCAATGCTCTATGTAAACCATGTTCATAATTCACACATATATTAACAAAATAGATTTCTCAGCTTACCAAAGGGTTGAAAACAGTCAGTCTAAAAATGTCAAAAACCTTGCTGGCTAAGTGATATTTCCTCACATGAATAGCAGGCTTTGATCAAGTTCTTTGATATTTACATGTTGGAGCAAAATGGCTAGAAACCTAATTAATCAGGTACCAACTGTCAAAATGTCCATGGTGCTCCTTTTGCGTGTTATCTGGTTGAGATACATAAAAAAGAGAAACATTTCAGTTCTAGATTCCCTGTAATTTTCAGAACTATATATAGAAGAAAATGTCGAAATTTCACAGTGCAAAGGATTCTCCTAGGCCACTACAAAACTACGGCATGCATTGTTAGTTCAGCATGCACATACAAATATAATACTGCTCCTAATTGCACACATACAATTACAGAAGGGTTAGATGTGATGAATCAACATGCCACATTGCCGTTTGATTATACCTGAGGTATCTGTATTTGTGTCCTGTATTTCGTTAGGTGTCCTCCAGAGCTGTGACTTTTGAAGAAACCGTGCTTGACTCCTGAATGATGAAGATTATCATTCTTGGGCTGGAAGACCTTGCTGTAGTGGCCTTGTGGATGGTATGAGAGAGGTGGTTCCTCATCATCCTCTTCTTCATCATTGCCTATTACCACCAGTTCAGCTTGGATTGCATCATTTGCCTCATCCGACTCTGCATTCTGATAACCCATAAATATCATAGTGACAGGCAGACTGCAGTCCATCTCAGATGGGAAAGAGTTCTCTCCATGGAAGCAAGCATCTTCTCTTGGAGAACAAGTGGAGTACCTCTCAAATCTCAGTGGTGAATCAGACACTGGAATGATCCTTTCCTGTTCCTTAAGTGCTTGCATGAACTCTGCTTTATTTGTGTGCACACCATCATAGCTTTTGGTAATATTTGCTTTTTGTCTATTTACAGTATTCTTGTTCATGTAAAAATGGATATGATCTGTAGTATAAGAAAGCATGCCTTTTGCATCTACTTGTTGTTGAGCGGTTTGATTGTCAGACTGTAATGGTATGGGAGTCTTGCTCTGAATGTGGAACCCATTGGGACCTGGACTAACCATTCCTCGCTCCACTTTTTGAGGAATAGAAGACCTGCTGTAAGGGATGGAGAAAACAGGCTCATGATACTCCAGATCAGTTGGGACCTTCTTTGCTGTGGCTTTTCTTAGAAGCTCCTCCACTTCTAGAGGGCTCAACTCATCAAGTGCATCCTCAGACTCCTTTCCAGCTGACTGTACAGCGTAGACTGACTTCCTGCCATCATCGTAAACTTTGATACCTTTCTGCTGGAATTCCTGTGGGGTGACTGTGGCAGATGCGAGAACCCGACTCTCGCCTGTGCGCAGGTCTTTTTCCACACTGATCTCCATAGCATACATGGCTGGAGGGAAAAGGCTAAGTTAGGTTTTGAACATCATTCTAGACAAATACTAGTTAATTACTTTTTCAAACTAGTAACCTGCAGGTTTTTTGTGCCTTGTGAACTATGCTATATAAATACATTTGCCTTTCCTTTCCTAAAAACCATCCAGCTCTGGATCCAATTAGTGTTTGGGATCTTTAAGTCTATTGTTTACTTTGCTTAAGCCTATTTAGTCAGGGATTGTTGTTAAATAGCTTTTCTTTTAGATAATGATGCAGATGGGTGTGTGTGTGTGTGGGGTGGGGGGTATGTCATGGGCATTGACAGTTTTAGTAAACTAGCATATTTTGATGTTGTCACCTTGTCTGTCACATGATCACTCATGTTTGTTGACAGTGAATAAAATTGAATTGAATTGAAGTGGTGTAATGCTCACACCATAGAATGCCCCCATGTTTTTAACTATGCCATAGCTAGACCTGCTAGAGTACTTGCTCGAACTCTAATCACTCTTCATCTTTTAAGGCTGTACCTAATATTTGTTCTTTCTATCTGCCAAGCTGCATGTGTTCTACTGCCTCCTGATGTGATGCCGGTGCCTGATTTTGAACATTTTCCTGCTGTGGCCCCTCTTTCTCACCTAACGTGCATGATTCATTCTGATGCTCTTCTTATGCTCTGTTCATCCTGTTTCTGGAGGTTTCAACACTTGTGATTCACCTCCTGCCTCCAGAAAGTGCATGAATATCCAAAATATGTGCACTTTCTCCCCAAAAACACTTGATACCCAATACTCACCTTTCTGATTCAATGAGTTTCACCTGGATACTGCAGTCTTGCAACTTCTAATTAAAATAAAGACTATCCTGTGCTCATCTCAGGACTCCTAATTAACAATATGATCACACCCAATATTCCATATCCTTTCAACACATTTAAAACTGTTTAACGTTTTGCTATATGCCTATATGGAAATGAACAAAATCTTATTATATGACACATTCCTTTATAAGTCCAGTTTCTCTGAAGGTTTCTACCACATGCTGTCTCAGGGAGGTTTTCCTTGCCACCACTGTCTTTCATTAGAAATCTAACTGCCATATGAAAAGATTCATATTAAAAGACAGTCAGAGTGGCATTGTGATGGCAGGTTTTCTGCAAACCCACACCTTTCATTTAGCCAGCACATATCAAAGAAAGAGAAACAAATACAGCAATGGTGAAGCATTTTGCATTCTGATCCATTGAGAATATTTTGATGGAATATACTGAATATATACTGAAATATTTTATTCATTAACTAAAACTGTTCTAACAAAAACGTATTGTAATGTTTCTACAACTAATGTACAGACTACTTTAGTCTACACAGTGACTATAACTGAATACAAGTGCCAATAACTGAATGACTAATATGATTTTGTATTCTTAACAAAAGTCTAATCAAAATTAAATAAAAATTACTAAGTGAATGTAGAAATGTTTGTCCTTTTTTATATTGGAAATGCTAGAACTAATGCAAAGGTCTAGACCTGGATCATGCTAATTAGATACTTTTAGCACAGTGTGTATATTTGTCTTCCAATTGTTGCTAGCACTCTCTTTTATGACTTCATTTATGACTTCATTTTATGACTTCATTTATTTAAATGACTTCATTTATCTATATGCTCAATGGCTTTACCCTCCATGTGTACTGGCTTTTAATGACGTGGTAATTTAGCACTAAATGTCCCATTAGAATTTAAGAGCAGACAATTAACAAGTCTGTAAATACAAAGATTGAGGTCTTTCGTGGAACAGTTGGTTTCCTTATTTAATTGCCCATTGTTCATAGAATTGACAGCAATAAATAATACTAATTGTCTAAAACTTGATTTGTTGTGTATTTAGTTGTTTTTCATTGTTTTCTATATGCTATTTTGTGTTCTGATATAGACTCAATGGCCATCATTTTTATTCCAATAAGGCAGAAAAGTTAAAGCATACCCCTTTTCTCTGATTCACTACCAGAATCCTTTACTGGAGTCTCGATTCTTCTCATAAGAGTTGGGGTATATGACTTAGGAATATCAGGTATTGCAGACTGGATATATTGAATCATCTCTGTAAAAACAATGAATAACATATTACTATAAGAAATCTGATGTTTTTGTATTAATCAGATGTTTGTGTAAAGTAGCAATTTGTTCTAAGTTCTAACAACCAGAACTAATAAGGATTTTTACCTCTTTGCACATCGCCATTTACGTCCTGTGTAGAAATATAGTTGGTGGATATAAAAACACAACATAATGTGAAGATATCAAACAAAAAAACATGATTAATCCACCCTTCGCCATACTGTCTTCAGTCCATCCTGACGGCCAAGAGATTGTGAATAATAGTTTTGTAACAGTCGGTACAAAACTAAAGCACTCCTTACACTATTGACCCATCAGATGTCGGCAAAAATGAACCCAGAATGCTGCAGTAAGTCTTCAGAGCCTTCAAACATGGGCGAATGACTAAACCAAGCAATACCTTTATAATGTCCTCAGCTGTCCTCTCCACCTCCTTCAGCCGTTTTAAAATGAGCTCTTCATTTGCGGAGATATTCATCTCCTCTGTTTCAAGATCCTCAATCTCATTTTCTATTCTGCAGAACAGATGAAAAAAATAATAGAATAAGATGACAGTTCAGTACAGAAATTATATCCTGCAGTAACATCTAAATACAATTTATATTCATAAGTCTTCACAATTTTACATTGAGGAACATTATTCTAAAATTGTTCCACAAATTGTAAACGCAGTGTTTTGGAGACTGGTCAACCTCTGCCTAGCTTTACTTCTGAGAGACTCTCCCTTTCTAAAATTCTCTTTCTATACCCAATCATGTTACTGACCTGTTACCAGTTAACCTCCAGCTGTTTCTTTTAGTAACACTTATTTTTCCAGCCTTTTGTTGCCCTGTCCCAACTTTTTTGAGACGTGTTGCAGCCACCAAATTAAAATGTTCTTTTTTTCCCCCAGTTTAAACATTTGATATGTTTTCTATGTCCTACTGTAAATAACATATAAGTCTATCAGATCTGCAAGTCATTGCATTCTGTTTTGATTAAAATATTACACAGCATCTTTTTTGGAATTGGGGTTGTAATAATACCTTTTAGCCATGTTTCGAGCCCTCGCCATGCCTCGAGCCACGTTTCTCGCCATGTTTCTCGCCATGTCTCTAGTCATGTTTCTAGCCCTAGTCATGTTTCGAGTTCTTGCTGTTTCCAGTCATGTTTCTAGCCCTAGTCATGTTTCGAGTTCTCGCCATGTTTCTCGCCATGTTTCTAGCTCTAGTCATGTTTCGAGTTCTTGCCATTTTTCTCGAGTTACCGTTTCCGAGTTCCTGTTTCTGAGTTCCCGTTTCCGAGTTCCGAGTTCCCGTTTCCGAGTTCTGAGTTCCGGTTTTTGAGTTCCGAGTTCCTGTTTCTGAGTTCCGAGTTCCCGGTTCCGAGTTCCGAGTTCCGAGTTCCCGGTTTCGAGTTCCCGTTTCCGAGTTCCGAGTTTCCGGGTTCCGAGTTCCTGTTTCCCAGTTCCAAGTTCCCAGTTCCGAGTTCCCAGTTCCAAGCTCCCAGTTCCCAGTTCCCAGTTCCGAGTTCCCGTTTCCGAGTTCCCGTTTCCGAGACCCAAGTTTAAATCTCCGAGATCCAAGTTCAAGTCTCTGAGATCCAAGTTCAAGACTCTCATCCAAGCTCAAACCAGGCTTCTCATTCTGGTTCACGCCATGTCCCAGGTCCTGCTCCAGGTCTCAGTCCCTGTCCAGCTCCAGGTCTCAGTCCCTGTCCCACTCCAGGTTCATGTCCCTGTCCCGTTCCAGGTCCCAGTCCATGTTACGTCCCGTGTTTTGATCCCTGCCACGTCCTGTGTTTTGATCCCTGCCACGTCCCGTGTTTTGATCCCTGCCACGTCCCATGTTTTGATCCCTGCCACGTCACAGGTCTCTGTCTCAGTCCTGTTCCAGGTCTCTGTATCAGTCCCGTTCCAGGTCTCTGTACCAGTCCCGTTCCAGGTCTCTGTCTCAGTCTCGTTCCAGGTCTCTGTCCCAGTCCCTTTCCAGGTCCCAGTCCATGTTATGTCCCAGATCCCTGCCACGTCCCATGTCCCGGTCCTCGCCACGTCCCTAGCTCAGGTCATGCTCCTCGCCACGTCCCTAGCTCAGGTCATGCTCCTCGCCACGTCCCTAGCTCGGGTCATGCCCCTCGCCACGTCCCTAGCACACGTCATGCCTCTCACCGTGTCCCTGGCCCACGTCATGCCTCTCGCTGCGTCACTGGCCCACGTCATGCCTCTAGCCGCATCACTGGCCCACGTCATGCCTCTAGCCCCGTCACCGGCCCTCGCCATGTTTCTCGCCATGTTTCTAGCCATGTTTTGAGCCCTCTCCATGTTTTTAGCCATGTTTCGAGCCCTCGCCATGCCACTAGCCATGTTTCTCGCCATGTTTCTCGCCATGTCTCTAGTCCAAGTTCCCGAGTTCCCGTTTCCGAGTTTCAAGTTCCCGTTTCCGAGTTCCCGTTTCAGAGTTCAGAGTTCCCGTTTCCGAGTTCCCGTTTCCGAGTACCCGTTTCCGAGTTCTGAGTTCCCAGTTCCGAGTTCCCGTTTCCGAGTTCCGAGTTCCCGTTTCCGAGTTCCCGTTTCCGAGTTCCCGTTTCCGAGTTCCGAATTCCCATTTCTGAGTTCCGAGTTCCCGTTTCCGAGTTCCGAGTTTCCGAGTTCCCGTTTCCGAGTTCCCTTTTCCGAGTTCCGAGTTCCCGTTTCCAAGTTCCCGTTTCCGAGTTCCCGTTTCCGAGTTCCGAGTTCTTGTTTCCGAGTTCCCGGTTCCGAGACCCAAGTTTAAATCTCCGAGATCCAAGTTCAAGTCTCTGAGATCCAAGTTCAAGACTCTCATCCAAGCT
>JAOUWY010000071.1:25300366-25311784 GCA_025728095.1 Prietella phreatophila
AGAGAGAGAGAGAGAGAGAGAGAGAGAGAGAGAGAGAGAGAGAGAGAGAGAGAGAGAGAGAGAGAGAGAGAGACTCTGGCATGGGGAGAAAGACAAATATCATCCCACACGACTTACAGTGCAATGGCTACTGTCCCAGTCTGAGGCAGGGAGGAGTTCATGGAAACTTTCAGAAACAGAGTGATGGATGCTGAACCACATGTTTGTAACCCAAAAAAGATTTTCTGCATTATCTAATCATTAATAACAAAACACCAATTAAGTCTTATCTCATTGCAGTTGGGTGTGGTTTTTCAGATTATTTTTGTGGGCTAAATTATCCAAATCCAAAGAAAAATAAGCAAACCTTGTGCAATGCTTAATATTAACCTTTCATAAGACTTACTGTGGAGGATTTTGGGATTCTAAGTGTAAAAGGTTCAGTCTTTATAAACACATGTAGTGCTTTGCCCTGCATTCACACTGGCAGCAATATTTCACCTCACGTTTCTCAAATCACTCTATGCTGGTTGCTAGAGGGTGTACCTTTTGTGAATTTCCCTGGTAGCATTTGGCTTGTGTAGTATGGCAGCATAAACTACAAAGTTAGTTGCACATGTAAAATCATCCATTAAACCACAAATCAGAAACTTCCTGCTAAAAATTTTATATTGCACCCATTTTGACCACAAATCAAATGTATTCATGATTTAAATAAAAATAAAAAAAACTTTCTGGTGGCAAATTATTAAAAAATTATTGTCTAGAATTGCATTTGTGTGGTGTATCACTGTGCATAACAAAATAAGCCATAACCAATGTTTGCCCTTCGTAAATGCTACAGAATATCTACAGAGAAAACATCTGCAACATTTTATTTAGATTCATTAAACACTTCAATCTCAAAGCGAGCACGGTGAGGTTGATCAGGAATGAGTATCTGAGAGAAACTAATAATAATAATAATAATAATAATAAGAATAATAATAATAATAATAATAATAATAAACAGTTGCTTCTTCTTTGCAAGTTAAAATCACACTGCTCACATTGTTTCTATAACAAATTATTAATAATATATGTAAGGAATAAAATGCTTGACGGGTTGCTGTTATCTCTGTTATCCCAATAGAAATCCTCAGAGAATTTATAATGGTTTTAATGGTTAACTGATGGTTTGTAATGGTATTTGCAGTGGAAACCTTTAGTATTTCTGTGATGGTTTCTGTGAGGGTTTTTTCAGCAGGCATAGAAAAATACTCAACATGGGGTGGTGTAGTACAGCCCGACATGAAGCGTAGTTGCTGTTACCAACTTCAAGATGCTTATTTTATTTATACACAGCAATTTACCAATGACTAAATTTTTTAAATGTTATTAAAGAACAACGCATTGTACTTTTTTATCTTTTTATAGAGTGGGGGAAATAAGTATTGAACTGTCACAGGGTGCCCAGCAGAGGGCACTGTGGCACTGGGTTTTGCCGTCGAACAACCACGTGACTTTGTTTTAGTTTTGCTTCCTTATTTGACACTGGTGTTTGCTATTTTGTTAATGATGCTTAGTTTTAGTAACGCCTGGTATTTAAGGCTCCCGAGCAACGAAGTACGTTGCTTGGTATTAGTTGTAGTTGTAATTGTCCTAGTTGCAATTGTGTTAGTTGTTACAATATCAATTGTCGTTCTGTTTTGGTCCTTGCTACTATAGGTGTAGCGGACTTCTGGTTTTTCTAAGCTTCGTTTGTTTTGAACTTTGTGCTTTCTTTTAATAAAGCATTTTGGATTCGCATTTGCCTCCGTCTCCCTGCGACTATCGTGATAGAATACCAAGCCTGAGATTCACGGAAGCAGCGGATCATGAAGAAGAAATCCAACCACCTCACCAGAGAAGCCGCGGAGGTACAGCGAGGAAGCTGAACTGGCGACTCACCATCCAATATCCCTGCCCTGTACTCAGTGCATTTTCAGCAGCGGTTTGTGGAAGAAATGCCGGACCGATACTCTGGTCGTTACGGCAGTCTGGAGTTCTTGGTCCGAGACTGCCAGTGTTATTTCTCCAGCTTGAGTGAACCGAAACCAACCGAGGGACAGTTCGTTCAGTTCATCACATCTCGCTTTTGTGACACGGCTCGCAGATGGGCAAAGCGAGTCGCAGCTGCGAGACCGGAAGTGCTGGAGAGTGTGCAGCAGTTTCTGGACATGTTTTTTAAAGGTTTGGAAAACGAGGAAGGAGGTACAACCTTGATGAATTGCTCGGGGATGTGATTTGGCCGGCCGATGCAGGACCCCTTTTTCACGAGCATTATGCGCAGGTGAGACAGCGATGGGAAGTAGACGGGAAACTCACAACACAGCCAGCTAAACCTCCGTTCCCGGTCACCTCTCCACTTCTTGTTACTCATCCCGTTCTCGTCACGTCTCCAGTGTTTGTCCAGCCTCAGATCTCAGCACCGCAGACTCCACTAAGGGTAAAGGGGAAGCTGGAGCTCCGAGGAAGGCAAGGGCTGAAGAAAGGAGCAAAGCACAGCTGGAGCTGGAGGGTTGGCGCAGCATGCCATTGGAAGTAGTCTCGCAACTACAAGCCACACAAGTCCTGCTGCAGGAGAGAGAAGAAGAGCTGTAAGAGGAGAGAAAGCGGAGCACTCGGGCCATTACAGCGAAGGAGACTTTTCAGCACCTCCTGTCCCAGCGCGAAGCTCAACTCATCCAGACGGTAGAGGCAAAAATCGAAGCACATGGACAGCTAAGGCAAGCCCAGACTCAGGTTGAGGACCTGATGCGTGAAATGGAAGAACTCCGAGTGGCGAGAGATGCAGCACTGAGCCGCACCGAGGAGTCTGAACGCAAGGTCAAGAGTCTGGCAGCTGAAAAGGAGCAGCTAGTGGAGGATCTGTCTGCATCTCAGCGCAGTCTGGAGCAGATACTGCAGGACAGAGATAAGCTACAGGAGGAAGTGACCCGCTGTTACTCCCAGATAGCTACCTTGAATGAGGAGAAATGCAAGTGTGAAACGGGTATGTCACAGCTAGAGGAAGAACTAGAGGAGAGACAGGCTGACCTTGAACTCATTAAGGACAGGGTGAGGAAGGCCAATGAACAAGTGGACATGCTGAGCACCGAGCTAGCAGGTGAGCACCTCACAGCAAGGGAGAGTGAGGTGGCTCGACAGCTTCTAGAGCGACAAAACAAGGAGCTGACTGCCAGAATGCTGTAACTAATGAAATCGGTCAGAGCGAAGTCTCAAGTCCACAATGTCCAGATTCAGACCTAGTCTCAAGTCCACGATGTCCAGATTCAGACCCAGTCTCAAGTCCACGATGTACAAGTTCAGACCCAGCCTCAGGTCCGGGTCAAGCCTCCGGGTAATGAGTCCAAGTCTCCGGGTAACCAGTCCAAGTCTCCGAGTAACGAGTCCAAGTCTCCGAGTTATGAGTTCAAGTCTTCGAGTTATGAGTTCAAGTCTTTGAGTTTCGAGTTCAAGTCTTTGAGTTACGAATTCAAGCCTCCGAGTTACAAGTTCAAGTATTAGAGTTATGAGTTCAAGTCTTTGAGTTCCGAGTTCAAGTGCCCGCCAGGCAAGCTCAAGTGTCCAAGTTCCGAGTTCAAGTATCCGCTAGGCAAGCTCAAGTGTCGGAGTTCCGAGTTCAAGTGTCCGAGTTCCGAGTTCAACTTCCCGAAGCCCAAGTTCAAGTTCCCGAGATACAAGTTCAAGTCTCTGAGGTCTAAGTCTCCGAGATCCAAGTTTAAGTCTCCGAGATCCAAGTTTAAGTCTCTGAGATCCAAGTTCAAGTCTCCAAGACCCAAGTTCAAGTCAGTCCAGACCAGGTATCAGGTTCCTGCCACAGCCAAGTCTCAAGACCCCGTCAAGTTTCACGTTTCACTCACCGCTCAAGCTCCAACCCAAGACTCAGCAAAAGCTAAATCCCCAGGTGCAATCCAAGCCATGCCTCCAGTTCTGAATCTCCAAGTTCCGTCTCAAGTCTCTGTGGGCCACGCCCGGGCCCTGTTTCAAGTCCCTGAAGTTCAAGAGAAGTTTCCGGTTCCTGATGCCGAAGCCCTGTCCGAAGTTTATGACGCTCAACTTCCTGCCAAGCTACAAATTCATAGCATTCCTACCTGAGTCACGCATCAAGCTACCGTCCCAGACATTCCGCCTAGCCATGCTCAAGCCATGTTTCTCAGCCAAGCTCAAGCCAGGCTTCTCATCCTAGCTCACGCCATGTCCCAAGTCCTGCTCCAGGTCTCTGTCCCAGTCACGCTCCAGGTCTCAGTCCCTGTCCCACTCCAGGTTCATGTCCCTGTCCCGTTCCAGGTCCCAGTCCATGTTACGTCCTGTGTTTTGATCCCTGCCACGTCCCGTGTTTTGATCCCTGCCACGTCCTGTATTTTGATCCCGGCCATGTTCCAGGTCTCTGTCTCAGTCCCGTTCCAGGTATCTGTCCCAGTCCCGTTCCAGGTCCCAGTCCATGCTACATCCCAGATCCCTGCCACGTCCCATGTCCTGGTCCTCGCCACGTCCCTAGCTCAGGTCATGCCCCTCGCCACGTCCCTAGTTCAGGTCATGCCCCTCGTCACATCCCTAGCTCAGGTCATGCCCCTTGCCACGTCCCTAGCTCAGGTCATGCCCCTCGCCACGTCTCTAGCTCACGTCATGCCTCTCGCCGCGTCCCTAGCTCACGTCATGCCTCTCGCCGCGTCACTGGCCCACGTCATGCCTCTAGCCGCGTCACTGGCCCACGTCATGCCTCTAGTCCCGACACCGGCCCTCGCCATGTTTCGCACCATGTTTCCAGCCATGTTTCGAGCCCTCGCCATGCTTTTAGCCATGTTTCAAGCCCTCGCCATGCTTTTAGCCATGTTTCGAGCCCTCGCCATGCCTCTAGACATGTTTCGAGCCCTCGCCATGCCTCTAGCCATATTTCTTGCCATGTTTCTCACCATGTCTCTAGTCATGTTTCTAGCCCTAGTCATGTATCTCACCATGTTTCTAGTCATGTTTCTAGCCCTAGTCATGTTTCGAGTTCTCGCCATGTTTCTAGTCATGTTTCTAGCCCTAGTCATGTTTGGAGTTCTCGCCATGTTTCTCGCCAGGTTTCTAGTCATGTTTCTAGCCCTAGTCATGTTTCGAGTTTTCGCCATATTTCTCGCCAGGTTTTTAGTCATGTTTCTAGCCCTAGTCATGTTTCGAGTTCTCGCCATGTTTCTCGCCAGGTTTCTAGTCAAGATTTAACCGGATTCCTTGAATCTTTTAATTATATTGTGCACTGTAGGAGGTGAAATGCCCCAAATCCTCCCAATTTGTCTTTGGGGAATGTTGTTCTCAAAGTGTTGGATTATTCGCTGATGCATCTGTTGGTAGATCGGCAAGCCTCAACCCATCCTTGCTCTTGAAGAACTAGGCCTTTTCTGGAAACTTGATTGCCTCGACTGTTTCACTTCATGCATCAATTTCAAAATAAATGTTTATCTTCAAAAAACTATGCCGCTGATTAGGTAAAACATCAAATACCTTTTATAATATTTATAATATTTATATCTAATATTTATATGTTTCTTGTTTAAATATGTCACAAAATTTCACTCGTGCTGAGCGCACTGGTTCGGGTTATTGACTTTGAAACCATGAAATATGAACCTGCTACTTTTGTCTTGCAATGCTACCATTCTCCTCAACTCCAGAAAATGGTTTGGAATAGAGTCATCACTTCACAGAGTGAAAGGAGGAGAGGAAGCAGAGAGGAAGTGGAGAGGAAACTGAGATTGGAGAGGAAGCGGAGATAATGGAGTGTATGTGGAAAGGATTGAGAGGAAGCGGAGAGGATGGAGAGGAAGCGGAGAGGATGGAGAGGAAGCAGAGATAATGGAGAGTATGCGGAAAGGATGGAGAGGAAGCGAAGAGGATGGAGAGGAAGCGGAGAGGATAGAGAGGAAGTGGAGAGTATAGAGAGGAAGTGGAGAGCTAGCAGAGAAGATGGAGAGGATGGAGATGAAGCAGAGAGGATGGAGAGGATGCAGAGAAAATGGAGAGGAAGTGAAGAGGAAGAAGAGAGGAAATGGAGAGGAAGCAGAGAGGAAGTGGAGAGGAAGTGAGAAGATGCAGAGGATGTGTAGAAGTTGCAGAGGAAACCCTCTAAAAAGAAGCAGCAAAATGTAACAAAATAACTGAGCCGTTCATGTCAGTCTCATCTGTAAATACTGTAACTTTGTGTTCGCTAATTTAGCTAATCAATTTTTAACCACAGTTTCAAGACTAGCAAGCATTGGAACTGAATTCAGTAGACAGAAAATGTAATTCTACACAGGTAAACTATATTGTTTAACACTTGAAATTTGTAATTTGTAATCCTACCTGAATAATCCTCTAAATCACTTTCCTCTCAAGAATAAAGAGTTTGGTACTTAGGATAATGAAGACTACAGCATGGTGCAGATCTTTTTCCTGCAAAGCCCTCAGCTATCAAAAAAAGTATTCCAAATTGTATTTTGTTATATAACGTTCCTCTTGGGTAAAGCTACAGGGTTCAAGGGTATGGTGAGTTTTAGTAAACTGCTGTTTTGATGCTGTTGCACCTCTCTCAGGTTCACTGATGGTCAAGTGGAAAGACTTTGAAATCCCAGGGTGCCTTGCTGCCTGTGTTACCTTCTCACATTCCTTTTTAGTTAACTAACATAACTATACCTGCTGGACTCCCTTTTAAACCAATGTAGGGTTAGAGTAATCTGTTTTCTCTCTCTCTCTCTCTCTCTCTCTCTCTCTCTCTTAGCTATATGTGTTCTCCTACTGCCTGACATGATGCAGATGCTTGATCCTGACACACTTGTACTGCTGTGGCTCCTCTCACCTGCCCAATTCCTCCTCATAGTACTTCTACTTGGAGCCTCTGCACTGGTGAATCACCTTCTATTACTGTGGATGGTTCCACATGGACACTAAAGAACACCAAAAACAGTTTATACTCAAGATTCACTCTTGATTAGTGTATAATCTTACTTGTATATTGTAGAATTGTACCTAAGTTGCTGTCGCTGTGCTTATCCCTGGCCTCCAAAATACTCATACTGAACATCTGCCTTTAATTTTCCTTTACTTTAGCACTACATACATCAAACTGAATTGAATTACGTTAATGCTGATGACTACATATGATGAAACCCACACATGAACTCATAAACAAAATAAAAGAAATAGACACTACAAACTGAAGTATTCCTTTTGTTTGGAGTACCTGTAGATTTGTTGTTGCAAGAGCAGGGCCTGCTTCTGCTCCTCTTGAGCCTGTGCCTTCATGGCTTCTTCCTCTTGCTCATTCTGACTGCTCAGGCCGTCCATGAGCCATTGTTCCCGCAGGGCTTTTTTCTATTTGGACAACAGAGATTTCTCTGTTATAGTCCTTACCTAGGTCAAGACCTAAAACTACAGAACCTCAAATAAGTCATACAAGTATGTGAAAGTGTATGACACTATATACCTTTAGATACTGAAGTTTTAATTTCTCTTCCTCAATCGCTCTCCTTTTCTTTGCAATGCCCTCTTGTATTCTTCCTTTTTCCTGTTTCAACAAATAGATCAACAAAAACATATGTCTTTACAAACCAGAAAACAATCAAGCTATTCAGTTCTATAAAGCTGAGGTGGGGCGCACGGTGGCTTATTGGTTAGCACATTCGCCTCACACCTCCAGGGTCCAGGGTTCGATTCCTGCCGGGGCCATGTGTGTGCGGAGTTTGCATGTTCTCCTCATGCTGCGGGGGTTTCCTCCGGGTACTCCGGTTTCCTCCCCCAGTCCAAAGACATGCATGGTAGGCTGATTGGCGTGTCTAAATTGTCCATGGTGTATGAATGGGTGTGTGAGTGTCCCAAACCCGGATGCAAAAGGGAGGGTTGGGCGTCGGACTAGCAACCCGTCCCTGTAAAAACCATAACCGCTATGGAAACAGCGAGGGGGATTTCTCTCTCGTCGCCCAATACGCTACTTAGTGTGGGTGGATAAGAAGAAGAAAGCTGAGGTGAGTCCTGTATATTTTTTTCCAATGAACTCATTCCATGGTCACTTATTATAGCTGCTTCTTTATGATAATGGAATGTTCAAAATATGGAGAACATTTTCTAATCCTCTTGAAACATTTTCTGTAAGAAAACCTTTAAGCCATGCATAAGGTGTAAAATTAGCAGATTTTGCAGGAACAATCATTTATAAAACATAACCTGAACATGGGCCTGAACACACTTTCCATAAAATGATAAAAGAATAATCATGGAGAAAACACTAAATGATTTTCTTGTACCACAAATATTTGGAACAATCGTTCTGTTCTTCAAGAGCAAATGGACAAAAAGGCTAAGAATGAAACTAAGTAAGATCTAAATCAATACCAAATATCAGTATTGAGGCCAATACTGTTCTGAAATACTGGATCTGTATCAATTTGACACATTTTAATGAAATTTAGATGAATGCCATGAATGACTGCTGTAACACAGATCTTGCACATAATCAGAGGACACAAATTGTCTTAAAGCACGTCGCCATTGACAATGACATGTGATATTGCACATAATTTGGCCACAGAACCTTGAAGGCATGCCTTTTTGTCAGTTTTGGATCATGGAATGCGTAAGTTGATAAACCGTAATTAAACCCTGCATCCCAAATCGAACAATATTACTAATTCAATTCAGTTATATCTGTATAGTGCTTTTAACAATGGACATTGTTCTAAAGCAGCTTGACAGAAATATATCAATAAAGTATAAAGATTTTAAAGAGCAAGCAGCAGGGGATGGTGGCAAGGAAAAACTGAGATGATATGAGGAAGAAACCTTGAGAGTAACCCATCCTCATCTGGGTGACACCAGAGAGTGCGATTATAAATAATTCCCTTCTATAAATGTGCTAATACTACATGGTCAAATAGTGCAGTTGTGTAACCAGGAAAATTCATTACAGTTTTTACATGAAGTCTGTTTTTATGAACTTCTCCACTGTTCACTTATGGAGAATTGAGTGCAAATCTGTTTGTGGTAATTGCAATGCTAAGGCTATAATAGCAATTGTAGTCCTAGCCATCGTAGCATACTGTAACTGTTCATATGAATTGAGGTCCAAAACTATCTTCATGGTTTTAAGTGGCACTGCCCTCAGCAATCCCAATTATCTTTAGGCTGCAGCATGTGGGGACATCTTCAGCAGCAGCATGTGAATTCCAATTGATGAGAACTCCAACCAGAAGTAAGGTATCAGGATGGAAATAAGACTCTGATTTTGTAACAATTCCAATTCATTCAAATGAAGAATCTCGGCAGCGCTTCCTAATGAGATTCCTATCAGGATCTTTTTACGAATAGATTATTTTCAGATGTGTAGATGAGGAGATATGATATTCAGCTTTAATGGCTTATGAGACAATGTTACAGGTGTTCTTTAGGCAAAAATATAATCCTTACATTCATCTCACAGTATACCGAGAAGTTTTTAAAATGTGTAAAGAATATAAAATAAGACAAATGCATGTTTAGAGTGCATGTTTAGTGATCCTACACTCTTTGAGAATGGGGTTCTGCAGGGTTTTTTCAGGTTTCATTGGACAATTAAAAGTTCGTAGCTTCCAAAAAGAAAAAGGTTCTTCTAAGGAAACAATTAGTTGTAGAGTTCTGCATAAAACCTTGAATATTTTACTGAAGTACCCTTTAAGAATGATTTTTTTTCCTAAGAGTGAATAAGCAATGCAGACTGATTAAAAGTCAACATGCAAGCATAAAAATACGGCTATATATGAAAATGTAGTACTATTTCTAGTACTATACTCACTGTGATGGCCTGTAGTCTCTCCCGCAATAGTTCAGCCTCCTCCATACTGACTCTACAACAGACAGCTGAGAGCTGAGAAATAATCTGGTCTGAGCGATGCATACAGCCGGAGAATGAAGGGGGTACAGGCAGAAAGCAAGAGAAAAGAAGCCAAAATTAGACCATGGGTGGGTGGATGGTTGGTAAAAGTGGGCACACTTTCTGGTTGGGTAAAGCTGAAAAATTAGTGGGGTTTGGAAGCAAAAGGTGAAAAGGTGCAAGAAATTTCTGTAACAACTCTATGTTCTCCCTGAGGGATAACTGGGTTGGTAGTGACAGTGCTAACAATTTATCGCACTGTCAAATTGAAAGAGTAGATATGTTTGAAGTGTTTTTCTGACATATCACATGTCACATTTTTCCAGCCACATGATCTGTGGGCCTGGAAAACTAAGACCTCAACTTGGGAAATGACATAGTCACTCTCAGTTTACTGGATGCCAATGAATAAGGGATAAAAAGGTAACAAATTCCATGCCAATAATCTAAGCCTTGCTAATCTTTCATGACATTTCCAGAGCAAGCACTGTACATATTTTATCTAAAAATATTTCTCATATGTATCCAAGTGCTGTATTCAAGGCCGGTTTGTGATGGATCGGATATGAGGAATGACAGAGGCTATGTTGTGCATGTTAGTAATAGTTTGCTGAATCAAAGACTCACTTCTGTCACTCAAAGATCAATCCATGACAAGCAAGATATATGAATATAGTGTCTGGAAAAGGCATTCAAATAACAATGTGCAGTTATGTAAGATGCTTACATAAGAGTCCTCTTCAGTAATGTATCTGAATACCAGTCAATAATAGAACTGGTAAATAAATAGACCATTGATTTACACTAAGTACAAGAGGGTCATATAAGGTTTCAATGTCAAACACTATTCCTCAAGGGTAATTAAATACAGCAAAGATTCCTAAAGTTATTTCTACAGCAAATATTTCCAGACATGTTCATGTTTTAGAGGAATCTGATAAGCACTGGTGAAATTATAATATTCTGTTGCGTGTTATATTCATATAGACTACTATTCTGTAAATGTTACTGGAGATTCAGCATAGGAGAATCAGAGTTGAGCATCCTCCATACTAGATTCTCCACCAGGATGGTTGATCTACAGAGTGTTAAAGTGTGTGTGTGGGGGGTCTCTCTCTCAGCACTGTAGTGAAAAAAAAACCCTCTTGGCAGAGTTCAGTGTCCATTTGACACCAGTATAACAACTGGTTTAAAGCACCTGTCAGACTTGAGCTCAGTAACAGCAGTGAATTATAGCACCCCAGATGAGTTGGGTCTAAATTTGTTGAGACTGGCTATGTGAAGTGATACACAAGTTTTGCACTTATGTTGGTGTTCAGTGTTTATGTATACATGAGTGTGTTTGTATATAGTGGGTTGGTGGAATGATTAGTATGCATCTATTCAGTGTAGGGATGACTCTTTGTGGCTCAAAACACTGCATACATCTGACTGATGTATTTTGTGTGTAGGAGAGCATACACCGACGGCTGCATACCCTGGTTAAAGAACTTTATGTATGTTCCCTCTCTTCTGTTTAGAACCTAATTTAAAATGTATTCATATATTTTGAG
>JAOUWY010000071.1:25409060-25420546 GCA_025728095.1 Prietella phreatophila
TATTTCTCTTTTTATATATATATATATATATATATATATATATATAAATAATATAGGGAAAATTAACACTTTTTATTTTTTTTTATTTATTTATTTACTTTAAGCAAAATGAACGTTTAGCAACACTTTTATACTTAGTTCATATTATATATATTTGTCAGATAGCCTTTAAGAACGCCTTTGACAAAATAAGAACATATTGAAATCATTCTCATGGCTGGATTGGGAATTTGTCAAAAGGTTGCGATGGACTTTAACAGGAAACATGACAAACACATCACACACATGACACTGTTGCCAAACTTATTAACAAATTCAAAAAGAGTGGAAGTGTTGTGGACGAACTGAGAAGTGGATGTCCACAAACATCAACTTACAAAGGCACGAGTGGCTCTGGCAACATAATCCCCAATGTCTGCGGACTATTGGGATACCCTGTATATTGACTAGTTCTTAGGATTTTTATGAACTATTATTCCTCTTACAAAACAGTGTCTTGCCAATTATTGCAATTCCTTCAGATTTATTTATGAATGGCACAGCACCCTTTTTAACTGTTTAATGTTACGGAACATCCATGAGACTCTAGTTTATTCTGTTTTTGTTTCATTAACTTCAAGAGAGAGAAAATGAAAACGAGAGGCTGTAAATAAAAGCTACTGTAAATTTGTAAAAACGATTACAGGAATGACCTTCCATGTCAGAAAACCTACTTGCATTTACAAAGTGCTTACACTCGCGCGTTCTTTTGTAAATGTTAAATAAACAGACAGAAAGAAGAGACAGAAAACTTCCAAATCAATGCACTTTTCTTTGTTTGATGGTCTACCACCAAATGTGGCATGTTCTAAGTGGTTGAACACCGCTAGATGTAAATATCAGGAAATGAAAGCTGAAATTCTGATCTATCACCTCCTATTCATCTCATATCTTATAAATGTGTATAAATTTTATAATAAAAGCAAAAGAATTGGCCTTAATTTCAAATGTATCTTGCAATGTGCCATGCAATATAATAGAGCTATATGGTGATGCTGTGTTTGTTCAAAATGAATAGCTCTTTTTTTTTCCACACCAAAACACCCGCAGAAACCCTCTGAATCTGGAAGCTCTAAGATTGTGATCACAGAACACCATCAAAACAGTGTTTTTATGTTTGTTCAAGCGCTCATTTGCAATATTGCAGGCTACTGAATAAGCACGTCACAACTGTGGAATTTTGACTAATGATTGTCATACAAAGAATTGTGATTTACTATTTTTTTCTGTTTCCTTTGACTATTATAATCATAAGAGTTGAAGTAATACACATGGACAGTCATTTATCAACACTGAAAGCATATAATAATTTCTGTCTGTATTCTGACTGTTGAAGAGGAGACTTGGCACAAATAATAAGAAACAATGTACCATACTGTAGCAAAAGATGAATGTAAATGCATTATTGTGCGTTAATGTACTACATATTAAAATTCATAGAAACATGGCAAAAATAGTTGATACAATGTCTTATTTATTTATTTATTTTTACACCATGCTAAATTAAATATTTACTAACACACACAGGATTACATTTCAAGGACATTTAGACACACGGATCCCGAAGTTTTGTTTTTTTTCTCTTAAAGTAACATTTAATTTCAGCACCATCAGTGATGTGCAACAGTTGCTGTGTTTTTTTTAATCCAGGCAATAATGTAAATGTTGTCATGTATGTTTTCAATAGCATCTCTGATTCTTGCCTTCATTTCATCAAGATCTGTCACCCAAGTGTAGTACACAAAATCTTTGACAAATTCTCAAAGAAGGAAATCGCAGCGTGTGATGTGATGTCGGACAATCTAGATGACCAAAGAATGTCGTCTCCACCAATTTGGACACGTGTTATTCAAAGACTCATGGACAATCAAGCCCCAGTGCTCAGAAAGTCATAATGTGCTTCTCTATAAAATGTGACAATCCCAGTATTCCTAGTTGACTTTTAATATTGGATAAAAGTTGCAAAGTTAATTTTTGGACACCCTGTATATTGAAGCCTTCGACTAAAAATGATGATTAAAATATAATTAAATGGAGAAATTCATTAAGAATGAACATTGTGTTTGGTGAGTGCATGTATTTATATGAAAACATGAATGGAATTGTTGTTTTCATATACTCATGATCAATTTGATCATTGTGATCAACTGAAACAATTATGATTGTGATTATTGACAGGTCTACTGCTGTTAGTATTGCGTGGACAATAATGTTAACAACAATTAACCAAAAAAAAGCCCTAAACAAAAATGTTCCAAGCAGAAACTGGTTGTCCAATGAGAAAGCAGAGCAGAGTTTTTTTTGTTTGTTTCTTTGTTTTTGTTTCGTGAGAACCCAAATTCTCAATCCTGATGACTTCATGTGATCAAGCTGACGGGTCTTGGTTCTATAACAGGAGTGCTCACACTTTTTTGACTTGCGAGCTACTTTTAACATGACCGGTCAAGGAGATCTACTTACATTAAAAATGCGAAACATATATTTATTTATACATAACTGGGGCGGCTGTGGCGCAGTTGGTAGAGTGGGTTGTCCACTAATCGTAGGGTTAGCGGTTCGATTCCCAGCCCGGGTGACTCCACTGCCAAAGTGTCCCTGGGCAAGACATTGAACCCCGAGTTGCTCCCGATGGCAAGTTAGCGCCTTGCATGGCAGCTCTGCTACCGTTGGTCCGTGAGTGTGTGTATGAATGGGTGAATGAGACAGTGTAAAGCTCTTTGGATAAAAGCGCAATATAAGTGCACATTTACCATTTACCATAACTGAGTATACTTTAAATATATATACACACAATATACATGTTCATGTACCTTGCATAATTGCATGAGCCCTTATGGCACACTACAATTCAGTACATTTTTGGTCAATATCTTACTCTTACTTGATCCCGCTACCTCACTCAGTTTATTCCTACTGAAGAAAGAGGACAAAATCAGAAGTTAACTCAGTGATTTCACTCACTAGTCTTTAGCGCTGGCGTGTTTGATCGCACACGTGTGGAGAGAGAAAAGATGAGATCTCAGACTGGCTATCCTGTACATCATCTATTTTTTTTAAATGGCGATCTACCCGAACTTCCATTGACGTATTGTGCACCCCTGTTCTAAAAGCTTTTCAATAAACGCTGCCATCAGATGACGTGATTGAGTCTTATATCTCAGACATGAGGATTTGGACTTAATTTTCACGCAGATTCACCTTTTGTGTATGAGTTGGTTTGGAGTCACTTTCACCTGTGCTGGCTGTTTAAAGAAGGAGGATGCCTAATCATGCTTTTTAATCACTTCTATGTTAAAGACGCATTAAAATACTTGTATCTGTTAATGAGCTTTCGTGAGTAAAAATGTAATGTGAAGTAATGTATGTGGTAGCTTGTGTCCCAGTGTTGCATTTCATTAATCCTCCTCTCTTCAGCTTCATTTTCATTTTTTTCTGTCTCCGTTGTACTACAAGTCAGTCAAATCTTAACTTGGGGTGGACAAATTGGAGATGAATATAGTAGTCTGCTGGGTTAACAGATTCTCATATCAGGTAGTCAGAGTACACTTTCTGTTAGCCCAACTTTGTATCTGGGAAAACAAACTGCACTAAATGAACTTTTTGAACATAGCCATGATAGTGTGTGTTTTGTCATTGTAGTCTTTTCATATGCCTTGCATTCTTCATGTAGTCTGTTCTTTTTTGTTTTCTTATCCGTTCAGTCTTATAACTGGTTTTATCTGTCACAAAGCGCCATTTTGAAAGCCATTTTTGGATGCTTCCTAGAGATGAGACTAAAGGTTTTCTAAATGTTGGCCCTGGTGCTGTTACCTCATCACTGTCTCTGTATGCATGCTAGGAAATGCCCTCTGTATTATTTCATGAAAAGCCAGTTAAAATCAAGCAAGCATATTTGAAATTTGAAGAGTCTCATGATGTGCAGTCTATCTTGCTTTTGATGTTATAGTTTAGTTGTTTTGGACTACCAATTTGTCATCCTGTCTTAAATGCCTATTGTTCATGATGTACTATCTGTATCACAGAGTGTACAATAGAACATTTCTGCTGCTATAAGGCTGTGTAAATCAATTTAAAAAATGCTACTATTGAGTTCATAGACAACATGCACGACTGTGTCGACTCAGTAATAGATAAAATCGATTATGAAAATCGTTGTCAACGAATTTCGTTATCGATTAGTTGGTCTGTTTGCGGCATGGGGTACATTTACTCACTACGTTACTTCTGCTCCCGAAAACACTCATCAGAGAGTAAATACTATAGATATGTCCCAAATTACGTACTACAAACTTGCACTATGTACTCTACTGTCTAGTGTATGAATTTTATGAAGGTACTATCATCTCAAATGGAACACGAGCATTTTTTTTTACTAATCGGAAGTACAAGCTGTTTCCCAGATTATGGCGCATGACGTCATATGCACCTAATGTGATGCCGCTAGCTTTAACAGATACTCAGTGTCAACTAAAATTACTTTCTTCAATTTACTGTTTGTCAGTGTTACCTTTTATTCTCAACATGCCCTCAGTCACCATCAGACAGAGACGTAATTGTCAAGTAACTGAGGAAGAAAGTGTGCGGCCTCCACGTCCTTTAAGGCAGACACTAAACACAATGAAGAAGACTGTAACCTGCAAATGTTACAAAGTGGAGCTCACGTAGCACTGAAGCACAACAGTGATGCACGAGCACAAACTGTTTATATCCAAAATGCTCCACTGTGTGCAAGGGCTAGGGGAAACTGGTGCAAGTTGCTTAAAAGATTAAGTTTAATTACAGTTTATTGTCCTTAAATGCTGTATTTGTGCACTTGCAGTGTAAATTCTGTTGTTTATTATAACAGAAGTGATCTGTTAGTAACGAGGCCGCTTTGCATCTGATTCTCGGGTGTAGACACGGCGATACACAGTGTAGAGCAAGTAAGATCTGTACTGTCTAATTAAAACATTATGATCAAAATTAAACAGAAGTAAAACACTGAGTGACAGGAAAAAAAAGTGAGTAACAGAAACCACAAGGTGCCGTAAAAGGGAGATTGTATTATTAATTTAGGACTGTACTTTAATTCAGTGCTTTTTGTGCATCTATAAAAAAATAATGCATAACTGGTTTATATTATATATAAGTCTTTATGCATTATTTTTTATTGATGCACAAAAAGCACTGAATTAAAGTACAGTCCTAAATGAATAATTTATTCTGGTGTGTGTCTGTGTGTATTGGGTTCTTTTCAGTCTTATATAATTGGACAAACAGTTGGGTAAAGTTTTAGTCTGAAGTTTATATTTGTAACACTCAGTTTTTGGATTCTGTCTTTAATAAACGAGAAAAAAAAAGTACTGAAAGTTTGCCAATCGAATAAATAATCGACCAACTGTTCAATTATGGAAAAAACCGTTACTTGCAACCCTAGTTCAGACATGTAAAAAATGTGTCTATTAAAAGGTTTTCCAGGTTTTGACGTTTGGTGGAGCATACGCTAAAATAGACATGTATTAGCTGGTAGGAGACTGAGCAAGGCTTCTGTCCTTCACACTTATGTTGAGGAAGATGAAGAAGGAGAACCTAATCATGGTTGTCATTTCACACATAGAATAACACATTTTCTGCAGGATGGCAAACATTTCTTGTTAACCTTGTGTGTAGTGCTGGATGCCGAAAGTATGTGTTACACCCATTATTCTGTGCTCTTGAGAATATAGCAAGGCCTTGGTCGGTTATAATGTTTGAAGTAAGGGGTCAGCGGGTTCAGCTCTATGATGAAAGAAGACTTATGCTGGAGGTATGCTCATCCCTGTGGATTGTCTGCTGTAGCTGAACTCCTCACCCTGTCGAAAACAGTGGAAGAGATAAAAATAAAAAGAATAGGTGAGGTGCATTTTGGTCAATAAAATAGGACATATGAGAGCTTTGATGCGGTCTGGTTATATTGTGTGTGTGTTTGCTAATAATTGTTTTGCATCATTTGCATTGAACATGTAAGCAGGGGTAAAACAAATCATAGTCGATAAATTGTAGCCTAAGCCTACAAAACCTTGCTTGCTGCTCACTTGACACCTTACATAAACACATTTTTCTGGAACTGTATGTTCTTATAGTTAGTTAAGGATCCTGCAATGTAGTGTTGGTCACAATATTATTTGATTTCAAGACACTGCTGTGATTCAGTGTGTGCATTTTTTTGCAGTCTGTTGGTTAGAGAGTCTGTACTCATCCTTGTCCATGTATATCTCTGTGTAGCTTTCCTGGCTTTGGAAGAACAGTTTTTGACTTGCAC
Source organism: Prietella phreatophila (assembly GCA_025728095.1). Taxonomy (NCBI): domain Eukaryota; kingdom Metazoa; phylum Chordata; class Actinopteri; order Siluriformes; family Ictaluridae; genus Prietella; species Prietella phreatophila. The sequence goes on from JAOUWY010000071.1 coordinate 25,415,380, forward strand.
CTGGAGTCTTTTAGAGCGCATTGGAGGTGAGCTGTTCAAATTTGAGCTGCATGATCTCATAAATCACCCGGGAGTAGATGCTGGAGAGCACCAGAGTTGCTGGTGTGAGGTCCTGTGTGTCAGGAGCATAGCAGTCGGTGGCCTGAGAGACTGAGATGTTAACAAGCGGTGACATTCTTTTCATGGTCCTGTAATCTGTCTTCTAACTTGAATATATTTTCATCACTTATTGTATCTTTATACTTGCTTTCTTTTTTTTGTATATAATATGTGTTCATAAAGGCACTGTTCCTAAATTATTACTATTTTATAAGCTTTAATAAATATCACCTTTGTCAGATTTGATGTGAATTTGGTGGTGGGTAGTGTTGCCACCTTAAAGCTTCAGAGTCTCAGGTTCGGTCCTGAGCTTGTCTGTGTAGAGTTTCACATGCTCTCCCTGTATTTGTTTAGGTTTCCTCATGGCTCTTTAGTTTCCTCCCAAAACCAGGAGAATATGTGGATTGGCTTCTCTAAATTGCCCCTAGATGTGATTATGTTTGAATATGGTACATTGTAAAGGAAGGTTCATTCCTGCCTTGTACCGTTTTTTCTCTCCAGATCTACTATGACCCTGACCAGGATAAAGCTGTTACTAAAGATGAATATCCGAATTGCTTATGCAAAGATTTTGTTCATTAGATCATGTATTGCTACTGTCAGGATAAGTCCATTGATAAGGACAGATGACATCTATACCTGTGCTCAATTATGTTATCTTCAACATTAAACTGTGTCTCATTCTCATGAAAGTATGTTTTAGATGCCCATTAGACTTCAGTGCCCTTTCACTAATGATGCAAAAGAAATAGTGGGCAAAGCAAGCAGTAAAATTTTATGTTGTACAAATGCTTTTATGGGCAATGGCACAACAAAGCACAGTCATTTCCTTAATGGCGATTTGCATCATCTGCAAAATCTATAAGTGGATGTCTCTAGGCCTGACTGTGAAGAAACCTTTCTTTGGAATCTGACATGGTCTGTTTGAAACTGTATTCTGTGCTTTATTTCCCCCCTGGTTTCCACTAGCAACTGCAAATACTTTTAGACAATTATAGCATTTCACACAGTGGTGACCAATACCATCTCTTGTTTGTTGGACCACTGTATGTAGCATTGTACAGCCCAGCTGTTTGTTCCCTGGAAGCCCTCCAGATAATTGACTGTGTGAGCAAAATAGGCCTTGGCCTCTCGTCTGTCAGGAGTGGACATACATGTTTCTTCTTCTTACTGCTCAGTGATATAAACTGACTGCATAAGCTGAGTTCATCTCTCTCAATATGGTGCAGTGCATTCAGCAGGTGGCTTGCAGATGGAGCTGGTTTAGGTGACTGGCCATACTTCCTGTTGAATTATGATGCTTTTACACAGGAGCTGCGCCTGCTGACGTTAGACTGTGAAACATCAACTTCATTTTATAGCCATTAGCAATGAATGTGTTGTTAATCTTACTTTTTGTAATCTCTCCTCTCTCCCTTGTTTTTTCCCCCTCCCTCTCTGTGATGTCAGATAACAGTGACAGAAGCTGTGCTGTTCCTGATGCAATATACATCAAAAGATCTGGATAGTCGAAAGAAGACTATTGCGACTGGGGACTGTTGTTACCTCAACCCTCTGGTACGCAGGACGTGCCGCTTTTTGGGTATGTACGAAATCATAATTTTGACATCATTATTTTCTTGAAAAAAAAAACACCCTAATATATTGTTTTTAAACCAATCTATCAATGGGTCTCTAGCTGGAGTTTTAACCAGTGAAAGTGCGCCACCCTGCCTGTGCAACTCTCGTATAACTTCTGTAAAACACTTAAATCTGGAGTTACGTATGAGATTGGGATAGAAATGTGTGCAATTCTGGCATTAAATCCTCACTGAATGTGCAAAGCTGAAATCTGAAAACAACCTATTGTCACGTCTCGTGACGTGAGGAAGATAGGATGGATGCAAGCGCAGTATGAACGGGGTTTATTTAGGAGAGAGCGGCAGACAAATCCAAAACGTGATCCATAAATGTGATCCAGTAACAGGCAAAAGGTTAGGCGCTCGGCAAACAGGCATACACAGGGCAAGGCAGGAAACTGTATCGTGGTCACGGAAAACAGGGTCGAGATACAAAACATGAAACGTGAACTACAGCGAGGGACTGGTAGCGGAGAAACCAGTGTGAACTAAACTAACAGACTAAAACATGGACTATGACTATGACAATGACAATGCAACGCATTAAACTCATCTAACTCTAAATAATCTATCTAATATTCCGCGTTGTGTGTTTGGTGGCACGCGGTATATATGCCGACTTGATCAGCCCCGTAACTGCTAGCAGCTGAGGGCAATACAGACGCACATGAAATCCCAGCCAATGACAGAACAGGGAGGAGACTTGACAGAAACATAAACAAACACGTGTCTAAATGTCACTATTGTACACACGGGGAAAGCAGTTGCTCGCTCACATGCTCCACAGCATGCTGCACAAATGGGGACTCATGACACCTATAGTGTCTGCACTGTTACACTCTTTAACTCTGGGAGGACCTCCAGGTAGTGTGGTGGTGTTCTGCTTATTATATTTAACCTATTAGTAAGACATTACAAGTGGCTCGCTCTCACTATTTGTCCATTCTTTCTCCATAGGGAATTTGTTGTTTTTTTTCATCCTTTGAATGAAACGGTAGGCACGGTTCCTTAATATTTTATTTGTTGGTTGATTTGGCTTCAATAAATTGCTTATACTGTAGTTCAAGTAGTAAAGCTGTGGTGCTTTGCGGCAGTGGCAATTTCAGCTCTTTCTAGATGATGTATGACCTACAGTCATGCATCTTATTTAAATAATGACTCACACGCCACTGATTTCTAGGAGAAATTAAATTTAGAAAATGGCTCTAGGTCATGACATGTTCAAACCAACTCTGCCTGTGCTTCACTGTTTATCCTCCTCCATTCTCCTGCCAACTCTGACAGGGAGAAGTTCCTTGTAAGTTTATATTAAAGAGAAAAATAGAGAGAACAGTGGAAAGAATGAGCATTTGACAAATGCTTCAAAGAATGTTTGTGAGGCAATGCATTATTCAGACTTTTTCCTATTCCACAAACCCTATACTGAAACTAAGTTAACAGCAGGGAAACATCCTACATATTTACTCATATATAAACATACATTTTTAGTATACTTTAGATTTTTTAAAAACTCATCATGCACTAGTATAAACATATGTGCTCAACGAGGTACACCCGTTCACCTTCTCATGCATTCATGCAATTATCTAAAAAAAAATAGGATCTCAGTGATTTTGACCATGGCATGATGGTGCCAGATTGGCTGGTTTGATTATTTCTATAACTGCTGAGCTCTTGGGATTCTCATGTCTCTAGAGTTTACACAGAATGATGCAATCAAGGAGAGATATCCAGTGAGCAGTAGTTCTGCAGACGGAAACAGCTTGTTAAGGAGAGAGGTTAATTGAGAATGGCCAGACTGGTTCAAGCTGACAGAAAACAAAAAAAATGACTGTGTCTGGCTCTACTTCTGTCAGCCAAGAACAGAACGCTGAGGCTGCAGTGGGCACAGACTCATCAAAACTGGACCGCTGCAGACTGGAAAAACGTAGCCTGGTCTGATGAATCTCGATTTCTGCTGAGGTACACAGATGGTAGGGTCAGAATTAGGCACCAACAGCATGAATCCATGGATCCACCCTGCCTTGTGTCAGCAGTCCTGGCTGGTGGAGGTGGCGTAATGGTGTGTGGAATGTTTTCTTGTCACACTTTGAGGCTGTTAATACCAATCATTCATTGTTTGAAGGCCACAGCCTATTAGGAGTATTGTTGCTGACCATGTGAATCCCTTCATGCCCACAATTTACCCATCTTCCAATGGCTAATTCCAGCATGATAGTGCACCAAGGCACAAAGCAAAACTCGTCTCAAACTGGTTTAATGAACATGACAATGAGTTCAGTGTTCAACAGTGGTCTTCCCAGTCACCAGATCTGAATCCAGTAGAACAAATTTGAGATGAGGTAGAACGGGAGATTCAGAGCATGAAAGTTCACCTGAAAAATCTGCAGGAATTGTGTGAGGCAATCATGTCAACATGGACCAGAATCTCAAAGGAATGTTTTCAACATCTTGTGGAATCCACATCATGAAGAATTGAGGCTGTTTTGAGAGCAAAGGGGGGCCCTACTATGTATTAGTAAAGTGTTTGGTGAGTGTATATTATGCCATTTTTATGTATAAAATCAATATAAATCCAACAGTAATCACTATTTCATTTGTTCTTTGTAATATTCTTCTAATTAAGGACAGGAATGAACGCAATCAAGTCATATATAAACAGAGATTTTTGGTTCTGAATATAAAAAATATATATATTTTTAGAAAAAATGTTTTGAAGTACAATGCGATGTAAAGTTTTTCCACTTTAGTAAGTCAGGTTTATACGGTTTATTAAGGAAAGTGATGTATATCATAATGACACAAACTGTCATATACAGTATATCAGGAAATAAGCTTTTTGGGGAGATGAAGTGGGTGCTTAAGCATTCTTTAATGTTGATAAGTTTTAGATAATGTGGTAGACTTGGGCAGACAAAAACAGTGGAGTTTTGTTAATCTACTACAGTTTAGGAGAAGACTATGTTAAATGTGCAGTTTATCCAAAGATTTGAAAAATGACTGACATGACCAAAATTGTTCTTTCCGCCTCTAGTGTCTTGCCTTAATTTTGGAAATCTTATTCATGTACAAAATAATTTATTCTCTAATTATAATCAAATTATTCTGTAATCTGTTGGAGGCAGATGACAGGGTATTTTCTCAGAGGCACACACATGCATATGCACAAATGAAATAATCATTTAAAATCCTGTTATCCTAGCAAAAAACCTTTGATGTAGACCAAAGTGTAGCATTCTTAATAGGTTGAAATGCAGTATTACATACATACATATTTACAGCTGGGCCCATACAAGTTTTTGGAAGTGACACAGTTTTTGTCATTTTGCCTCTGTACATCGCCACATTGGATTTGAAATGAAGCAATCCAGATTATTTGAACAGTGAGAGACAGAATAACAACAAGAAAATCCAGAAAAACGCATGTCAAAAATGTTATAAATTGATTT
>JAOUWY010000071.1:25440400-25451597 GCA_025728095.1 Prietella phreatophila
GGGGAGGAAACCGGAGTACCCGGAGGAAACCCCCGCAGCACGGGGAGAACATGCAAACTCTGCACACACATGGCCCCTGGGGTGGCCCACAAAAATATGTCATCCCTGCAAGACTGATGGCTTCCACATTAGTGTTCTACACTTGAGAAGGGGACATCCCTCTCTCTTAATGTGGCGATGAAGTCCATCTCTACAGCGAGCAATCATTACCTTTATGATGGCGAAGATGTCATCGTGCATGTAACCCCAGTCCCGTTCACAAAGCATGAGATTTTCTCAGGATAATATTACGTCAAGAGAAAATAACTCTTGGTTATGTGAAGATCATGAGAAAATAAAAATAAAAAATCAATAATGCATGGCCGTTTAGGCCTCTGTATATGAGTGTGCTGCTGTACTGCATGCATGTTTAATTAATGTGCACAAGCTTGTGTATATCTGCATGTTGTGGGATGAAGAGACATGCACCAGTAAAATACCAAGCTTAACTGAACAGGCTGTTTAAGACATCTGAGAGCCAAGAGATCTTAGAGATACACAGTGACAGTGTGGAGGAGCTGCTTAGTCACCCTGGCACCCATCAATTTACTGCCGGGTCTTTAGGGAACTCAAGATGGTATCATTTGTTGGGGAGATTATATAAATCGTTCGCACATGCCTTTCATTGTGCTAGTGATGTTCACCAGTTTTCATAAGAGACAGAGTCTGTAAAATTTTCCAAAGTCTTCTATTAATATTTGCTTGACAGTAATTAGTTTATCAGAGGCCAGGTTGTGTCAGAAGTAATGATAGTAGGACTGCTTTTCTTTCAGTGGCATATCAGTAACAGTTATATAAATTTATATAAAAATAAAGATCTAATTAAGCCATCATCAATCAGACTACAAAAATCAGATGGTACTTGATGGATCTACAGTAAATTCTGATCATTTAATGTCATAGCGGAAAACATCGCTACTCTTATCACTAAAATACATTGTTACTGAAGTGTTCTACAAGATTTCCATGATCTTTTTACTTCCAATGTGTAGCCAGTAGAGACCGACCGATAGTGGATTTTACTGATACCGATTACTAAGGATACCGATTACGATGGAAAACATAACACTCAAAGTAAAATATCACTGACCTTTATTACAAAAATAAGCAGTACTACCTGAACCATGAAAATGTACTGTACTTTTTAAAATGAAATAAATATTAATATATATTAGCTATTAATAAATACTGAAGTAAATAAAAGATACAAATCCAAACTGAACCAAAAAGTAACACTCCAGATAAATAAATATAGACACATCCAAAATGAATAAAAAAAAAAAAAACACTTCAAATAACGCAAGAAAATGTGTCAGTGATAGTTTGTATTTTGCCTCTAGAGGCCGCTCTCGTACTGTATAATGACAAGACTCTTCTCAGTCACTCCCGCAACAGACGCAAATGGGGAATCATTGTAGTGTTTTGCTTTTTGCTCCAGCAATCGGATATCGGTGCCGATTAATTGGCGAAATCTATCAATCGGTCAGAATTACTGTACAGCTGTAATTGCTGCTCTGTATCAGAAGGGTTAGCTGTATGGTTTACCTGTAGCATTTACGGGAGACACATAAACCAGAATTCCGACAAAACACAATTGAGTGGACACTTCACTGAAGGGGAAAGGACACAGGACATGAAAGACATACATTTGCTTCTGGCAGTGGTTACTTTTGCTTCGCCCCAACTTTGTCTAAGTGAATTTTAATTTGTGAATGCATGAGCCTTGGCCTTGTGAGCCAAGAAGCTGGCCACACTGGACTTTCACTTTGCTATTTTCTTTCTGTTGTTTAGCACAAATCTGGGAGAAAAGAAAACTAGTTAAGTAGTTGGCATAACTCCTGCATTCTCTACAAAACCAACACGCTCTTGATGTGTGCAAATTAACCGGCATCACATGATCAGTTATTCTATATCCTAGAAAAAATCTGATTGAATCATAGTGGGGAAAATTTCAATGGGTAACTGTGAAAAGTGGAATGTGCTTTAGAATAAGTGTGTATTTTGCTTTTCTGTTGGTTGTGCTGTGCATTGCCATTTAATTGATCCTTTTTATACAAACATCATAATTTTCCAAACATTAATTCAACCAATACATGTTTTATCACTGATGCTGTTGGCACAAAGCCGTCCTGTCCACCCGCATATGCTAGGGTTTTTGTGGTCGGTTTCTCTCTTTGTCTAATTTCCTACTGTCTGCACCTCTGCCATACTATAATTCCTCTGCAACCGCTGCAAATATATTCATTATGTGCTCATTTACAAATTAAGAGATGCTGTTATAATAATTGTAGATCTGTTTTAGTGCAGTGCTGCATATGCTACATTGATTTGTAGCATATGAGTAAAGGAATTTGCATGGGTGATGTATAAATATGGCTGAGCAAGCCACTAACCATAAACGTGACCGTCTTTGCTTTGTGATTTATGGAATCAATTATCAACACCATTTGCACACAAGTCATATAATGTACTGTTGCCTTAAGCCCAGCATCAGGCATCTTTCAAAGCTCAGAGTAGAAATGTAGTGAGAAATTAAGCCAGGAGAGAGAGGGAGGGTACTGAAGTGAACTAGTGCAGAGCGTCCTCCAATATTCATGAATTCTGGTTAGGACTGCAGGGCAGTGGTCTGTTAGCAAAATGAATGGGGGAATGTTAAAACATCTCTTACAAGCTCTGCTGTATTAAGCTGTTCCTAATGTAATTTTGAGACTGTGCGCTCAAAAACGCCAACACTAAACAGTTCACATTGTGCTGATTGAATGGTGGTTCAAGTCCCAACATTCCCAATTAAGAGAAAAGCTCACTTGAAAATAGTTTAGAAAGATGTTGTCTTATGGATTATCAGAGCGGTTGTGTGCTTGGTGCATGCCTATACATGAGGTTTTGACATGGCAGCTAAAAATGACCCTCATTTCAGTCTTTTTTTTTTCTGGAGTGGCATCACCAAACTTCTCTTTCTCTGACTTGAATGATGTGCATTTTCTCTGTCTCTTTTTAGAACTGGTCAGAGGTAAGCTTTTGCTTTGCAATAGTTCACTTAAGAGAATGTTCACTTAACCTTCTGTAGAAGGTTTTGCCTTTGGCTTCCCTCCCTACCTCCAGCTCTAAATTATATGCTGCCCCTTCCTCCCCAAAATATAGGTATTTTAGAAAGAACGACAAGTGACACATGGCTGGTTTACACTGTTTCAGGTTGTGTGTGTGGTCCATAATTTCAAAGGAAGCCAGATGTTAAGTGAAGACCCCCGGCAGGAGGACATGATGGGCTCGCCCAGGGTGGAGAGTCCCCTGGAAAAATACATCGCCTCCCAGGTACAACACAGCTGCATTTACCTACACTAACACTTGCTCCATCAAGTGCTCTCATTTATGCTGGCATGAAAGTTTGACCCAAAAACTAGTCACACATTTAACATTGAATATTAAACATCAAAGAATCAAGATGTTAAAAATAATCTCTCAATGGCCGTCTCGTCTGCTGGGCATCTCTGTGTGTACGTGTTTGTGTGTTGCACATACGGCCGTCCTTCAGATGGCCGAGCTAAGAGTGGAAGAGGAGGCGTTTACACCCCGCTCTCTGAAAGCGCGCCTACTGAGCTTCTTTGACTGGATCGCAGGCAAAAGAAGCCACTTCAACCACCTGCAGAGCACAAGGCAATAATAAACCTAGGAGCACCTGTGTGAGCGGCGCGTGCCAAGCCTCTGGAATACACCACAATGTTATTAAATCCCTGTTTAAACTGGATCACATGCCTTTGGCATGAATAAACCAATAACCTGTTTATAATCAGGCTGTATCCAGAGTGTTTGGCTCTGCTAGCTGATTCATCCTGTCCTATCTAGGTTGTTTTTCACTGTCCTCCTTTGAAGCAGACACACTGGCATTAATTGTGTGCGTTGAACTTGGATTATAACATCGCTGTTCTTTTAAATGAGTATGCCTACAAACCTGAATCAATTGGTCTAATCATTTTGAGAGTACCATTTGATTCAAAGCTCTGGTCAGCTAATAGAGGTTGATTGTCCACAAGACATATTTAAACGTTTTCTGTGCCGTATGTCTTGAGCACAAGAATGTCTCTTAATGGGCAAATCTGGTAATAAATCTTTGTTTCCACAGTAACTTTATTAGAACCTTTTATTCACCCTGCCATGGCCAAGGAGAAGTTGATATAATACATTTCAAAATATCCAATTGTCCCAGACTGCTTAGTCTGAATTTAACTCCCCAGGCTCAGCTGTGCTCCACGGCTGATCTGAATACTGATTTAGCCCAAGCATTCAACTATCAATTAAACCAGATGCTGCAGACTTACCACTGAGCTCCCAGCTACAGGCTAATTACACCATAAGTATGGACCTTTTAAACAAAATCTACAATAGTTACAGGAAGTACATGTGCAAGCAAACAGCTCGCTGTTTTAATCCCAGATTGCGGTGTTGATTTTGTGTGTGTGTGTGTGTGGTTTGCAGATTTTGTTGTTGTTGAAGTGCTTGGGGTGAATTGTGTAGAAAGAGAGTGATACTTTTGTCCAATTAAAAAAAAAATACTAATGACCTGTTTATTTGTTCTTTCAAGGTTCAAGAGATGCTTATCAGTGATATTTGTCTTTGGTGACAAAGCACACATAGATGAATAGGATATGAGGGAGGTCCTTGGAGGACAGTGACGTACCCTATTCTGCTCGACTGTTACCGAAAACATCCCTTAGCTCAGGCTGCTGTCACAACCTATAGTAGAGATGAAATGAGTTCTCGTGAAGAAAAGTTAGCAGATGGGATTTGGAAGTGTAAACCGGTTTTGAGGAACGTTCATCCTACTTCTTGTCATCATATCAGCATAACTGACAGCATAATTGACAGCATAATTGATGTAATTGAGTCATTACTGATGTCTGCTCTTGCAAGGTGCAGACAACTGGCACAGATGAAAGTTAAAAAATTCTTAAAGGCTCTTGCTTGAACTTTTGGCACATGCAGGGAGTCAGTGTGAGGAGTGGATCAGTCGATTTTGCAGTTTTAGTTGATCTCTGTTCTCGAGGTTTTTAGTACCACATTTTTAGTAGACACATTTCAAACCGGAGACAAGTCTGGCATTTCCCAACCATTACATTACTGTACATTTCCAAAGACAGCAGTGGAAAAGACAGTAATGAGTGCACACATTAACCATAAAATCTAAAAACAAACAGGAAAAGATCATATATATTTCATAGTTGTAAAAGTCTTCAATAAACCATTTTGGTTATTTCCTGCAACAGTAAGTTCATCTTCTTCGACCTTTTGATAAGATCACCTGCAACAAGCGGTCCAACAAGCAGGCCAGTCATTAACTTTTTGAAGGGAAGTTTTTGGTGTTTTTTTTTTTTTTACCATACATGGAGATTTGGATAAATTTGCATTTCTTTATGCAAATGAGTGTGGCTTTGCACGAGCAGAACAGTTTAGAATTTGTAAGATTTAATCAATTGCATACAGCTGTGCACACACGCCTCATAAGTACCAATTTTCTTGCGTGTACTGGTGGTTGTTACGCACAAGTTTAGAACTTTTAGACCCCTGGTCTAATTCTGTACAGTTCATGTACATGCAGGAAACAATAAGCAATGCTTCCTGATTGGGAGAGAAATTTGTACAGCCTGATAGCCTGATGAATGACTGCTCTCCTTTACCATGTACAAATTGTGTTCCCCTGATATGGACTCCTTTGCTTTCAGATTTGGCCTTCAGACGGGTTATAATGCAGCTGAACAACATTATTAAGGTAGCACAAGGCCACTAGTGGCTGCGCTGCATGGCTACATCCCTGGCATTATGGTGTGCTTCTCCTTAACGCCTCATCAGTTTCCAAGTGGCACAAAGCTAGACTGGCTGCTCAAAACTAATCCAGCTCCCCTCTTTTTACCAGCAAACAAGCTCCACACAGCTGCCTGAAGATTACAGACTAATCACATCGCAGACTGCAAGAAGTTTTTATTCTAACACATTACAGTGTCCTGACGGTCTGCCATGTTGTAGCCTGTATGTGCATGAGGGATAAATGTAGCTATTTCTGGACCGAGACACTGTGAGGAAACGCTCACATTCGTTCATTCTAGATGGAAGTAGATGCTGAATGTATTCTAAAGTGTTATCATCTCATCTGTCTCTCACAGAATCACATCGCCTTCGATGAAGTCACATGACCTTGAGTCAGCAGTGTGGCAGACGCACTGGACATCCACGCTCTTTACCGTGCAGTCGTCATAGTCATGGTACAACACTACCCGCGTCAGTCATATCCTCTATAGTGGTGTTCTGGACCCTGCCCCAGCCCCACCCCCCCAGCATATCTGTGTACTGCTGTTTGCACAATGACCACACCCATTCCCCCTCTGGTCTGTGTTTTCTGATCGTGAGCTATGACAACTGGAACTCAAATCAACCCAGGATTCACTGTGTGTAGCTGGAGAAACTGTGCCTGTGTAAGACAGAATTTCAAATTTAAGAAGATATGAACTTACTGCTATTGATGTTTCATTTCTTCTTATTTTTCACACTGTATCATATGTATAATACATTGTCGTATAATTTTTGTCAATACAAATGTGACATAATATTGAATTCTTTCACTTCGAAATCAAATCAGAGCTACCCATGCCTACACATAGGCCATTTTAAGAATCTGTTTAAGAAGTGCACTTTAATGAATAAATTCAAGGTATCTCAAGACATGGCCTGGTATGAGTGTCCTGGCCTGCTGTGTCCTAACCTGCTGCGTGTCGTCCTGTCCCTCATTCTGCTGTGTGAAGTATGGAACAGTTGTGTAGACAATCACCACTGCTCTTTTAGAGGCATTCCTAGAAAATTGACTAAATAGAAGTTTTGCATAAAAGCAGATGCAGGTCAAGAGCTTCAGTTAATGTTCACATTAAATATCAGGAATGGGGAAAAAATGCTCTCAGTGACTTTGAGCATGGCATGGTCGATGGTGCCAGATGGGCTGGTTTGCATATTTCAAAAACCACTGATTAATATTCACATCAGACATCAGATTGGGGTGGGGTCTGATCTGGGATGCTGATCTGGGAATTTTCACGCAGAACACTTTCAGCAGTCTCTAGAGTTGACACAGAATGCTGCAAAAAACAAACAAACAAAAAAGAGTCATCCGGCGAGCGGCAGTTCTGTGGATGGAAACACCTTGCTGATGAAAGAGGTTAGAGGAGAATGGACAGACTGGTTTGAGCTGATAGGAAGGTTACAGTAACTGAAATAGCCACTCTTTACAACCCTGCTGAACAGAAAAGCATTTCAGAACACACCACACACTAAGCCTTGAGCTGGACAGTTAATTACGTGACCACAGTTCTCTTGTCAGTCTGGCCATTCTCCTCTATCCTCTCTCATCAACAAGGTGTTTCCACCCACAGACCTCCTGCTCACTGGATGACTTTTTTTTTTGTACCATTCTGTATAGACTATTATGCATAAAAATCCAAGGATCAGGATCCCAGATCACATTTTACCACATTCTATTGTCTAACTAAAGCGCTTGACCCGTGTCTGTATTATTTTATGCACCGCTCCACTGCCACATGATTGGCAGACTGGATAGTCGCATGAATGAGCAGGTGTACAGTTGTCCATCACTTATAATAACAATACTTGAACCAGTCATTTAACTAAGACCATTATGCGGAAAGCTGATAGTGTTTCTCTCAGGCCTGTGTTATTTTTAAACCCTTATTGATGTTTCTCATTTTCTATTCGTTTCTAATTTCATTAATTGGCACGTGATCGTTGTCTGGAGAGATGTCAGATGACACCCGCAACATGAAAATCAAACCGAGATACCTCAGTTGCAACGAATTACATGAAAAGATGTTTCAATGTTGATCAGTCTAATCTGAAAGACAGGGTGAAGAAACAGATTTGTTTGCAGTAGAAGGTTTGAGCTGTGCATCAGCCCCCACTACAGTATCCTCTGGAAGATTAGCAGCCAGTCCGAGGTGCTACACGATGATCACTTTCTGCACTTAAAAATGATTTGCCATTTGCAATCGCCCCTGCTTGCTCATGTGACCAGTTCATAGAAGAGCAATAACATTTAAAGCTTTCCAACAGGCATGGACCCATTTAGCTGTTTCCTCTGATATGGTCTATTTTGTTTTTTATATCAGAATTCCAGCACTTTAAACCACATAAATATCACCTGCAGACTAAAAGAAGATCCTTTAAAATATCCATTAAACTTCTAGTTTCATAAGCACTTATAGTGATAATCAGGATCTATTAATATCTAATGAATGTGGACTAAAGTTACTGCAGTGCTTGTGACAGTATAATAGTATAATTAATATATAAGACACAAAGAGTGAGAATGCACATACAGTATAGTTTGTCAGATTTTCTTACTGTTTATTTTCTCAAGTCTGTACAGTATGTGTTATGTGTCTTGTAAAATAACAACAAAAAAAGTATCTATTGTACCATGTGTGCTTCATCTTACATTTAAAGGTAAAAAATAATAATGAGAATTTGTGGTATAACTTGTTGAATTACTGTTCCAATGGCTGGAAATAATTTCTCATGTTAAATACTGATTTTGTTTATTACCATTTCTATTTTGCATATCATGTTCACAACTGCTATTTTCTATTTCTTTAAGAGTTTGTACAGAAACTTTGGTTATAAAAGTGCGTTCTTGCACCTCCTGAACTTTTTTAATTACCAATTTCTATCGCCGTTCACCTGTGACATTCCCACTTGTGTCGCTGTTGGTTTTTTGTGTGGCATCTTATGAATTTTAATTAGTTCCAGCTCATGGCTTCATTAAATATTGCGTCTCATCAAATCATGATCTTTTACACTGTAGAGGAAATGTCTTTGAATAAAATATATTATGACCTTGCTTGGCTGCTGTTTGCCAGAGTGATATGTTGTGAGCTTAGATTGAATGATTACATTCTTCTCAAGGATGGATTCAAGCATTCCGACTAGGAAGTATCTCGAAGGCGTCTCCGTCCTCTGACCTGTGGGAAATGTACTGGTTTGCTCTGTAGTACTTGGAGAATGTGGAATAAGGTGATATCATGTGAAATGGTGGAGGACGTGCCGTTCCCATGGCTTCCTGATGGACACAGCATGTCCTGAACACAGAAATGAAGTGCATCAGCAGCCTCGCATTTATAGCCTTCATTCAGTAACCTCTATAATTACATCTCTTGCCCTTCATCACAATGCTTCTGTTCCGCACGTGCTCATTTCTCTTATGTTGTTTTCAGACAGAACAGCGAGATCTCCTCCTACTCTATCAGAGTAACCACATACCTCTCCCGCTGCGGATATGAAGCTGTTGCCTGCTAGTCAAGTCTCTCTGACTAAACAAGGTTTGCCATGGTCCAAAATATAATGCAAGTTCGGAAGTGTACGTAACATGATGGACAGTGAAGAGCTCACGGCTCTCGCCTAGTTATGCAGATGTGCGACAGCTTTTGGGATTGCTTTTTCTTTATAATTTTAGTTTCTTATACTGTATTAGTTCTTATTCACATTGTATATGGTCAAATCTGATCCTAACGTGAGTGTACACAAAAGTTTCCTTATTTCTTAAATTGATCTTGGGTGTGTCTGTACGATCAAATTCATGTCTGGTTGGAATGCGTGTAAACTTGAGTGTAAAATTTTAGCCTCAAAATGATTGGATTGCAAAAATCAATATCAGTGTCATCAATAAATAGAGCACTTATTTAGTAATTAGAGAGGTATAAATCATAAGGATACAACTAGCAAATAACATTGAAAATCACTAAAGGATTTCATACTAAAATGTCAGTAGTTTAGTATCGAATGTGAATTTGCTAAAATCATTTAATTTAAAGAGGTACAGACATGGAACTTTATCAGCTCATTAGTCCTGCAGTTGAGTAACAGGTGCATTTATGTGCAAGGGGCATTATAATGCACTATTTAATGATGCTTATGTCACAAGGATTTTTTTTTGGAGGTTATTAAAATGAACAGTAACACATGACCAACAAGATTTAATTATTTTTGTTAGTCATGTCAGTACTTAATTACTCTGTCAGCTTTTTTGTTAACATGAAATAAGGACTTGTTTTTGTAGGAAGGAACCCTGACTGACGTAAGTATATTTATAAATGAAGCGTTAATTCATCTATTCATTAATTAATACAACACACACGCACACAAAACAGCTGACCTGTTCAAGTTCTACAATGAATAAAAACCAAGCTATTAATAGACTACCTACAGGTGACGGAAACGTATTCAAGTTTCTACTTAATTATTGTCTTTATTTGCAACAACCTCAGACAAAAGCGCCTCAGCTTCCCTGAAATGAATCAGGTGCAGATTCGTTGAAATGTCATTGTGTGTGTTTAAATCTGTCCCTGTTTCTACGCAACTATATAACAAGGGCCATTGTCTTCCTGAAGTTATACACGTAAGGTATCTCAAAATCTCAAGATTGTGAAGCTTGTGAGTGGTGCGTGTGTGCGTTTCTTTATCCTGATTTGCACTGTGCAACAATGGCATTGTTTCCTGCTGTGACACACACACGGTTGCCATTGGTTATAATTGTTAATTAACCACATGTTCAGAAGAGTCAAAAATAGAAATCATGAATAAGGAAGGACACAGTGCTCATTCAAATTCTTTAGGCTATAAATAGTTCTAAAAATCTTCTTCTGAACAAAAGGTATAAATTGATCTAACTGCATATTAAGATCTATTTAATGCTTATTCTATCACCTTGTTCATCTGTTTTTAGACTTGTAAGCCCGGAGGTTTTCAGATCTTTTATTAAACGTGGTGTTACTGATTTGCTGGCACTTTGTTAGCACCTCTAAACATTGTGATGCAGAACGTGATTGAGCATCATGAAAAGCTTCTATTTTTATAATGTATTTGGCAATATTGCCGACCCCTAGTCCAAACCCAACATTTGACAAAGACAAAGGTTCGACACTTTTTTTCCCTCACTACAGTGGCATGTTTGTTTTGAACTGATGCTTGTACTGGAGGAAAAAAAAGCAAAACATCTGACTAATACACTGGCATGATTATACAGTGGGGGGAAAAATATTTGATCCCCTGCTGATTTTGTACGTTTGCCCACTGACAAAGAAATGATCAGTCTATAATTTTAATGGTA
>JAOUWY010000071.1:25471144-25484470 GCA_025728095.1 Prietella phreatophila
GGGCATGAGTAGCTCTGCTTTGAATGGACATGTTATGCACTGAAAATGAACACTGTTGAATTAAAACAGTTAACACTAATTGACAGAGGAATAGCCATTACTATCTACTTAACTGGCTAACTAACATATTAGCTGGATGTCTAGCTGAATGAGCGCTGCTTGTGAAGGTGGAATCGTGGAGAAGGAGTGAGTAATGTCATGAATCAGTGTACATCTGTGTGTGATTAACGATGCTCTTTTTATACGCAGCTGCTGCTTCTCAATTCGAGTAGTATCCGTCCTAAATAGTATCCGAGATGAGAATTAGTGCGTCCCAAATAGTAGTATGTTCCAGTGAGTATCCCAATACACTACAATTTCCGGTAGATTTTTAAGGTGTGGATACGTGGACACTTTTTCAACTCCCTGTGCAAGGGAGGAGGGGTTTTGTGACTGCTTCACCGAATTCAAGGTCACATTTTAGAGAGATGTAAATGAAAGGTGGAAGAATAAATCAAGGGGATGGTGAATTAAATCATATAGTATAAATTATAGTATAAGGAATAACGAATGAAGATGCAACGAGGAGGTTGTTTACGGTGACCGTGTGCGTATCTAGGCAACAACTGTCTCTTCCGTTACATGACATGTTAGTATGTCCCAGTACTTGCAAACTCTTTTGCTACACACTCAAATGTATGTACTTTTTCTTCACAAAAAGAGTACATACTTTTAGTAGGCGAATTGAGATGCAGCAAGTGTGTTTTTTTGCTATGAAGAACTGCCGAGCAGAGCGAGCCAGTGGTGCCGAGCAGAGCAACCTGATCTGACAGTATCTTGTCAAGGTTGTGTGTGTGCAGCAGAAGTTTTGCTTTGGTTTACAAGTAATGTTCTTCAGTGTACAAGGGTGCACGGAACGTAAAAACACCTTCACTTCTAAAACTAAATAAACAGACCCGCACTCTCGGTCATGCCTGCCTCATGACTCCTCATTCTGCTCACGACAGCCAGGGTGCACCAGTCACACACAAGACTGTGCATGTGTTTGTTACTTAACTACAGCTGAACTGGAATATACAGTATGTGAATGTCTCACTTTTCCAGGTTCCATCTTTACCTCCAACAACATCTCTGTAGCATTCAGGTTTGTGCACAACAAAAACGATTCATATCACAATAAAGTACCTTGAGGTTGTCTGCACAGAGCACATACTCGTGCAGTGTTGGGAGAAGGTTGTTAGTGAGCTGCTCGATCTGCTCGTCAGTCTCCTTGTAACACCTGTCCAAGCAACTCGCCATGAGCTTCAAAGGCTCCACCAGCTCCTCCTCTAAGCCAGACCACAGGGTGTAGATGGGCCCATACGCCTTCATTTCGTCCAGGTACTCTGGAACAACAGCAGCTCATTTTATAAGGCATAACCGACAATGCACCAAAAGTGAGTGCCCTGTGGTTGGTAGTAATACAGTCTTAAGCCAGTACCTCTTTTTTCTTTGATGATTCGCTGGGTGACTTTGTCCAGCGAGGTCAGCTTCACACTGACGTTATCCACATAGTCCTGAATGGCACTGAACTCCTCTGGCCGATTTTTGACCCCTCGGACCGTGGCAGCCACGGCTCGCACGGTCTCGCCCATCCTGCTTAAGAAACCTGGACCTTGCTTCTTATGAGATGCTAGCTCCTGTAGATGCAGAGTTATCACTGAACATTGATAACACATCGATAACACAAATACTGCAGCTTTAATGAGCTTAACTAAGACTGCATCAAAATACATCCTCAGAAGCCCAATATTATTTTATGACCAGAAGTTAAAACAAAAATTGTACTCCTACTTTGTTCTACTGTACTCCCACAGTAATCTACTCCAAAAGTGGCACAAAAACAGCTCCATCATAAATTCTTTGCAAGTTATGGAAACCTAAACAGAACCCTCAGTGTATTTCCCACTGTCAAAGCCGCATCCTATTAGAGGAAGAGACGCTGCATAGGAGAACACATTTATATTTTTACGCTGAAATTCAGATAAGGATGAACAATTTTTTTTGCTTCATCTCATGCTAAGATAAAAACATTTCTAAAAGCTAAAAAAAAAAAAAATGCCATTTTTACAGGCCAAGATTTAATAAATTCAGAAATATACACGTGTAAGGGTTAGTGATGCACCGAAAGGAGAATTCTGGTCCGAAACAGAAACCAGAAATTCAGGATGCACTTGGCTGAAAACCAAAAGCAAAAATATTTTTGGTTTTAAAACCCTTTTTTTTTTGTAGAATTGTATTAATATTAGACTTTTTTAATTCGTTTCATGAATCTGAATTGAAAAACTACAATCCGATAAAATGATCACACTTTTATTGAGATTAACAGGCTGAAACAAAAACAATATTAAATATATTATTCTTCACTCAGTTCTGTAAATCTACTTTAAAACATTTTTGATCCAATTATGCAAATAATGTACAGATCTAGAAAACTATTATGATATGCAAAACCACAGTCAAGTAATGAACTACGAGCCTCTGTTCTGTTTATGAAAACGTATTTCCACATTAATTAAGGATTATTGTGCAAAACAGCAGCAATAGAACTAAAACCAACCTCAAACTGTAAACTACAGATGCAGCCACAAGTCAAGAGCAACGTTTTGCAGAGCTACATGAATTTGAATGTATTTGCTACACACATAGCAAATTGGACTGCTTTCTACTTAAGTGTATAAAAGTGGCAGGTTTCTCTTCAAGAACAAACGTTGCTCAGCTTTCTGGCAGGAGAGACGGTTCCTCTTCTCACCAAGAACGTGAGATGCTGCACTGAATAGTCTCTCCCTCTCTGTGCTGGTGCTTGGGGCAGATAAATAAATACCTGTGCAATCCGCACAAGCAACGGAAAGCATAGCTGCGCTTGTTGTGGCACTGCTGTGGATCGGGACGCTTTCCTGAAGAATCTCGTCAAACATGTCAGAAAGGGAGGGAGTTTGTGCCTCATCACTTGTACGCACCCGTTTCTCTGGCACACTTTGCTCCGTGTCGATCCTTCAGCAGATGCATTCATCACCTCCAACTCTGCCTGTATCATTTCCCATGCATGCTGCTTTTCCTCAGTGTCAACTAAAATGTTCTTTAAATCGCAGACCTAGTAATGTTGCAACGCAACGATAAGCGCTGAGCACGGAGGGGTGTGGCGTGGCATGACGGCATTTATTTTCAACTCAGATTTTCTCTTCGTTTTGGCCAAAAAAAAACAAAAACGCCATTTTCTACCTAGCAAGAGTCTGTTTTTTCGGACATTTTTGGTTCCGCTGCAAATCAAGTCAAGATAAACATAAATTCTGCACTATTTGAAGCAAGCACTATATAAAACAAAAAGCCCCATCTTCCCTTATTCACTGCAAACGAGCTACAAGTCTATAGAAGGAAAGGGAAAATACCATGTTGGGAAGCTAAGCGATGACTGAATTTTAATACAAACCAAAAACCTGCTTGCAGTGAAAAGAAACAACTTGTCCAGTACAGCTAAACAAATATTTAATCTGGTGTTCTGAATAATAAAATCCCAATTACTACACAACAACTAAATGACTGTGTCAGGTGAGTGGGTCATGGCTGCACCCACAATCTCGCGCTTAACTTGTTAATGAAGCATTGTGCTGAGACCGTGTTTATCAAAACCATTTATTTATTTATTTATTTTACCCACAAGTGGCTAATGAATGTCTATCGCAAGAAGAACAGAAACATCGCCATGACTAATGATTTAACTAGCTGTTAACACTGCTAGGATTTTGGGACGACGCACTGTGCTCATGGTACCTCCATAGAATTATTGTTGTGGTGGATATTTTTTCTCAGGAGTACAGATGTGCCAGTAGAGTTTTTGAAATGCATATGATCTTTCATTCACAAACGTCCACAAAGAACATATTGCTACCAGTGTAATGTTTTTTGAAAATGTGCTTTTAATATAACACCGTGTGCAGTGTGTGTATATGTACTTGTTAATCCAATAAGACTTTCACTTCGACATTCTGTGGCACTATCCATTTTTTCAACCATAGCCAAAAAAAAATTTTAAAGCCCCCAAAAAATTTATTGTGTATATTACAAATCATGTAGCCATAGTTTGTAAGTGTAACTCGTGTGTGTGTGTGTGTGTGTGTGTGTGTGTGTGTGTGTGTGTGTGTGTGTGTATGTATAACTTACCGAGGCATCTGCTGTAAGAAAGATCTTGAAATCCTCACTGCTGGAGAGAATGGGGTGGTCAGCGATTCTGTTGACAAACCGGTGTAGTGCTTTTTTCCTAGTCTCGATGAAGTCAATAGTGAACCTTTCCACCATTCCCTTCATAACAAATTTCTCTGGTAGGGGCTATAGAAGAACAAACAGTCAATGTTTCGTACAGTGGTCACCAACCCTGTTCCTGGAGATCTACCTTCCTGAAGACTTCCTCCAACCATAATCGTGCCCACCTGACCATCTAATCAATGCCTTAAGAAGTTCTTGATCAACTAAAACAGGAGGGTTAGAGTTTGGTTGGAGATGAAACATGCAGGAAGGTAGATCTCAAGGAAGAGAGTTGGTGACCACTGGTTTAGTATGACATTGTAAAACTAAATTGAATAAACACTGTGAAAACTCTGCATAATTACATAATTTCAACCATTTAACTATTTAAGTTCACCTACATGAACAATAAGAGTTGGATGAGCCTCCTCCAGTTTGCTTTTTAACCAAAGGAAGTCCTGGTAGCGCCTGTGGACTTCATACTCACTTGAGTCAAACTCACCACGTGTAGTCTGAAGTCAGAGAGACAGAGAAGGATTTTGAAAAATAAATAAATCAACACAGTAGGTGATATTTAGCAAGCAAATCCTTATCATAAAACTTAGTTCTTGTCATACCTTAGTCACAACCCTGTATGTAATAAACGTCTCAATGGTTGTCACATGACTCTCAGGATTATCAACTGTGATGAAGATGTCCTTAGTGCCAGGTACATCTTCCTCCTCGTCAAATCTGTACTGATTGACCATAGATCCAGGGGATGTCGGCAGAGACGCACTGAAGGAGCTTACATCTGTGAAGGTTGCATCCTACAATGGAACAAGAAACAAAAGAGCAAAGAACAAGCGTTAAATAATGTCAACTTGAACAACGACCGTTACTTAAAGCACACCTATTATGGCACACACACACAGTCTGAACTGAATACCATCTCACTCCCATTGCAGTATTTGCACATTCCTGCATTGACTCTGTTGCATTTTTACTGCTACTGTATTATTTATAAAAATTTTGTATTTAAAGCACACCTATTATGGTTTTGAAACATGCCAAATTTTATTTTAAAAGTCTCGTACAATAGATTTACATGCATCCAAGGTTAAAAAACACTTTAACATGCTCATAATTTAAACTGCAGCATTACTTATTTCCCCCCAGTGTCACAAACAACTCATTCTAAACTCCTCCTTTCAGATAGCATACTCTGCTCTGATTGGTCAGATGTCCCAGTTTGTTGTGATTGGCCTACCGCTGTCAGCGTGTTTCAAAAAGGAAACGCCCACTCCCATAACAAAGGTCTGCGAGCAGTGATGAAGACCAGAGGCGGGGCTTTTTGTTACAAACCTACGTAGATTAGTACAGGAAGTAAGTCTGGAATCACCGACGATTCGTTTCAGCTCTTCACGATCGCTTCCTTCATTTGAGAGTCCGTTAACTCCGCAAAAAACTTACTGTCGTTATTACATAACGACAGTAAACAACAACAACAACAACAACGCATACTAGGTGTTTCCCAAAACTTTCTACAGACATCAGCAGCAGTATGATCAGTGATCTCAGCAAGATGATCATAAGTCAGGGGTAGAGTCAGAGCTGTTAACCCGTCCTAGAGTGTTTCGACACCAGATTCGGCCTATGACGAGAAAACCTTCATAATCAGCTGATGACTTGAGGCAAATCTGTTCAATGCTAAACTCTAGGAGTCTGACCTGGCTGTGTACATCACATTTACATTTACTCACTTGGCAGACGCTTTTATCCAAAGTGACTAACAAATAAGCAAAGCGATATATCGAGCAGAGAACAATACAAGACTACTAGACAAGATCCATTCATTGAGTTCTAGAGGAAGCAAAGTGTACAGAGTAGAGGTGTAAGTGCAATTTGTTGTTGTTGTTGTTATGAGTTGGTGATGTTTATCCTGTGCTGATTAGACTACAGTGTAACCAGTTCTGCTGGTCTGTTATGTCTACGTCAGATTAACTGACTGATATATTTCTCTCTCTCTCTCTCTCTCTCAGAAGTGTGTGTGCACTTTGTACACCCTGATATACTTAGTGGCAGACCAATCTTTCTGCTTTTTCCCAGAAGCCTGCGAGCTGATTAATGAGAGGACTGCGCCTCCATGCAGCGATTCTGTGCCAACAATCTGCACTGTAGTCAGCACAAATGTCACACGGCGCTACCGAACCTGTCTGTCGTTTCACCCCGGGCGTGTATCGTCCAGTGTTGCCTCAGCAGACTGACTACCTGCTCCAGGGTCAGCAGCTTCCGCGGTCATCCCCACGACACTGCCGGACACTGCACCTTTCAAACTCGACGAGTGGAAGTTCAAAAGATTATTATTTATTTATTTTTTTTTAAAGTTGCATTCGGCCTTTTCCCTTTCATTTCTGTTCCTCCTACACGCACTTCCGGCTAATAAGTGGAGCTCCTCTGAACCACTACGAAGCCTAAACGACTCGGTCACCATATTTATACTTCGATTTAATTCAGTCTTGAATCACAGAATAAAAGTTACAGCTTTGCGAACACGTCCAAAACGAATAAACACTCTGTAAACCGGAACTTCCTGGAACTTTGTCCCTGTCCAGCTTCTCAGAGGTTTCCGTGCTTTGTTTGTTACTACTACTATTATTATTATTATTATTATTATTATTATTATTTACCTTGCTGAACACTTCCAAGTCCTCGTCCTCGTCCAGCTCTAACATTTGGCCCGAGAGGTGTTCCGGGATCGCAGCAGTTTCGGCAGCAGTGCCGCTCATCAAGGCTCAAATCACTGCTCACTTAATCTCACTGAGTTTGAGGTTTTGCTTTTTTTTTTTATTTAATTTTTTTAAGCAAAAAGAGAAACTCCGTGAGAACAGCGTTACTGCGCGGAAACGGAAATCCCGTGATTCAGGAAAGAGGAGCCGGCTCTACGTATAGTGCGTTGTCTTACGCACTATACTGCCTTACTAAATAGTATGTGAAAGTAGTGCGCGCTGGAAGTCTGCGCCAAACTATTATGGGATGTGAGCGCAGAGCGCACGTGTGTCGTGGAATGTAGCCGTTAGTTTTTCCCCTCACCGACCAGTCTGAACTGACACAACACTTTCGGAAGTACTCCTGACTTCTCAGGAAGCTTAAAAGTAGTCTCGACTCGTGTCCCCAACCGTCCTGCTGTGTGGAAAGTCTCTCCATTAGTGCAACGACTATCCAAACTGATTAATGAATGCATGAGTGAATCCTTTTGATAACACACAGCTTACTTAGACAACACGTGGCTTTCTAACGTTTTCAACCTTTGCCATAGAAAAAAAAAAGAAAAGAAAACATCTCTTGGGATATCTGTTATGAGTGACTTTTTGTTGTTAATCCGCAGTTTAGCAGTGTTTGAGGCTTTCTTGCTGCTGGGGTGTGTGTGGGAGTGTTGTTGCCTTTATTAAACCTGTTTTATGCAGATGTGTCACCTTCTGCCGCCTTTAATCTGGTTAGTCACTTGACTTGTTTTGTCCCAACATGTAGTGATGTCTTGCAGATAATCCACACCACCAAAAGATGTCACTGTAGCACAGTCAAAGGCCATACAGGGGCAGTACTCAAGATCCACCTACATATCTACACTCCTAGAAAAGAAAAAAAAGGTTCCTTTTATAGTCGTGATTATAGCTTTGCAAAGTGGTTCTACTTGAAAGTTTTGGTAAAAAAAAAAAGGGAAACTATCTGATTTAAATCGACATAAAACTTTTAATGATTCCCTGAGAGAAATACTTTTGGGTGCTTTTCTCAGTATCCACCCATCTGTTTTCTGTAACGCTTATCCTACACAGGTTTGCTAGGAGCCTAGAGCCTATCCCAGGGGACACGGGGCACAATGCAGGAGAAATCCTGGATGGGGTGCCAATCCATCACAGGGCACAATTGCGCACATATTCACACTACGGACAATTTAGAGATGCCAATCAGCCTATAGCAAATGTCTTTGGACTTGAGGAGGAAACCAGTGTAATCGGAGGAAACCCGAAGCACAGGGAGAACATGCAAATGCCATGCACACAGGGTGGAGACAGGAAGTGAATCCCTGACCCCGGAGGTGTGAGGCAAACATGCTAATCACTAAGCCACCATGCCCCCCTCACTTCTCAATATATATTTTTGTCAAATAGCATTTAGCCATTTTATCTACACGTCTGTATATAGAAAGGTAAACCGATTGCTAGCAAAAATGACATGTAGATGTAAAAAGGGAAAGGAGGTGCTAATTTACTCATCATGAAATAAACTGGATTGAACATTTCTGCTACTCCACGTTAGTGTAAAGTGCTTTATATAGACTCCTATATTATCAGTAAACTGAACACTTCAGGTAAATTCAATCAGAATCGCCATGCTGATGTTCTGGAATACACTAGAATCTCAAACAGTATAATGCTCTGTCACAACACTGTAGTATAAGTGTGTTGGTATATTACATGATTTGTACGAGTTGCTGTATGTTATGTAGAATGTAATGTTTTAAATGTAATGAATATAAAAAGAAAACAATCAAGGGTACTTTAATGAAGAATTACTGTGTATAAAACCTGCAATATACAATGGTTTTCTTGGCAGGTTGCCACTAGCACAGGGATTGAGTAACCTTTAGCAACAAGCTTTAGGAGCATATCTTTCAACAGTTCAGATTAGGCAGTATTAGAATAATTCTACAAAGGTCAGTCCTTTACTGTGTTCACCTCATACTGGTAGAGCAACGAATGCAGAAAAGGTCATGGTCCACGATGATCATATTATTTTTGCTGACTTTTGTCATTTGTCTGTGTGATTGATTTGAACTTGATGTTTGAACCTTTATGTTGATCTTAGTTTGACCAGCTACATATTCCTTATATGTTACAGCTATCCAGATATATGTTCTTGATGGTAGTAGTAAAGTGAGAGATTAGTGTGCTGTGCTTTGATGGAGTACCACCATTAGCAAGAACCATTCAATACAGGCCATTAATTGCCCCTTAATTGTAGAAAATGTGAGCGATAAACGGCACCTCAGTAAAAGGGAAGTCTGCTTCTACAATGAGGTTGTGAACTGATTACTCTCTAAACCTGATTATGATCTTTGTTCCTTATAGACCTTATTCTAATCAAGAGATTTGCCTCAGCACAGCTTAATATTGATGTATGTTGTAAAATAATAAATCATTCTAAAAGCAACTCAGAAAATTCCCTGAAATTCACATAGTGCAGGTTTTAACTAATAATATTTAGATTATGTTCACTGTCTCTTCCCTATCTTAGGTAGTCTTTGCCCAACCATTTCCCACTGGGCCATTCTGCATGTGGAAAAAACGTTGTGCTTTGATTTCAGAATTGGATTTCATGCATTCACAGTGCAGCAAATGGAAACTGTGTTTGTCTGTGTAGGAAATTCATGATAGTATGAACAGATGTCTCAATTAGGCTTCAATACTTGCTAAACATTATTTTCAGTGTGTGGTTATGAGGGAGTGGCAGAGAGATGCATACTCTTGGATCCAATCTGTGCTGAATAGGAGGTCCAGTGCAGCCTGGCACCAGGAAGTGCTCCATGGCACCATCCCAAATCTCCCCAGAAAAAAAAAAATCCACACAGCACTGTTCTTCCATCAGTGATAGTTAATAATTTGATCAGCAATATGCCACAACAATGGAATACATAGATCTGCCGCTTTCAAATTACATTTGCTTCCTGTCTGAGCCATTAGAGAGGGCGACCAGACCATCTTCAAAAAATCCCTTATTGTTGCTGTTTCGAAGTGCAGACACTTGGATAGAGCAGGATGTTGTTCAGACAATTATGCCTAAGCATGCCCAAATATCTCTGAAATGTGGAGTCGGTGTTATTTGGCAAAATTGCTGGCAGATCTATAGCATCTTGTAATGTACTGGGATTTTGTACCCTGCACATAAAGCACATAAAACAGCAAATGAAGAAGATTTGGAGCCACCTGGAGTGAGAGCAGGAGTGAACAATTAAAAATCAATTTGCTGTCAAAAAGCTTTGCTTTCTAATTAAAACCACATGCAGACAAGTTTCTCTCGCCACTGGTGGACGCAAAGTGCACATTTATTTATCTTCTTCCCCCAGACATGTGTTCCAGTTATTACCTTGATTTTAATGATTTTTCATTATTCTCGCTTCTTGAGATTTAGAGATTTCAGATGGGACCATTACATAGGAGTTTATATGGGTGTAATCATGCACCTAAATGAATTTTAAATGTGACTGATACTGAATTCCTACCAGGTGTCCAATATAACAACTGTGGCTTGATTATCACTCTCATTAGAGACTTGCACATGCCATATTAATGATCACTTCTGTTGCTTTCTGCTTTTTTCTTCACCCCCCCCCCCTTTTATTCCAGCAGTACCTATTTCTGATTTGTGGTCATTTATATCCAAATTCTCATAGCACATCCCTTACAAAGGCTCAGCTGCTCCCACCTCTGAGGCTACTTCTGCCGTTACTTTACAGTGGCCTTTGAACATTTATTAATAACCTAGACTCTTATCAACTCATCTGCTCATTGCCACTGATGTGCAAAGATAGGACTGAAATAATACTGAAAGATCTGTTCTTATTCTCCTGCATAATGTAAAAAAAAAGGTCAATAGTGTTCAATGGACTTCTGAGAAATTTATTGCTTTTTTTTATACACCAAAAGAAGGAATCATTGTGGATTCTGGTTTAGAACAAGTCATTTCTTTTATTCTCCACAGTAAAAAGCATGGATACCAAAATGTAGCTATTAATGAGATATATTTGAAATCATGGTGATATTTGAATATCTTCCCTTTTTTTTTTTTAAAGAATATATCCTTCTCTTCAGGACAAAGACGACGGGTTGAATATTTCATGTTTCTCAAAAGCATCATCTTTTCTCTATGCACACTTGTCTTTAGAGTTCTACAGCAAGACTGTCTTAATGATGCTGAATGGTGTACCACACAAGGCTGCCCTCCTCTGCTCCCAAATGTCCAACAGCAACTGGCTTTAATGGCATCCCCTAATTAGAATAATAGTGATTATCTTGAACTTTCAGTATGTAGACCTCTAACCTGTGAAATCTAATTAAGTCTCCTCCACAAACAAATAAAAAAGTATTACTAATCAATCACCCAGAAATATGATAAATTGGAATAGAGAGGCGAGTGATTGTAGGCTGAGCTGGGGAGATAAGGAAATGGGAAAACATGTGCAAGTGCTTTCAGTGGAATTTCAAATCGCTGTGTTGCACACATGCTGAGCATCGGGTGTGGCCATGGCTATTTATAAATTCATTCTTCATTTCCAATTTGTTTGTTTGCTCATTTTCATGTTCTAATCTATTTATTTATTTATTTATTTTTACTATCAAACTCTAGAATTTTCAATTAAAGGTCATTATCACAACCATACAACTTTTAACCTGTAGGGTTTCCTATACGCCACACACCCGTTACTGACCCTCTTGCCCTTCTATTGTAATTGTTCCAGAAATTCTAATGTGTACTTCCTACATTCTCTTGGTTGGATTTAGGCACAAGAGATGTTATTGCCAACTATGTCTTAATATTAGAAAGCAGCACTCTGGCAGCACAGTACGTGTGACCCTGTAACAATCTGGCCAATTTAACAGTATAGAAAGATGTATGGAAAACATCATGTTGTAGCTGAAGTAACATGATCAAGTGTATCACATGCCTGAGGGAAAGGTTCATGCTACACACCATGGTTGTACATGTCCTACCTCACAGTCATGTTGTAGACATACCATAAGTATCCCCTTAACTCCACCTCCATATTTAGTATTCAGAACAAAAGTCATGATGGAATTCAATGCTAAACACCCAGCGTCACTAGGTACTACTGCTATCAGCAAAAATCCCCAATAACACAAGGAGAAATGAGAGTAAATATCTGAACTTCTTTTGCAAAATGGAAACAAGTGTTGCAATTCAAATTTAATGCCCATGCAACTTATCCAGGCACAGCTCAAATTTATTTCCAGCTGTCCATCTGGTGCATAGTATAGCAGCCTAACTCTGGTACACCTTGATGTTAACAACATAAATAAAGCAACTGGCAGAAACTACGAGAGCTAACTAAACCTGTAAGCTAGCAAGTTAAATTAGCTTACATATACCATCCATTTTCTGTACTGCTTATCCTACACGGGGTTGCGAGGAGCCTGGAGCCTATCCAAGGGGACTCAGGGCACAAGCCAGGGTGCCAACCCATCACAGGGCTCAATCGCACACACACCCATTCACACACTACAGACAATTTAGACATGCCAATCAACCTTTAAACTGGGGGAGGAAACCAGAGTACCCAGAGGAACCCCCTGAAGCACGGTGGAGGTGGGAATAGAACCCCTAATACTAGAGGTGTAAGGCAAGATGCTAACCATCAAGCCACCATGCCCCCATACTCGAAAACATTATCAATGGGATATTGTTGTGTCCTAATTATGTAGTTAATATTGTGTCCTGTTTGCTAGCAGATGAAAGATTAGCTAGCTACTTAACTAATGTGGATAAAATTCTGGTGGATAAAATTCTTTGTGTACAGGGGAATGAATTGAAGGGGAAGTCAATAAGAAAAGCCATTCAAATGTTATTCGACTTAACTTTCTGACCACTAGAGCTTCAGTTCCCCCCTATGCCCCTTTAACTGTCCAAATATTTCCTGGTGTATACAAACAATTATTCTGAGGGAAAGAGCTTAAATAAAAACATGTATATGGAGCCACATCAGTTCCTGAAGTTCTACTTAAGTTTTACAGTCATTTAATCATTTAAAGTAAAAATACGCACACAAATCCATACAAAACAACCCTTGATTTATGCACAGAGAATGATATAGAGCTCACTCATTAACCTATAAAGCACTAAACGGTCTCACGCCACAATATCTAAGCGACCTTTTGGTTTTATCCGCCACGCCTACTTAGATCAAAAGATGCAGGCTATTTGACGGTACCTCGAATAATGAAGGCTACAGCAGGGGGAAGAGCTTTCGCTTATAGAGCCCCACAGTTATGGAACAGTCTTCCTATTAGT
>JAOUWY010000071.1:25573284-25584327 GCA_025728095.1 Prietella phreatophila
CTCTCTCTCTCTCTCTCTCTCTCTCTCTCTCTCTCTCTCTCTCTCTCTCTCTCTCTCACTCTCTCTCTCTCTCTTCTCACTGCTGGCAGATGCTTTTCTATGACTTTTACATGGATTTGTTTATGGCAAAGTCAAAGTTGCATCCCCTTTGTGAAGACCTAGCCTGACTGGCAATGAATAATGAATAATGGATATGGATAGGATGGCATGGCGTTTTAGTGGTGAGCACATATGCCTTGCACCTCCAGGGTTGGGGGGTTTGAATCCCGCCTCTGCTTTGTCTGCACAGACTTTGTATGTTCTCTTTGTTCTTCGGGTGATTCCTCCTGGTCCAGACATGCGTTGATTGGCATCTCTAAATTATCTGTAGTGTGTAATTATGCCCTGCGATGGGGTGGCACCCCATCCAGAGTGTCCCTTGCCTTGTGCCCAGAGTTCCCTGGGATAGCCTCTAGACTCTCATGACCCTGTGTAGGATATGAGGTATGGAAAATGGTTGGATATCAAAGTATTTGGTCACCTGCCAATTCCCACCCACAATGGACATTTGACATGAGAAGTGGGGGAAAAGGGCACATAAAGCTCATAAAAGGCTACTTTTACTTTTCACACTTTTAGAGCTACAGGCCTGAGTGGCTATCGGTGCTGTTCTACTCTAGTGAACTTCAAACATTCATGCTGCATTTTGGACTGAAATTGCAGCACGGCAACAACATTGGAGAAGAGAGAGTAGCTCAGCAACAAGCTAGCCAGCAGGCAATAGTGAGTAGCTTAGCAACAAACTAACCAAATAACGTTAATGATAATACCAATGTTGATTATTTTTTCAAAACAGTAATTAGTATGGTCCCTGTTATACAACCCCAATTCTGACAAAGTTGGGACAGTACGGAAAATGCCAAAAAAAACAACCAAAAAGAGTCATTTGTAAATTCAATTCACCCTGTTCTATATTGAAACCACATTATTAACACTTTATTTGATGTTTTACTGTGTGAATTTAATTTGTATTTGAAAATATACACTCATTTCAAATCTGATGACTACAACACACTCCAAAAAAGTTGGTACAGTCGACTTTTCACCACTGTGTAACATCATCTTTTTTTTTGATAACACTTAATAAGTGTTTGGGTCTGGCACCCTGTCCAGGTTGTACCCCGCTTTGTGCCCGATGCTTCCTGGGATAGGCTCCAGGTTCCCCGCGACCCTGAAGAAGGAATAAGCAGTAGAAGATGGATGGATGGAAGTGTTTGGGTGCTGAGTGAAGACACCAGTTGGTTAAGTTTAGTAAGCGGAATTGTCCCCCATATATCCATTATGTATTTCTTCAGCTGTGCAACTGTACAGGGCTGTCGTTGCCTTATTTTGTGCTTCATAATGCACCACACATTCTCAATCTGAGACAGGTCAAGACTTCAGGCAGGCCATGCTTGTACATGCTCTCTGCTTACACAGCCAGGCACGTGTAATCCGGGCAGAATGTGGTTTGGCGTTGTCCTGCTCTGGATGACAGGATATGTTGCTCCAAAATGTGTACATTTTGTTCTGCATTAATGATGCCCTCACAGATGTGAAAGTTACCCATGCCATGGACACTGACACGCCCCCATACCATGACAGACGCTGGCTTTTGGACCTGATGCTGATAACAGCTTGGATATTCAATTTCCTCTTTGGCCTGGAGAACACAACACCTGTTTTGTGCAAAAACTACTTGAAATGTTGACTCGTCATCCCACAAAACATGATTCCACTGTTCTACTATCCATCTCAGGTGCGACCGAGTCCAGAGAAGTCGAACGGTGTTGATGTATGCTCTGGACAGTGTTGATGTATGGCTTCTGCTTTGCATAGTAAAGCCTTAACTTGCATCAGTGGATCAGCGGTGAATGGTGTTGACCATTGGTCACATGCATTCAGTGATCACGCACATTCAGAAGTTGTTTTCGGCCTTGCCCTTGATGCACCGTGATTTGGCCGGATTCTTTGAATCTTTTAGTTATATTGTGCACTGTAGAAGGTGAAATCTCAAAAATCCTAACGATTTGTTTTTGGGGAATGTTGTTCTCAAAGTGTTGGATTATTCGCTGATGCATCCGTTAGCAGATTGGCGAGCCTCGACTCATCCTTGCTCTTGAAGGACTAGGCCCTTTTTGGAAACTTGTTATATGCTATGATTAGACGATTTCCTCACTTGTTTCACTTCACCTTCTTATTTCAACTTGTCAAATCGGTATTAGTCCTAAATTGCCCCTGTCTCGACTTTTTTGGAACGTGTTACATGCATCAATTTCAAAATAAGTTTACCTTCAAAAAGACTATGCATTTGATTAGGCAAAACATCAAATACCTTGTCTTTATACGTTTTTTGTTTAAATACATGTACAAATGTAAATGTCAAGTACATTTCCAAATCACTCCTCTTTGTTTTTATTAGCATTTTCCATACTGTCCCAACTTTTTCAGAATTGGGGTTGTGGATTTAACCAAATACGGTGTCTGTATATTACCTGATCTAAAGCCAATACTGCTATAGACTCATTTAAAAGTAGAGAAGTGGGACTTTACATTGTTCACACTGTTGACTGTGAGCAGTCATCTCGATCTCAAATCACCGGTTGTAGGTGGGGAATTCGCCGTGAACACGTCATAACACGTGCTTCTTCTGAGATACATGAAGCCAACCAAGCTTTTATAAGTGCTGCTCATCCTGCATGAAAGAGCAACATAACACACTTGGAGGAAAGTGTTATCTGCCCTTTTCTGCATACATGTGCTCGCAGACACCCATGATTAGCTGGTGTTGCTGTGATTGACAGAGTAGAGAGGATATGCCGTCCTTCTCACCCAGAAAGCATGGCCAATTTGGCTTCCTTGGCTCCTGACCATGGATGGCTGTGAGGAATATAAATCACAATACCTTTACTCAACACTATGTCTGTGGATGTCTTATTGATTTTAATTAGATTTACAGTACCAACATATGTGCATGGGGTCTAGGCTATGGGCTTTTCATCCACACACAAGCAACTATTTATAACTCTAGCAATGTTTCTTAGGCTAGAAAACAAAGCAGTTTATATTTAACCTCTAAAATAATGTACTTGCAGTTGTTGATCATAGTGAGCATTAAAAGTAAAAGTTTTATTTTGTGTCAATAGTGTTTGATTAGTATGCACTTATCCTCTTTTACATTTATGGATGTTATTGATTAAGGCTTTTTTGCACACACACACACACACACACACACACACACACACACACACAAACTTCATACACACTCTTCAGGTTTTGCTGTCTTTCTCTGTGTCTTTCTCTTTGCTGTGTGGAGCTGTTGGCTCTGTCATGTTGTCAATGAGGGTCAATAAGACAGTGACAGTTGTGACGGGTGCTGTTCTAACCCCAAGAGCATGCTGTAATCTCACATTGGCCGTCTTCCCCCGAGCCGCACTCACCTCATTACACACAGGTCCACAGCTGCGCCTACCATCAGCACTACCAGCACTTGCGGGGAGTTGTGAAGTACAGTGCAATGATGTTATATAAAGATTGAGAGTGGACCTTATGCTTTAAAAACAGATGTAATTGTTGTATTTATATAAATAAATAGCATATGAGACGGTCTCATTTTTCTTGTAATGCC
Source organism: Prietella phreatophila (assembly GCA_025728095.1). NCBI lineage: Eukaryota > Metazoa > Chordata > Actinopteri > Siluriformes > Ictaluridae > Prietella > Prietella phreatophila. Next base: position 25,576,931 of record JAOUWY010000071.1, read on the forward strand.
TAGTGTGATTATTGGAAATAGTTTTCTAGCTTCGTGTTACGTGTGGATCTATTTGATAACTTTAGTCAGGCTTAGACTGCTTATGATCTCAGCCAGTTCGTTGAAGATTCGAGAAAATGTGTAGAAGTAACAGTTATATTGTTCATTATGCTAATTAGCTCAATATCCAAAGGGCAGGATTAAAAGATCCAAGTTGTAATTATGATTGACCAGATGTGAGCAATCAGCATATGTAGGCCTTTTTGCTTAGTAGTCAGTGTACTGGAATTTTACTGTGTTAGACATTTCGAATAGAAGAGCTAACTTTCTCACATTTTCCTTCTTGATAGTTTCCTTTAGTTACAGTTAATTACTTTGTTATACTTTATTTAGATGGTCGATTGGAGACTATCATGAAGCAGTCTATCAATTGATTCTTGACAACAGTACTGTTTTCATTCAACAGCCCAAGTGAATTGATTTTGACATTGTGAGAGGACTAGGGAAAGGCAGAGTCTCTGTAGTCTATGATCTACTTTATATCACAAGTTATAAACTTGGACGATCCAAATAAAGCAAAAGGGTGAAGTTGATGGTATATTCTCTGGATAATCCAAGAGAAGTAAAAGAAAAAGGGATATGTCTAAACAGTGTGTAGATTATACTAGTATACCTCATCAATATTCAATTATAAACAGGCTGTTAGACTGGTTCAGGAGTCTCTTCACATTGTCTATGGTCTATGTATATTCTCTGTGGCTATGCTGACTATTTGTAAAGCGCCCGCTTTTGATTATCTTACTTTACCCCTTTAACCCTCAAGGGCTAGAGCATATTTGCACTATTATTGTTATTATTATTGTGGTTGTGGTTGTTGTTGTAGTTGTTGTTGCTGGTGGTGGTTGTGGATTTTTCTGTTTTTTGTGGAAAACTACTTGAGTTATTGAAATTGAAATTGCACAATTTTTTGTGCACTCTTTTGCAGTGATGTTTGTTGGTAAATGAGACCTTTTAGCTGGACCCAGGTTCAATGGATGTGAATCAAAGATGGCTTTGGCTGTATGTGCGTTCTGATGACGTCACATGATGCGTCTTGGCCCAAATCTTCAAAAAATCTGTGGTCATTTTGAAAAATTGCAAACTCCTCTGAAAATTGTGGAGTTTGCTTGATTTTGCATTAATTTCTGATCAAAGAATTGCAAAATCCCGAAGTAACTGAGTGGTAGTAGTAGTAGTAGTAGTAGTAGTAGTAGTAGAACTAGCTCATGGCATTTTAACTGGCACCTCCCCCATTTTAGCATGCTTACACAAAATCTAGGTGTCTAAAAAAATGTTTTTCTTTTACTATTTATTATTCTAATATAATCTAATCCAATTCAATCCTTAGGCCCCAAGTTCTATACTGTACGTACACTGAATTTCAGAATAGAATAAACTACAGATCATACTTTTGTACACCCTGTATTAGAAAGTTCTACTTTCGAGGAATATTTGGGAATTGCAGAAAATCCTTCAAAGCTTATGAGCCTGTAAAGACCAAGCATTTTTCCACACAACAGAAGATGCGATTATTCATCAGGGTAGTTTGCAGCAGCAATAGACCATTCAGTATAATGATTAGCAAGAAATAATGTGTGGGTGAAGCAAAATGTACAGATGGTTGAAAGAATTTATTTGCAGCATTTGTAGTGCAGTAACAATTCCATAGAAAATATGGTATATATGATAATGATGTGATAACCAAATACCGATTTCAAATCCATCCATTTTCTATACTGCTTATCCTAAAGGGTCGTGGGGAACCTGGAGCCTATCCAAGGGAGCATGGGGCACAAGGTGGGGTACACCCTGAACGGGGTGCCAATCCATCGCAGGGCACAATCACATACACATGAACACCTTTACCTAATAATCTAAATTCTATTACATTTGAGTGACTTCACAAAAGATCATTACTACAAGTAACTTTTTTTTCATTCTCAAGGTTATAACGTATATTTATCTAGACTTTACAACATTGAATTAAATCCACTTATCATGTCCATGATTGTATAACAAGGGCAAAGATTATACAAGTTTCTTTCAAGCAGCATTATTAATCATTACACAATTATTAAATGTGTGATTGTGCTTTTAGATGTGCATCCAGTTAGGACACACTTTTTTCATCCCGTGAACCTTTCGGGTTTCACCATGCCGGCTTCAATTGCTGTGACAATTCTTGAACAAATAAGATTGCCTTTGTGTGCACATTATTTTCTGTTGACATTTGCTAAGCACTTGGGCTACTGGCCATGGGAGATAGGTAAGGACCTAAAATGTGTCTATACCCAGTAGATTTAATGTTACCTTGAGAGATAGAAGAAGAGTCAATAGGAATTGGACTCTTCTCCATGGCCATTGCGCAATAGTGATTTTTATTTTGATGTCTCTAGTTCTTTCCTCTTCTTTTTTTGCACTTGCTTTGTTTATTCCAGGCTTTTTATTTATTTATTATTAATTTTTTTTAAAGAGAGCCAAAAAGCCCACGAATCAACTGAAGGTGCCCCCACACATTTTCATCTCTGAGATCTCATCTTTATGAATGTTTTTGTACCATTGACCTGCTTGGGAATGGCTTCACACACTCCAGCTCTGAACGATACAAAATTTCATTTTAAGGTCATCAATATTATGCGTGATACACTACAGTAGTCCAGTTTCAACAAATTTTGAATAATGCACTTGTTCAACATGAGACAAGCTTTATAACTGACTGTTGGTGAGAGAGAGAGAGAGAGAGAGAGAGAGAGAGATTTATGCGGTTATGGCTCTATATCTTCCCCAAGCTGCTCAGTGTGTACCCTCCGTATTAATCATGCTGGAGGAGATAAGAGGCCTGACACTAGCCAGCGTCCTCAGAGCCCAGCTTTCTTACTTTAACAGCGTGTGTGCTCCTCGGCGGAGACTCAGCATGGCTCAAGCTTTCTCGCAGGAAAACATTGCTGCAATATCCATTATGCCAGAGGCCAAGGATAATTTATGGTCAAATAAGGAAAATGGATCAACACTAATGTCACTTGATGATCAACCACCCAGGTTTAATACAATGGATCAACACTAATGTCACTTGATGATCAACCACCCAGGTTTAATAAAACATAGCAATGGTGGTGCGTGATGCTGTGCGGCGGCGTCTCCTGTCCCCGCTTTTCTTTACCTGGCCGCAGCACTGTGGTAATTACCCTGCTGTCACTGTGATAAGTGGTATTAATGGCAGCCTTGTGCACTTTAACCTGCACTGAGCTCCCAGCATCGGGAGATTATTACAACCAGCCAGCTGTAGTGTATGCTTTTGTGTTCCATGAGTGTGTGCGCGCATGTTTGTGTGTGTGTGCGTGTGTCCACAATCTGACGGAACAGGTTTTGCTCCTCCTCTTTCTTTGCATATGCTTACCCCTTATCCTCACCCCCTTCCCCCTTTTTTTTGCTCTCACTCTCTATCAGTCTATAAATCCTTTCTTCAGCATGATCTATCTCTCTCTCTCCTGACTGCTCACCCTAAAGGAGAACGCTCTGTTCCAAATTGGTGCTACATCATCTGAAATCATTAGTGTAGTGAGTCAAACAGCTGTGTGTGTTTTTAAATGTGTAAACTAATGAGTGCATGCCAACAGCAGGAATGGGGCTCTCCCTGCCGCACGCCTCCTGTCACAAACGCTTACGACCACAGGCAAAACATCCATTCCGATCGGCCATGAATATTTAATTATCCCTCTCCATATTATTGTATTTATCATTGCAGACCTGTTTGTCATTGTCAACAATATGCCGATGTTGATCTGCCATATACATTCGCCGTCAGATGATTCCCCAGGAGATGGAGCTGGACATTTCCTTTTCTCAAGCAGTGTGGCTGTATATTAAAGTAACGGCCAACCTGACGCATTAAGCGGCTCGATCATGCCGGTATCTCCTCATGGTGCTGACCTAGTGTCCTCTTTATAGTCCGAGTAGACCAGGACGTTTTTTTAGTTTTTTTTTTTTAACACTAAATAGAGCTGTTGTGATGTACAGCACACAGAATAGTCACAGCCCATATGCTTTCTGTCTTCTATTTGCTGACAGATGTCTAAAGTGTGCAGATGCACCTTGTCAGAAGAGCTGCCCCACTAATCTCGACATCAAGGCTTTTATCACCAGCATCTCTAACAAGGTAATCACTGTTTTTTTTTATATATTATATTCTACAAATATCTAATTGCCTGCTGCTTTCTCCACAGCAGTCCTCAATAATAAAATAACCTGAAGCAGAGCTGAGTTTAGAGGTGCGCACCAGGATTGTGGGACACAGCGATAAAATTGGATTCAGTTTTTATTCTAGTACGCAACAAAGAAAGATGAGAGTGTATCGGATGTAGAAGCTTTCTTACACGGTTTATTCATTCATCATCAGTAACTGCTTCATCCTGATTTGTTTATATTTTGGGAATTATTATGGGAGCGTACTAACCAGAATAAGTGTGGGAGAGAGGGTAGGATTGGGATTAAGAATTGGTTACACACACACGCACACACACACACACACGCACACACACACACACACACACACACACACACTGTCTCAGTTCACCATTCAAGTGTCAGAAGTGACAAAAGTTTTACAAAACTGTGAATGTACCAATTTAACATTACATCGCTTAAGGGTTTCTACTTTTATTTTAATTGCCATATTAAATCCCAAATAGCCCCAAGATGTGTTTCTGTTGAATAACAAAATGAGTAAATTATTACCCTTCTATTTTTTCATATCTTATATTTCATTATTTAAAAGAAAACGAATGGTATGAAAGTATTTCATCCTATTTCTTCAGCTAACCTTGATGATTTCGGCGGCGTAGGAATACCTGTATTGAACTCTTTCATTATTAGCCGGATAAATATTTATTTAAAATATTTTTATTCTGGCAAAGAGGGATATTTGACATTTTAGAAAATTTACAGAAAGCAGACGAACCCCCTACGTTCAACTGTAGGCTTTAATAAAGTTTTTTTTTATTTTTTATGAAATGCCGCTAAAGCTTTGAACAAAATGGTTTGTTGTTCGCACACTTGACCTTCACAATCTTTTCAGAACTGCAGCGTTTCAGGTCTCTTACTGGCTTCACACTGCACATTTAGCCATCAGTCAACCATTAAAGCTCAAGACCAACTTATATAATGAACATGAAATAGCCCTTGGAAAATGCTCTTGCTAAATGCCACCTGGAAGCCACTGTTATTCAGTAAAGCCTGGTGCCATTGAATGTATTTTGTAAAATTTCGAAAACACGTTTTAGTCAGCTTCTATTCAAGGCCGTCTAAGGGCAGTGCTATTTCTTTATTTTGCTACCTTTTAATATGTTTGAACACTATACTTGCTGTTCCTCAACTGTAAAAGAAATCCTCTACTGACAATGCAGCATTCTTGATGATTTCACGGCATACGGCGTTTTCACAGACCTGGGTTGGTGTGTTTGTTCTGCACGAGTGTTCATCTGCTTATTTTGTAGAACTATTACGGGGCAGCGAGGGTGATCCTGTCAGACAACCCGCTGGGCCTGACATGTGGGATGGTGTGTCCCACCTCAGACCTGTGTGTGGGTGGCTGTAACCTCTACGCCTCGGAGGAAGGGCCCATCAACATTGGAGGACTGCAGCAGTTTGCTGTTGAGGTGGGCAAAAAAAATATAAAATCATCAAATGTTTCGATGTGTGCACATAATATCTTCATAAAACAACGAAGTGCATTTCATATACCTAACTGGTCTCAGATCCCAATGCGACAGGCCAGCGCATAGCATTTCAAATACATGAGCATGATTTTATTTTATTTTTTTCAGCATGAGAAACAATATTTCTGTGTACTGTAAGGTAGTAACTTTCAACAGCAGTGAGAGATTGATTCTGCAAAGCGTACGGATGCCAGTTATGCTCCTGTTTTCTGCCTTAGAGCGTATTTTACAGCTGGCTTCTGCAGTAGCTCAGCGTTGGACAAGCAGTAACTTCTCCCCGCTCTGTTTAGCTCACATAAGCCATGATGGAGCGACAGCACGATCTACGTGTGCTGTATTAATGGTTCCTCTCAGCCCTTTGTTATGGCCGCAACAGAAGCTCGGGTGCACGGTGACTGTCACCATCTACCATAATAGTCGTAATTTTTCCTGTGCCTTTTCTCAGCAGCTGAGTCCTCTTCTGTGATAAACATCAAATCTCCCTATTATAAAAACAGACCGAGAAACTAGGCGCCAAAGGAAAACAGCTCTTCACACACCAGACGTCATGGCCAACACTGATGGCTTTATTAAGATGCTGGCATTAAGAAGCTAAACCGAGCAAGGGGAATCTTTCATGTTTAAAACAGAAGATTTACCATCAGCTCTCCATTTAATGTTTAGAAGGAAGGAACAAAAGAAAAAGAAAAGAAAACGAGCAGGGCAGCACAGGGAGGGGGGCTTCACTTTAAAGCAGTGCAGCTGAGGCGCTTTGGTCTACCGTAAATAGATTTCCACAAAGATTTGCTTACTCTCATTGGCTGTTCCTTGTGTGTCGTGACTGTTATCAGCAATGACAGCTTTTATTGTAAACCTTGAGGTTTTTAAACTGCTGTATGTCGAATTTGTTTGATCATCTGTCACCTTGTTTTCTCCCGCCGTATAATGATTGGAACTACAGGTGTCCTCTACCACGATGCAGCTCTGAGATAATCAGGGTATCTGTTCTTATCATTGTCGTAGTGGGCTTTATTTAGTTCCATGGTAACTGCTAATTAAATGAAAATATCAGTGATACTGTGTGTGGGTTTGGATGTCTGTCTTTGACCCACCATCCTGTAGGGTTGCTGCTAAGGAGGCTTTACCTGCTCCTAACGAATTGTCTATAGAAGAAAGTAACGGGCTCAGAGGTCTTCAATAAGACATACAATATCCTAGATTCATTTGAGGAAATTAATCAATTATGATTAATATACATACCAGTATGAAATCTAAAGTGGATTTTCTGACCTGTTGGAGAAATGTACAATTTCCCTTGTCTGCTTTTTCCTCTTTTTTTGTAATTGTAATCAGTAGGGCACACTGGCTCATTCACAGTGATTACCATTTGAACAATTGGTGTTTAAGCAAACATAGTTAAAAAAAAACATCCGCAACAACCAATTTGGTTGTCCAACCGTGCCAAAAAAAAAAAAGCAGAGTTTATACTGTAATATCGTCACAGCGCCGTCAGTCACGAACTCGAGATCCCAGGATACTTCGCGAATGCGCATGCGCTCACCGTCTCCTGAGTTCTAAACCTCTGACACCTGTTCCCAATCTCACACTCACCCTGCCAATAGTATTTAGGAAAACACACACCATGATCACATTGCGAAGTATACGCTCTGTAACGGATGTTCTCTG
>JAOUWY010000071.1:25598720-25608931 GCA_025728095.1 Prietella phreatophila
TAACAGGTCATTCGTTTATATGCGCACTGTAGCATACTATACATTGTAACATTTGTAGTTCATTTACACAGTTTACACAGCAGTAATGATTTTCAGTTATATTACTCCTATATATGGTCCATGATTGACATATGCTGTAGATTCTATCTTAGACATTTTCTATGGCAGTTGTCCAGTATATATCACCTCTAACAGGGTTGGCAGGCTGATTAGGTGGTTGATAAATGATACTCCTTGGGAACAGAAACCCAGGCTTTTCTTGGTGCGAATAACTTCGAAACACTTGCTAATTACTGTGTTATTGATGATGGCAAAGGTGTGATTTTGTCTTGATGAAATGTTGCTACCTAATTACTGTATGATTTAATGACTAGTTTCATGCATAATGAGTGTAACTTTCTTAATCATGGGGTATGCATTAATCTCTCGAAAAGCATCCTGGCCATGTCCTCCAAGCCCAAAAAAATGGCTAAATTAGGAATGTGAACCTAACAAGATCAGCGTGAGGGAGGATTCATCATGCTAACGTGCCACACGCCTCCATGATGTGCACGAAATTGGGCGAAAAGTGTCCGAGTGGAGAATTCCAGACAGTAAAATCCATTAAAGCATGTTGTAATGCAGAACTTTGCCAGGGCATTTCCTTGAAATCAAATTAATGCCGAAGTGTATGCAGAAAAAAAAGTTAATTGATTTTGACACGAAACACTTCGCTCTTTCCTCTCTCGATCACTTAATAGCTCGATATGCCGAGCTTCTGCTTTTTGTCCAGGTAAAAAAAGCGTCTCCTGCAGTTCTCATCTTTCTACGCTAGAAAACTTTGATTCCTTGCAAAAGCCTTTGTAATCAGATTTGGAATGAATTTGTATTGTGTAATAATCTGTATTTAGTGCTTTTAAAACACCTCATAAGTAAATCTTTTTTGCCCAAGATTGAGCCTTATTAACATCTGTTTCTTTTGAATGGAAGTGATAATGACAGCTTATGACAAATCAGAAGCTTTGTTAGACATTTCTGAAGCTTGTATTTAAATATTGCTTACTTCTAGACCACAAGGATAATGACAAGGTAGTGTGAGGGGTTAATAACAGTATACAGAGCAGAGTAGATCTTTGAAGCAGAACGAGTGGCACAGGGATTTCTGATACTGTGTGTGAGTGACAGAGGAAGGCAACCTGCTTTCTCTGTGAACAGAGGAATGAAACCATACAGGGGTGAACATAGGGGAAAAGGAGCATCGGAAGCAAGCTGTACTTAAGTCAAAGGTGTAAAGTGAGAAAACAAAGGGAGTTCTCATGATGGGAGTTGAAAACGGGGAGCATGCATTCGTTACAGCAGTGAGCATGATGGTGTATCTGTATACATGTATATGTTTTAATTTTTAACAAAGAATGTTATTACTGTAATGGATGCAGACAGTTTAATCATTTAATAAGTTCATTATTTTTTTTTTTTACTATTTGTGTATTTACTACAGGTCTACCTCAAGCTAACAGGCACAAAATGTTTGAAGGCCACACCATGGAGCAGGGATTTTATACCGCCAAGGATTTTCTCCCACTAGTTGCCAAAGCCAGCAAACTAGGTAAAGAACCACAGAAAATGGTTTGCCTCCTTAATGTCCCTGTTTTGCAAAGTGTATTACATGAGGCTTTTTTTCTCCTTGTGCTGCATGTCCTTGAAATTTTTGGAAAGGCCTTTTAAAATCCTGTAGCATGACAGAATGCTTGGATCAGTGAAAACATGTGTAGTATAAAGCATCTATGAAAAGGGCCAAGATACCAAGTAAAATAATACCAACTATGAGCTGCTGGACAATACTATGCAGGCTTATTCCAATTAAGTGACTTGCCATGGCCAGCTTCACTGACATTTCTGTTTACAAATACGTGTTCTTCTAAGACATGCACCTACAATGTGTATCTGTGATTCAAGTGTAAGGCATATTTCAAGTGATATTCAAAATGAACATGCATCTGTCAATCAATACGTTTACACTGTAAAACCAGATAAGTTCATTTAACTCAAAACATTTGAGGAAACTAATTACCTCAAAATTTTTCAGTTGATAAATCAATTTCTTTAAGCCAAATACACTTAAATATAACAAAAATGTATTTTAAATTACAAAGTTTGAGTTAAATTTTTGTTCTGTATTTGGCTTAAAGAAATTGATTTATCAACTTAAACATTTTGAGGTAATTAGTTGCCTCAAATTTTTTGAGTTAAATGAACTATCCGGTTTTACAGTGTACATGGTCAACAATAATCCGATATTAGCCCAATTAAGACGATACTCTGATTAAGAAACTAGCATGTAAACAGCGATTATTTAAAAAAAGGAGGATGTTCTATGTGCATTTATATGATTAAATAAGCGATACCTTCCCGGCCTGTGCGTTAAGGATCCTTTTACAGCTTATTTGAGAATGCAGAAAGGCCTGAGCAGATCACTGTTTCAGTAGTGTGCGTTATCACATGTTGAAATCAGCTGCATTCAGTAGAATGGCTAGTCATCTCAATCAAAGACTAAGGAAAAAAAGGTGCAGGCTATGAAATTACAGATATAAGGACATTTCCCCGAAAAGGAGACATGGCTGGCACTGCAGCAGAATAATTTGATAGGGACATACTGTGTCTGAGGACTCCAAGATGCAATTTTAAACAGTTAAGTGGGAACGGTTCAGAGACAGAAATCACGTTTTTCTCCCTTTACTCACTCCCCGACTTGTTTTCTCTCATTTTCTTGTCCATTCTGGGGATTAGGGATGTGCAGCTGCCGCTCAGCGCTGCCTCGACTCAATGGCTCTGTGATTGTCCTGGGCGCAGGAGACACCGCCTTTGACTGTGCCACCTCTGCCCTGCGCTGCGGCGCACGCCGGGTCTATGTGGTGTTCAGACGTGGCTTCACCAACATCCGTGCAGTCCCTGAAGAGGTGAGGCGATAAGTAGACGAGAAAGAGTGAGACAGAAAGTGATTTCAGGATGCAGAAAGACAAAAAGAGGAAAAGTCAACAGCAAGCAGGAGCATATTAATATTTGGGCTTGTGAAGGGAGCCTCGCACAGAGGGTTTATTAAGACATTCAAGAGAATGTCCTCACCCCCTTCTCTCTGGCCCACTGACACTTCTCATAAACCTCTCTTACCTCATTTATTCTAGAGACTTGTCTTTGATTTTACGGGGAGATTACTGTCAAAATCTTTCTTTGCCAGAATGAGGAGAGACAGGCATGTTTTGCTCTATACTAGTTCCTTTGGAAATGCTGTCAGTTGGTTAACGGACTGCATTACCATCTTTATTTAGGGTCAGCTTTGAGAGAGACGTGTCACGGAAAAAGCGAAAAAGCATACTAATTTTTTTTTCAGTAATAATTTGCTTTGCTTATGGAACAAATGTGGAGGTGCACTATGACACTTCTTACTTCGATTAGAAAAAGAGAACTTAGTTCTCAGTACTTTGACAGACATCGTTAATGAAAAGATATTTTTGCGTCACTGAATTATAATATTCCATCTTTGTTGGCGTGTTTGTGGTACCGTTAGAAAAGAACAAGCTAGTAGAAGATGATATAGAGTTAATATTAAAAGTAATATGTTAATTAAAGATTTCTATTCTTAACTAACCAGAGTTTACGTTTGTCACGTATTGTGTTACCTTCTCACCACCTACATCACGTTGCCATGAAAATGATAGAAATAACTTAAAGAAACTGAGAAAAGTAAGGTAATTATTCACATCTGTTTTCAGCCATCTGCAGCTATGCTGCTTCCATCACTCTGAACTAATTAAGCTTGTTTATAAGGTATATTGGCTTAGAACACTTGTAGGTGTAAGAAATTGTTACAAAAAAGAAAGGGAAAAAATCACTTTGAGTTATGTCAATTGTTTGTGCTGAAATGAGCTGAGGTAATTTATGCAGAGACCGTTGAATGGAAAAATTACAGACATCTCTGCATGGCTACTTTTCTTTTTAGACTCAAATTACTGTAGGTGCAGCTCTAATTCAAGAAACCCTTTTTGTTAGTTGGTTTCCATTAATATAAAACCAAGTTTCAGGCTATTTCAGTAAAGATCTTATTTTGTTTCCCCACATTTATTATTATTTTTTGCCTTGTTTATAGAAATCCTCTTTGTTTTCTCATGATCAGAATAATCAGCTATTCCTTTGGCATAAAAAAGTGTTTTGTTTGAATGATTTTGCCAACTGGGCCACAGGCTCGCACAATATCCAAGCTGTTCTCCATATCGCTACATTGCATGTCTTTTCACAATGTCCAAACGAAATGTCGTGTTCACTAAAATGCCGCTCGGTGTGGTTGTTAACTGTTGAGTCTACTCTACCGTGTATGCAGATGGAACTGGCTAAGGAAGAGAAGTGTGAGTTCCTGCCTTTCCTGTCACCAAGAGAGGTTAAGCTGAAGAAGGGCCTTGTGCACGCCATGGAGTTCTGCCGTACGGCGCAAACCGAGACGGGCGAATGGGTCGAGGACCATGAGCAGATCGTACGCCTCAAAGCTGACTTCATCATCAGTGCTTTCGGCTCTGTGCTAAATGACCCTAAAGGTAGAATGTCTGTCTTATTACAGGATAGTGTTATCTACAATGCTACCGTCATATATGATAAGTAGGCACATACCATGCACATGGCATATTACAGACATAATATGGCTGTAATGTACCGTGTACAGTTTGTAACCCCAAATTCATGTCTGGTTGTGTCACTGGAGCAGTGCATTGCAGCAATCTGTTCAATACCCGGGCGACTGTGGCTCAGGTGGTAGAGCGGGTTGTCCAGTAATTGTAGGGTTGATGGTTCGATTCCCAGTCCATGTGACTCCACGTACCGAAGTGTCCTTGGGTAAGACGCTGAACCCCGAGTTGCTCCCGATCGCAAGTTAGCACCTTGCATGGCAGCTCTGCTACAATTGGTGTGGGAGTGTGTGTGTGAATGGGTGAATGATACACAGTGTAAAGCGCTTTGTATCTGCTAAGGTTAAAAAAGTGCTATATAAGTGCAGACCATTTACATGCTTGGTTTTGCATATGCTATGCCAGCACGTCTATTTTTTTATCAAGAAAACACCCAACTGTTCAACCATGTCAATGAAATGTGAGAGGTAGGGACACCCGAACACGCATCAATAACATTTCTTTTCCTTTTTTTGAACTGAAGTTTTCTGTTTGTTTTTCACTTGAATTTTTGTTGGGCGCTATTGTATATCACTTAAAGGGTTTCAATATCACAAAAACCTTCCATTTTAACAGGGGTGTGTAAATTTTAATATCCACTGTAGTATGATTATCTGTGCCAATGTAAGGAATTAATGCACCAGCCAATCAGAAAGGACCATCTGCCTTGGCCACAGTATAAGTGTGTATACATTACATGATGATATCTTGTGTCTTACGTCACATGAAGCATTCTTACTCTGTGGTCATCTGCAGATTTCATGATAGCTTTAGGGCCTCGTTAGAATTTAAATGAACCCATCAGCCTCATAAGTGTCTGCTATGTTTAAACAGGCACAGCCATATTGCCAATGTTGTTTTACTGCTCTATTCATTTTAATTAGACTGAATAAGTTTGGCTGTACCTGTGTTCTCTGATTAAATGATGGAATGGGCAAGCGTACACATAAACAGGTGTCCCACTGTCACCAATAGCATGTTTGTATTCATGGAAATTAGTGAAGCTGGAAAGCAGGACTTAGTTCAAAATTAAATTGAGGTGCTAATGTGACAGTCCTAGAGCTTTTTTTTTTCCTCCTGTGGCGTTTCATGTTTTTAAGGTTCAAACGCAGCCTTTCACTAAGCAGTGCCTGAGACATCTTACGTTTATTTGGCACAAATTTCCCGACTTTTCTTCTAGCTTTGCTGATGGCAGCGTAGTGATGGATGGCCCTGAATGAGTTTTATATGCTAGTAAATGGAGAGCTGCTTAAAACACAGTGTGAAGAAGGGATTAGCATTGATGCACATGCAGACAGCCCTCCCGGAGCAAACACAAGCCATTATATGGGCAGTTACACCTGGAATTATTCATGGAGGATCTCACTAACGTGATCACACAGACAGGCAAGGACATTCGCATCAGTAGAAGAGAACACTGGTGTGTAAAACCGTCTCCATTATATCATTTTGCCAAGTTTTAACAGAGCTTTGTTTAATAATCTAGAAGACACCTTTAACCTGTTTACCTATCTTGCACTTTGTATTATTTGTTAATTCTCGGAATGAACATATTACCTTGACCAGGTCTTTGCGTTCTTCTGAATTTGCTGTCAAAATCATCTGTGATCATGAAATGCTCTGTAACACAAATGCACCCTCTTTCTAACTAGGGAGAATTTTATTAACATTATCATCTGATGAGTCCCCACTTCAGTAAGCAGCAACTTTATGATCATCTGTGTGCTGTTGTGTACAACATGTTCTCCACCACCGACCGTGCAGAACTTCCTTCCTGACACATTTGTGAAGTTTGCTAATGAGATTATACCGTTAAAGGGCACACCTGCTATAATTTTCAATTAGGGTCACACAAAATAAACAGGGAGTAATGTCACAGGGGGATAGCGCTGTCCAGAGTTGACCGGAGATGACATGCCTCAGTAATGAGATTCATGCTGCACAGAGAAGCCCAAGCTTTACACAACTGGTTAGCCAGCAAAGCCATTACCCTGCTTTCTAAAGCAGCACAAACATGCTTATACATATCTCTACTACTTAAGTAAGCATAAACTGTGCATGCTTTACATGATTTGATAATTAGCCATGGCTGGGAAGTACATATTTATTCAGCCAGATCATCAAAATGTAATGAATATGGGTAGCAATGTAAAATAACTGTAGTGTAGTGACACTCGTTCTGCTCTTTTCTCCATGGCTAGTCAGCCACATAGCTGGCTAAATTTAATTCTGGCTTCTTTCTTACACATTGACTAGAATATTGCAGATTTTTTTTATACAGCGAGTAAAGCCATACACTGTGTTTCTCAGATGATGACAAAAACAGATGACGTTTCTGTGCTAATATATATATAATATATTTTCTATTTATATTCTTTTTTCGAATACTGTAGTAATTTTGGTTTGTGTATTTCACTGTACTTTTTTTCTAAACTAGTTCGCATTTCTAGTATGTTTCTTTTGCGGTTTTACTAAAGTAGCATACTTCCAGCTCCTTCTAAAATCTTTATAACAAATCAGTTATACGGAAAGAGATTGAAATTTCTAACAGGACTTTGTTTTGTCCATACAGAGTATTACACCCAATATACTTGGAGTTCCATCGTCTGGCCTTAGTTGTCAGGTTGAGCTGCCCAGAAATGCTGAGAGGTTATCTTTTTTCTCTCTCAGCAGTCTGTGTTCTTTCATTTAAAAAAATATGAATTACTTACCCACTCACGTATCTCATCGGGTGGGTATGGGAGGCGCAGCAGAGAGCCGCTTCCGGAATAGCTGACACGGCTGGAAAAACTAGCTAGTAATCTGCTGGGTTGGCCCACTGGAGTGAGCAGATGATTAGATCCCTGGCCACATTTAACTTTTTTCAGCAGGAAAGAATGGGGGTTGGATTATGATGGAGTAACTCGTACCAGGGATATATCACTCAAGCCAAGGCACCACATTCACCCAGCCAGCCAAATACTGCATCTGCATATACGCTTTCCATTAATCACCACACTTTAATAGCAGACCGTGTCGCTGCCCACTCATCACACTGCTTCCTGTGTAGATAGGTTCTGGTAGAGGGTCCTGAGCAAATGCTTTGTTTTGTGACATTTCTGCTACACTGTGTGTACATTTTTCTGTCCGTATTTGCATTTTGAATATTATTATACACCGCAAGACAGGGTTCATATTGTATGTCTCGAAAACTTTAACCTGTAGGCTATATAGGACTATATAGGCTATTGTAGGCTATATACTGTAAGTTTATCCCTTCTATGGTTGTTTTGTACTCCTGTTTAGGGCTTTTTACACAGCATCTCCTTCTATTCCATCCAACATTGATCACTCTGGTTAATGGGGTCTGGCAGTCTGCATCTGCCTATGAGGAGTATGTCCATGGGGTGTGCGTGTGTGTGTTTCTGTGTGTGTTTGTGCGTCTGAGAGGAAGAGAGAGAGAGCAAGAGCCCCTTTTAATAGTAAGAGAAGCCTGCCACACCACTCCTCTCCCTCAGAGAACAGCACTGAGGATAAGACAGAGAAAGAAAAACAAACTCCCTGTGGGGTGTGTGTGTGTGTGTGTGTGTGTGTGTGTGTGTGCGCGTGCGTGTGTGTATGTGTGTGTATGCATACATGTATGTGTGTGTGAATGAGTGGCCATAATTCCGTGTGTATAGCTTCAATGTGCCTGCTCATTTGAATTTCTAAAGAGCCTGCTTTCCTCCAGGGTGAAGTCCACTGACTGAACTTGCTGCTGTCTGGATAGCAGTCAGAGAAGAACTGAGAGAGTGAAGGAGATATAGACATACACACCTCAGGGCCTGGCTCAGGTGAGAGAGAGAGAGAAAGAGAGAGAGCCTGTAAGTTGTTTCCATTGTGTAAAGAGTCCATTTAAGAGGCAGCTGGAGAGAAACACAATTTCTCTCAACACTTTACATCTACAGTTAAAGATAATGTACACAGGACTTTCTGATGTACCCATGTGCGCCTTAAAATTCTTCTCTCACTGTCTGCATTGTGTGGACAAATTTAGCAACATCTGCACAGTAAACTACACGCTAACTTACACGCTAACTTTTTTTTATTATTGTTAACACACTGACTCACTATAGCATCTTATCTCATATGTCTATGCCCACATTACTTTTTAGTATTTTTCCAATGCCCAAAATGAATAGGCCTGTGTTTTATAGAAGACGTTACTTCTGTGGAAAACCATTGTGTCTGTTCATTTCTGTCTTCATGTACAATGTGAGACACAAACACAGATGCACGTCTCTGGCTGCCAGCTGGTCATTTATACGCATGGTGATGTTGAGCATCTCTCAGTGCTGGATGGGATCCAGTGCCCAAAAGCTTCTGAGCTTCCATTCTGCTCTAATTGTCTGTGTCTGCTTTGGCTTAGTACGTAACAGTCAAACTTTTTTTTTTTTTTTTTTTACGAAAAGTATGTCCTTGTTGAGTTTGTGAGTCAATTACTAAGCAAAGTTTAATGGGCCCTTTTAAATCTGAGTTTAAGTGCTTGTTTAAGAAAAATCTTTTGAAATAGTTATTGGCAAATAGATGGAAATCCACATTATCTTAATGATTGTGACTAAGCATTATGTGTCAATTCACTGTAGGAGATGCTTATTCTGTGTGTGTGTGGTGTGTGTGTGTGTGTGTGTGTGTGTGTGTAGAGGTATGGGTGTCTGTATAGACAGGTGTGTACAGCTTATTCAGCACTAGGTGATGGTGAACAGAGGGGTTGGGACTAACCTTGCATCATGTGAGTGGATAATAGAAATAGGCTGACCTTGAAACCGTATCTAGTAGGGGGTGCAAGCCCTGAACTCACAGTTAATAAAGCCCTGTTTTTACTGCGAGAGAAGCCCTGCATGTTACACATGCCCTTAATATAGCACACACGTCACGAGATGAAAAGAATCACACCCACATTTAAAAGTAAGTGATTTGTGAAATGAGTAGTAAGGTATTTCATTTGGTCATGTTTTCGCACCAACCATTGTGTATTAGCATCTGAAGTCAAGAGAGAGCAATGGACTTCCTATCGACAGATAACCAGTTATTCAACAGTAATAAAAACCCACCCTGTAGCAATTACAGCAGTGATGGAAAAAGGCAGTAATTAACAAAACTAATCTAGACACTGACTTGGGGAAATGTACTGCTACCATTCACTCGAGTAAAAGTAGTGATCAACTAGATTACCGGTACTCAAATAAGAGTAAAAATGAATCATCTGGTGAAACTCTCCTTAAGTAATTACTTTACAAATGACTTGTGTAACTTGTTTTGTTGGGGTTTTTTTTTTTGGGGTGGGTGGGTGTTGAATAATTTTATTTACATTGGAATAATTTTATTTAAAAATAAATTGAGCTATGCTGATGTGAACACCAAATGAAATTATATTAAAACATATATAATTAAAGGCAATGTTAGCTCACCAGCTAATGTTGTCTGTCACCCGGTTACGTAGGACACAAGCGCAGGAGTAGATGACTGGGAGGCAGGTCAAGTTCGTAGTGCACAGCGTGA
>JAOUWY010000071.1:25645026-25664813 GCA_025728095.1 Prietella phreatophila
GTGTGTGTGTGTGTGTGTGTGTGTGTGTGTGTGTGTGTGTGTGTGTGTGTGTGTGTGTGTGTGTGTGTGTGTAACCTTATGCATACCACTCTATCTATTACTCTATCCCATAGACACAGTGGTAGCTCTGAACTGACTGACATAGTGACAAACTATACGTAAATAACCCCTTGAGGCAGCAGAACCCCCACTCTTCCCCACTCATCTATGCCATCTATCCCACATGAATCTATAGTATCTAAATCTCTTATTGCTGTACCCACAAAGCTCTGGTGGCTCAGACACTGTGTTCATAATGTTTTGGTCCATTTTGTATGCATTCCTCCACAGGTCACATTAGCCATAATCCCAAATTTCCCAGACTCACTATATTCTATGCAAGTGTACATGAACATGGGAAAAAACTTGCAAAATGCAACACTACATGTATTTTTTCTTAAAGCTTTATAGGCTGAAGAAAAAGATTTAAAGCATAATATTAAAGCAATATATTAAATATAAGCAATAAAATATTAAAGCAATCCCAGGAGCACAGGTGGACAAAAGTTGACCTCTTTGAAAGAACTGCAAGCGAATGAATTGTAAAGTGATACTCAACTAATAAATCAAGGAGAAAGGAGTCGAGTCAATGAAAATCACACGTAAGCAGTTTGCCTGTAGAGAGATTTTTCTAAATTCTTCAAATCAGAAAGAGATGCCAGAAAGCTTTCTGTGTAAATATACAGCTTCTTGTTATTCTTTTACCGGAAATGCAATGACCTCATTTCACACAGTCTGGTAGTTGGTTCACTAATAGCTCTGGCAAAGTACTATGTTAATGATCATTAATTTACCATCCATCCTCTACCGCTTCGCGGGGAAACCTGGAGTCTATCCCAGGAATCATCCAGCACAAGGCAGGGTATAGTGTACCCTGGACAGTCCATAGCACATGCACACCCATTCATACACAATTTAGACACGCCAGTCTTTGGACTGAGGGAGGAAACATGCAAACTCTGCACACACATGGCCCCGGCGGGAATCGAACACCGGACCCTGGAAGTGTGAGGCGAACATGCTAACCACTAAGCCACCATGTGCCCCTAGCGTTAAAAGGGCTCATAATGTACACAAACCCTATAAAAATGCTAAATCTGGAGTTCTGTGGTTTTACTTATCTGGGGAAGTTCTTAAATGTTCTATGTTGAACCTTACATCAGATTGCTTCACATACATCAGTGATGCTTCTAAGTTAACCCCTCAGGAAGCAAAGAAATTATTTGTGTAAATACACATACTGTATGTACACTATATGGCCAAATATTTGTGGACACCTGACCATCACACCCATAAGTGTATTTAGAATATCCCATCTCTGGGAATACCTCCAGTCTTCTGGGAAGGCTTTCTTCTAGAGTTTGGAGCATGGCTGTGTGTATTTGTGCATTCAGTCACAAGAACATTGGTGAAGTCAGGCACTGATTTTGGGTGAGGAGGCCTGGGGTGCAGTCAATGTTCCAGCTCATCCCAAAGGTGTTCAGAGGGATTGCGGTCAGAGCTTTGTGCAGGTCACTTGAGTTCTTTCAAACCAACCTTGGCAAGTCATGACTTCACGTTTTTTACATAGGTGCATCTTAATGCTTCAGCATACAAAAACATCTTATAAAATTGTGCACTTTCAGCTTTGTGGCAACAGTTTGGTTAAGGCCCACATGTGGGTGTGATGGTCAGGTGTCAACATACATTTTGGTACTGTAGTGTATCAGTGTTTTGGCTTATGTAAGGAACCAAGTGTTTTTTTTTCTTCTTCTTGTTTTTACCTTTCATAAACAGTCCTCTGAAAGTGTTGGCCTCTAGTCTGAATTCGTGAAATTGTGTACAATTCAATATTGAATGACATCTTAAACCAAAACCTAATAATGCATAAATGGACCCAAAGAGAACAAAAACAGAACAATGTGATAGACATTCTTTGATACAGAGCAGAATTCACTCAATGATAGCAAGGTGTCCAGATCTTGATGCAGCAATGCATCCCCAAACATCACACTACCACCACCATGTTAAACAGCTGGTATGATGTTCTTGCTTTGAAAACCAGTCTTAGATTTTCACTAGACATAACAGGGCCCATGCTGGCCACAAAGCTCCACTTTAGATTCATCTGTCCAAAAACATTGTTCCAGAACTCAAGAGTCTAATTTAGGTGTTTCTTGGCAACTTTGAGGCGAACATTTATATTCTTCTTGTTTAGCAATTGCTTCCGTCGTGCTATTCTACCATTCTTGCCCAGTGTTTTTCTGGTTGACAAATTAATACTGACTTTAGGTGAGGCAAGAAAGCCTGCAGTTCTTTAGATGTTGTTCTTGGGTTCTTTGTTACTACCTGGATGATTTTACACCTTGCGATTTTTGAAGGATGTCCAATCCTGGGAAGGTTGACTGCTGTTCCAAACTTTCTCCATTTGAACAGTTTGGCTCTGATTGTAGCTCAGGGGAGCCCCAGAGCCTCGAAAATGGCTTTGCATCCTATCCCAGACTGATACCTACACAACCATTTTCTGGTCCACAACATTTTTCTGAGGTCTTTTTCTGAAGGGGGTTTGCTCAGGGAGTGGGGTGGGGGTTACCTTTACACAAATTAAAATTGCATAATTGATACCTTGCACACCAAAGACATGAAAGAAGTGCCAAACTTTTGTGTCAAATTTTCTGCCAGACTCTGTCTACCTGCCACTACAATCCTATAAAAATCCTATAAAATCTGACTATATAATTCTGACATGGGCAAGTACTTTTCTTTTCTGCCCCAGTTTTCACTATAACAAGCTAACTCAGCAAAATCTGATGATATGGAGTAACTCCAATCTGCAGTATGACAGTACATACATGCTAACTGCACAAGAACTGTCCACTTAAACTGAATTATAACCTCTATATAAAAACATACACTTTAAATAAGTGGACAGTTCCTGTGTAGTTAGTATGCTGTATGTGCATTCACAATCAAAAAGAAAACCTTGGAAAAACCATCAGTTTGCACAAATGCGATTGCATTATAGTAGCCTGAACAGTTTCTGTTATATACAGGTTCTAGAGACAAGTTCTACGAAGAAGTTATTACAAAAACACTGAATTTCTATTACTATATTCACTGGCTGAATCTAAGATTTAATCTTCAAACATAAATATTTAACCTCAAATCTCAAAACCTATAATATTTATCACACATTTTGCACACTATTTAACTTGCTCGTCTATATCTCACCGATGCTGCTGTGGCTGAATTCTGGCAAACAGCCAGAAATGACAAAACTATGTTGAGACCTCAACTTTATAAAACCTTAAAATATATTTCACCAAAACTATGAGGAATCATCTTACTTTTATCATGCCTAGGGTATCTGCAAGCGAAGAAGGCAATTTAACAAAAGCAGTGTCAAAAACCATGCAAGCTTAATAATATTTCCTCACACAGTGAATAAATGTCACACTTTGGTCATGTTATTGTATAGTTCTGTGCTGTTGTGAATCAGAAGCCTAATCATGTCAGTTTGTAATCAGACACCATCTGCCTAAATGTCTTGGAAGCACCTGCACAATAATGGAGTCCCCCTTTTCACTTTTGGGGGTAACCAGAGTTTAAAAATGTTATAACTTTACTTGTGGTTAAGATAACATGCAAAAGCAAGAAAGCCTGCAGTTGTTTTACCATATAGCAGAAAATGGCAAGCATTCACCGTATGAAGTGTTTTCCCTGGCCGATACACATATACCCCAATCTTCCCGCTCTGATTATAAAAGAACTAATGTTTACATTTGTGACTAATCCCACAACTGCCTGCATGCCTGATTTAGCCCATGTGTTATTAGTTCACACTAACTTTAATAGTCATATTTAAACTCTTGCAAAATATATGTTCAGGCACAAAGCTTTATATGCAAGTTCATGAGCTAACTAAAATATGAATAATTCAAATTGAAAATGTATGGCAAGGTGTTAAAAACAAATATATTTAGGAACTGTCAGTAGATCCCCTGTAATATTAGGAGTCTGAATAGATTGCTGACTAGATAATCATCCTGCATGTAACCTAAATAAATGTTGAGATGGGAGAGTAAGTGAGAATACCACCATAGTTACCACAATCAAATATAGAGATGAGGAAGGGAAATAACTCTCAACATGAAATATCTGATATCAGTTTCCCTCAGATTAAAGTTTGAGCCCTTCTACTCTAGCAATTAAGAGGACCAAAGACCAACCACTGGAGGTGTGTGCAAAGTCAGGTTCATTGGAAACAGATGGAGATGGAGAACTAAGCCTTCTGTGCAGCATTGCTTCTGGACTTTCAGTGCTTTGAATGGAATACAAATTCTTTATTGTACACTAGAGCAAAAGCTCTGCTCAGTTCCTGACTATATGCTCTATAACCTCATATTAACTGTCAGACTCTCACACAACTCAGCGATGCCTGCTGAAGGATGCTCTTTATGTTTTGTTTCCACGTCATTCTGTTCAGATTGTGTTCTTGTTCTTCCCTCTTTCATAACTGCAAAATCCCCTTCTCTTTGTATCTCCCTCTGTAAAAGTACTGTTGTGTGCTGTAAGACTGGAGATAATCAGGATTAAGGGATACGGTTAATGAGCCTGTTTGGATTCCTGACCTATTAACATAAGTGATTTAGCTAATTTGAGGTTTTCAAACTTACTTCAATTTCTTGCATAAACTGTACCTTATTACACACATACAAATGCATTGCATAGTGAACCCTCCACCATTTCTTTCTAAGTTAATAAATCCTTATAATTGCACTTCTGTGCTTTTTTTCATATAGACAAGTTACAAGGTATGAAAATACTCATAATGTGGAAAAAAAAACAAAAAAACATAGAAGAGTCATAAAAAATTAGCAATACTTTTATAAGACATAGATGACAGGCTTTCTGAGGGGCTTGGTGGCTTAGTGGTTAGTATGCTTGCCTCACACCTCCATGGTTGGGGGTTTAATTATCGCCTCCACATTGTGTACATGTTCTCCATGGGTACTCTGGTTTCCTCCCCTAATCCAAAGACATGCATTGTGTCCAAAGACAAGTGACTGGCATTAACAAATTGTCTGTAGTGTGTGAATGTGTGTGTGTGCACCATCGTGTCCTGCGATGGGTTGACAGATGTCCTGTCCTCATGCCCTGAGTCCCCTAGGATAAGCCCCAGGTTCCACCAGTACAGAAAAATGGATAGATAGATGGATGGACAGGCTTTCTGTGTGGACACCTAAAGTGGCCTTAGTGTCTTTTCAGGATTGGTTATATAACACAGAAAGCATCTCTCAGACATGGTTGTAATTTAGTGTCACTGTACTCATTCATGTGTTTAAAAATCATTGGAAAAATATCAGGCACTTAGTTTAGTTCATATAAATTAGTGAAACTATTAACATTATTAGCTGTTAGTTAGTAGATAAATAAATAGTGAAGATATATACAGTGGGGGAAATAAGTATTGAACACGTCAACATTTGTTTCAGTTTCAATGAGACTATTCACATGAAATTTTCATCAGACATCAGTATTAACTCAATAAATCCACACATATAAAGAAATCCAAACATTCAAGTCCATAAATATAATTATGTGTAATAAAGTGGAATGACATAGGAGAAAAGTATTGAACACGCTAAGAAAAAGCAGTCCTCCAAGGCAAGGTAAGGCAAGGAACCAGCAGAAATCCATGAGTAATTATACCTCCTATCTGTGCAACTTAATATAAGCTGGATCAGTAAATTAATGGTCTATAAAAAGGCTTTTTGTTACCAAGGTGTCACACAAGAAACATCTCATGATGGGTAAAAGTAAAGAGCTCTACCAAGATTTTGACAACCTTATTGATGGAATCGGATACAGACATACTTCAAAGATTCTGAATCTTCCAGTAAGCACCATTGGGGCCATTATCTGCAAGTGGAAGCAACATCACTCCATCATCAACCGGCCACACACAGGAGCTCCTCGCACGATTTCTGACCAGGGAGTCAGAAGAATAGTCAGAAGCTTTGCCCAAGAGCCAAGGACCACTCGGAAAGAGCTCCAGAAACATTTGGACGCAGCAGGTGCCATCATCACAGAGAAAACAATGCTCACACTGCTCACACTCACACGGCAAGACACCATTACTAAAGAAAAGGCACGTCGAAGGTCGTTTAAAGTTTGCCACAGCTCATTTGGACAAGCCTATGAAATACTGGGAGAGTGTAGTGTGGTCAGACGAGAGCAAAATTTTACCTTTTGGCTGTCATACTACACACCATGTTTAGAGAAGAAATGACACTGCACATCACCCTAAAAACACTCTCCTAACAGTGAAGTTTGGAGATGGAAGCATCATAGTGTGGGGCTGTTTTTCATCACATGGTACTGGCTGACTTCATATAATTGAAGGAATGATGAATGGAGCTATTTACTGGGAAATTCTTCAGAAGAATCTGCTGCCATCCACCAGGATGATGAAGATGAGACATGGGTGGACTTCCAGCAGGAATTTTTTCAGAGAAAAAAATCAAGGCATTAGAATGGCCCAGTCAATCAACTGACTTGAATCCAATTGAACAAGATTTAAGACAATATGTTTAGAAGAATGGACCAAAATCTCACCTGAATACTGCGGCCGATTAATTTCTTCATACAGGAAGTGTCTTGAAGCTGTCATTACAAACAAAGGCTTCTCCACCAAGTATTAAATATATTTCAGTTAGTTTGTTCAATAGTTTTTTCCTGTTTCATTCCTCTTTATTACACATAACTTTATTTATGGACTTTAATGTTTAGATTTCTTGAGTTAATACCAAAATCTATGAAAATTTCATGTGAATTACCTCATTGGAAATATGTTTACTGAAAAAAATGTTGACATGTTCAATATTTATTTCCCCCATTGTGTGCGTGTGTGTGTGTGTGTGTGTGTGTGTGTGTGTATGTGTGTATATATATATATATATATATATATATATGTGTGTGTGTGTGTGTGTGTGTTTGTGTGTGTACGCATAATTTATTTTATTTTGTTTTACATATTTGAATTATGTTCAAGGAAATCCACTGTTAGAAATATAATCAAAAGCTTTTGTTTTTTTTAAATTCATGTTTCCCAAGTCAATGAGTAATTGTGTTTAATAATCATGATCTCAATATTGACCAAAATAATCATGATTATGATTTTTTCCATAGTTGAGCAGCCCTAGTGTGGCATTCTTTTCCTGCTGCGAGGGCTAGTGTCTTCTTTTTGTTTAATGGCGCTTTGCTGGAGTGTGGTTCAGAGTGCTCAAGTGCAACCATTTTACGTCATCAACTACATTGAGTACATTGCAGGTGTAACATAATGGCGGCCTCCGTAGGTTAAAATATGTATTAAACATTAAGAATTTTTAAAGTCATGAAAATATTTCATGTGTTTCTAACGTATTTTAGTAGGAGAGGGCAATTATTGCGTGTTAAGGCCTACAAGTCTTCATAGTCGGGGTTCCTTTTAAAGGATCTTCTGCTGACATCTTGCTGTCACATACCACAGCACACCTTCAGAGGTCTTGTGGAGTCCATACCACTGTGAGTCAGAGCTGTTTTGGCAGCACAAGAGGGACCTACACAATATTAGGCAGGTGGTTTTAATGTTATGGCTGATTGGTGTGTGTGTGTGTGTGTGTGTGTGTGTGTGCGTGTGTGTGTGTGTATGTGTGTGTAAAAACACAACCTAACCATCTTTCCACCAACTATTAATCACACAATACTGAGTTTGTAAGTGAACTGTGTTGAAGCATAAAATTGTGTTTATTGAACTTGCTTTTATGTGCTACGTCTTTTTTTCCTTAAGCACAAGTGAAACGTAAACTCCATAGAAATGCATACAAACAAGCCATTGATTCACAGTGCCACTGTCTGATGACGTTTTCAAGTGAGCCGTGCTACACTCGTACAACTTTGTAATTATAGCTTCACAACTTCAGGAATCCATTGTCTATTTATGTTCTTTTATGTATAGACATTAGTTTTCTAGATTCAAAACAAATTGCACACAATGTCAATACACAGCATAGATACACAGTGTAACTGTAGCTTAATAGAGCTCCTTTGATAAGTAATGGGATGCTCTAACCCTGATGAATAAGGAATTTGGTGTAAGTAATGATAGCATCTAAAAGACAAACATACCTCATTGTATATTACCATTCCTTTAAGTCCTTATTCAGCATGGGTTGATGATTGAAAGACATGGGATTTTTTTTTCTTGCTCTTTTGATTGTGTTATACTAAAGGAAATAAAGCAAGTTTTTTCTATCCGAACAGAGATGGAACTATTTTTCACTGCAGCGCTCGTAAATTTAGAGTTATATCCGTTTGCTGTAGATTTTCGGCTCTAAGACAAAAAGCTAATCAAAGCTGCCAGGCCGCAGGCAGGTAACCTCCATGTGAACTAAAGAGAGGCAATATCATTTAATCACACCGTTTGGCACTTCCTCTACTAGCTGGGGAAAAACATTATTTCTGACTACATCAAAAGAGAGGCAGAATTTGATTTTAATGGGATATTAATATGCAATTTCCCCCCAGTGACTGTGGTTAGCTTTCACAGTATAATGTTCATCCTTTTCTCAAAGCTGTTTAAAATCTAGCCACCATTAGAGTTACATTTTGTTTACTTATGATAAGCATAAATACATGTAATGATATTATTCTCTTGTTTACTGATTGGGGTTTCAGTGCTCCATTCAGGAAGCATTGTGTTTCCTGATGAGTTTTATAGAAGCAACAGAAGCCTCTGAACATCACTTCAACAAGGGTGCCTGTTAGAGTGTAGCTGTGTGCATGATCACTATTTTTCTTTTATACTACTTGGAGTAACCGTGTGGTTTTTCTTGCTGCAGTTCCTGGCCCACTCATGTGACATAAGCACAGTTATTTTAAATATGAGGTTGGGGGGGGCATGTAAAACACCTCATTTGTGACAGAGTAAGATCTCCCAGTTGTGAGGGGTCTTTATTTCATTGCTTTTGCACAGGTATGAGATCCATTGGGATCTCATATTGTTCCCAGCCTTCAATGCAGCTCTTTGGATTCACAGATTAAAAGCGGCGCAGGCTTCCACAGCTATTTTCAGACCACCAAACGGGACCTAGTGGCACACCGCTTCCATCATCCCTCCTACGAGACTTGCTGGCTACTGGCTCTTAACGAGAGCCCCTACCTGCTGTGACCTTGCATGGCAAAATTAAAATTTCAGGTGCAAAGCCACTATCCCTTTTCCACCCATCTCTGTTCAAACCTCAGCCCCTGCTGTCTTTCTGCCTAAGGGTGCTAAAGACCCTCTCTCTGCTCGCTCTCTCTCTCTCTCTCTCTCTCTCTCTCTCTCTCTGTCTCACTCACTCTTTACTCTCCTTGTTCCCTCGCTCCGCTCACCCCCGTTGTGCTGAAATGAATCCCACGCTGGGCTCCACCTGCCCTGCGGTGACAGCACGGGGGAGAGAGAAAATAAATAAAGAATTCTCCACAGAGACACCGTGCCCCTCCTTTAATTTCATACTAGACCTCCCCTCCTCCACGCAGCCATTCCTCCTGAACAGTGCTGCTGGAGTGAGTATGCAATTCACTCAGCTCTTATTGCTGCTCACCAGTTGATTTTCTTTGCTGAATGCTCTTAAGTGGGACTGTAAGCTCTCCATGTCTGATCATGTGCCCACGAGGCACTCTGGCTCTTGACCATGTTCCTGATTTCGCATTTCCCCTGCTGCAGGTCTGCATCGCTCCCAGGCCATTAGTGGCATGTTCTGCTGAATTTTCCCCAGTCACTCTGCCAAAAAAGCAAGTCTGCCATGCACCTACACACACAGGTGTTGGGGCAGTCCAGCCATGCATGTAATGTTGTGTGTAGCGGCCTGCATGGAGGACAGAGACATGGTTCCTGGCCTACAGACTCGTACTCTCACCCCCATCTGGCCTGTAATAAGCTGTCACAGGCAGGCCTCAGAGGGAGCGCATGCCCACTGTGAGAGCGCAGATCTTACAAGCAGCATCTGTTTGGTGGCTGGTGCCTGGCTGCAGGCCACAACCCCGTCTCCCTTGCTGGAACAGGCCTAATGCAATTTCCCCATGACCCCTCTGGGAGGAAGGCCAGCTTTGCTTTCTGTGTGGCTGTGTTTGTGTTGTCCTTCTTAAAGACTAACACCATTCTGCTCATAAAAAGCCATGCCCTCAGGATGCTAGACTCAGAGAGCACCAGCACCAGGAGCATACTTGCCACAAACCTTGCCATACTGCTACAGCTGTGTATGATGCTCAGTGTATGTTTATACTGATATGTCTTGACCAAGGGGTGTCAAACATATAGCCAGTGGACCAGAACAGGAACCTGATGAATTTAGAATTTTTGTTCTGGACCGTAATTAAATTGAAAGATTTGAAAATAGAGCACCTCTGTTATATACTGTGGAGAAAAGATAGAGCAATAAACTCACGACCATAAACTAAGCTACTGACAGCATTTGCTGTATTATATAATCCTTTACTTTTAAAGCTTTTTCTTTTTTATGCTGTAGCCATGTATTTTTCCATAATAACTAATAATAAATAATTTAGAGAGTGCATAGCAATGGGATACTTTAATACTTGTGCTATATATGTATACACACACACACACACACACACACACACATATATATATATAAAAACCCATTTCAGTTCCAGGTTATAACGCTGCAAAATGTAGAAATGTTGCGTGGTAAATGATTCTTCTCTTTTTGTGTATATCTCATAATAAATTGTTTCAGAATTTAAAACAATATCTAAGATAAAACAAAGGCAGTTTTTAAATTATAGATTGAAGCAAAAACATTATCCAGTACCAACTGGGCCTACGTGAAAATGTATTTGACCTCATAGTTACTAATTTCTCAAATCTATGAAACTGCATTAATATTGGGGTTCAGTTGGACTAGACACAACCAGGCCTGATGAATGCACACCCTGTTCAATCAAATCAACACTTATATAGAACTTTTTCAACAGCATGAAGTTGGTTAAAAGTTCTTACCAAATAATACACTATGACAAAATTGAAAGAAATTCTTGAACTGATGAGGAAGAAGGTGATTAAAATACATCAGTCTAGGAAGGGTTACCAAGCTATTTAAAAGGCTCTGGGCCTCCAAAGAACCACAGTGAGAGATATTATCTCCAAATGGAAAAACTCAGCACAGTAGTGAACCTTCCCAGAAGTGGTCGACCTTCCAAAATTCCTCCAAGAGCACAGCAATGACTCGTCCCCCAGATAGCAAAATTGCTTTGGCCCAGATCCGGCCCATACCTGACACTTTCATCCGGCCCACATACTGCATGGAATGATGGCACTTGGGCGGTCCGCTCCTGTTTGCCAGATTTGGGCCACAAGCAAGCCATAGCAATGCCGTTATGTGCCACATTTTTGCCAACGGTGGCCCACATTAGTTTTGGGATATTTGGTCCATATTCACTATTTACCACATGAACCACTTTAGGGTCACATCCAGATCCAGATGTGGTGCCGTGAGCACCGCATCTTTGCGTAAATAGGCACACTTGTGATTTTGGATATTTGGGCCATATTTGCTATTTTACATGTGCGCCACTTCAGGCTCATATGCATTTTGTGTAGGCCAAAAGAAGGCAAGCAGTGCTGCATCACTCCCTGAAGTGTCCCACATCTGGATGCTATCTGGGCCAGCAAGTCACAACAGACCATTGACAACATCAAAGGAACTTTTCATGACTCCACTATCAGAAAGACACTGGACAAAAATGGCATCCATGGAAGAGCGGTGAGGTGGTGAGAGTAGTGAGTTCTTCTGCTAACCCAGAAGAAAATTAAGGCTCATCTGAATTTTGCCAAAACATACCTTGATGATCTTCAAACCTTTTGGGATTATGTTCTGTGAATTGATGAGTCAAAAGTTGAACATCTCGTGTAAACCAAACACAGAATTCCACAAAAAGAACACCATACCTATGGTCAAGCATAGTGGTGGAAGTTTGATGGTGTGGGGATGCTTTGCTGCTTCAGGGCCTGGGCAACTTACAATGCTTGAGGGAAACATGAATTCTGCTCTCTACCAGAAACTCCTAAAGGAGAATATCCAGTCTTCAGTCCGTAAATTGAAACTCAAGCGCAACTGGATTATGCAGCAAGACACTGATCGAAAGCATAGGAGTAAATCCTAGTGCTAGAAGTAAGTGAAAGACTGATCTCCAGTTATCTGAAGCATTTGGTTGCAGTTATTGCTGCTAAAGGGGGCACAACCAGATTTTAGGTTTAAGGGCACAATTAGTTTTTCACATGGGTAATGGGTGTTGGATAATGTTTGCTTCAAAAAAAATCTAATAAAAACTATATATATATATATTTTTTTTAATGAATTGCAGTCTGGTCATCTGTTTTGTATGTGATGCACAGTATGTTCAATCCATTTGAGCATTCAGAATGTACCTTTCAGATAAATGCTGATAAACACATTTATGAATAGTTGGTGTGTTGTGGATCTACTAAACTGACATTTGACATTGGTCTAAGTATAATGTGGCCTGTTACCTAATTTCAGTTTGACACCTCTGATCTGAAGTGTTATCATTATTTACATGTAGTCTGTTTTTAACCCTGATATTAGGTTTGTTTCTAGATGTTTATTCCT
This sequence comes from Prietella phreatophila, assembly GCA_025728095.1. NCBI lineage: Eukaryota > Metazoa > Chordata > Actinopteri > Siluriformes > Ictaluridae > Prietella > Prietella phreatophila. Next base: position 25,657,719 of record JAOUWY010000071.1, read on the forward strand.
AAAGACTAGCATTACTACAGGTTTGTCAAGGAACAGAAGGCACGCTTTCCTATAACACTGTGGTGACATCTGGTTTTGTTGCCTGGAGTTCAAGATCTGCTACATCAACCAATAAATCTCCCCAAGACACCAGCAGTGCGATTAACCATCTCTCAGGAGCTCAGATATTACAGCTCCTTCACTGGCAGATGGCTCGGAGCAGACTAGTTGAATCCAGTACTCCAACCTTGTTTATACCCTGTTTAAGTCTTGAATAAATCAAGACAAATTGCTATGGATAACACTTGCTGGAGACACAAGTGCATAAATCCAATATTTTCTGAAAAAAGAAATGTATGATTTTTTATCAATGACACAGTAACCTTTTCTGTCCTCCAGCTAGAGCTTTGAAATGTGTATGGCATATCTTTAGGTGCAAATACCATCCCTCTGGCCATGTCTTTAAATCAGAAGGCACATCCACAAACACACAAATTCTGAATCTCATAGGAGGAAATGGCACTGAATTACTTAACATGTCATGAAAATAGAAATGAAATAGTCTCAGGGATGTGTACTTTTCTTTTGCATCCTCTATTCTGACAAATAAATCCTGTCTAATGGTTTTAAAAATCAAACACTAACCTTTCCTCTTTGCCGGAAACTGACCTCAAGGTTCCATTTTGCACATAAACCTGGTAAATCACACTTTTTTTTATACAAGAAAGCAGAACCCATTGCTCAAGGAGATGTGTTAATAGCTGCTGGATTTGTCACAAGAAAAATAAAGGCAGCACTTTCCTCTAAATGCACAAATGTTAGAGCTTGCTGAAGGACAAGGTATAGAGTCTGCATTGTGAATGAGAATTCTGCTCAAAGTTTGTGTGTCCAATGGAGAGAAATAAAGATCGAAAGCAGTAAAGTCTGCATTATGTAATAAGTATAAGATAATGAAAGGAAAAGGTCAGCACAAACTCTTGGTAATCAAATGACATTTTGATTAAAAGTTATGGTAAAAATCTCAGCATGATCAGAACTTTTATCATTTCCTAGTGCAGGTTTAATAGAGGCTTGGTGCACATAAGTGGCATATAATATGTTGTTCTATTGTCAAAGATTTGTGTTCTTATTCACATATTGAACATCTTACATATTGACTAATGAAGCTTCATATATATACGTGGCACGGTTCCTCACTCATTATACATTTGTCAGCACATTAAAGACAATCAAACTCTAAAAAGATTTCATAGCTAGACCATCGGACAATTTTTCTTTTTTATTATCTATTTTGCTAGTTCGTTATATATATTACCTTATATGTAAAATATGCCCTGTGTTTACAAGAACAAATGCTTCAGTTCACCCTGATACGCTCATGTAAGACAAAAAAGAAGGCTTTTATAATGGAGGATTTATTGTATTTATGTGAAATGTTTCTTGCTTTAAATGCGCCTACAGTGCAGATGTGGGACTAGTGCACCTGGTGTGAAAACTGTAACTTAGTCAACATGGAATCAGTTCCACGAATATTCTGATATAACATTTTTAATATTGTTTCTTTCAGTCTGAGAGGATATCATGTTTAAGCCTAAGCCTTAGTATAAAATAAGTATCTATGGAAGCTTGTGTATCATATATAATGCATCATACTGTATATACACAGTACACTCACCAGGAACACCTGATGAGGTCTTCACTGTTGTAGCACCTCTGCCTCAAAGGTTGATGTGTTGTGTGTGCTAAGCTGCTTTTCTGCTCACCACAGTTGCTAAGAGTGGTTATTTGAGTTACAACCATAGCTTCCTGTCAACTCAGACAAGTCTGGCCATTGACCTCTGTCCTTTTTTTTTTTTTTTTTTTTAATTAATAAGGCATTTTCAAAAACAGACTTCCTGCTCACTGGATGTTTTTGTCTTCTGCACCAGTCTGTAAACTGTTAGGAGATCAGCAGTTTATGAATTATCCCCCCCATTCTGATGTTTCATGTGATTATTAACTGAAGTTCTAGACGTGAATCTGAATGATTACAAGCATTGCATTGCTGCCACACGATTGGCTGATTGGATAATTGCATGACTATGTAGGTGTACAGGTGTTCCTATTCAAGTGGTTGTTGATTGTAACATCAAATTAAAATTAAGCATCAGAAACTTTTATCAAGTGGTCAAGTAGTTAGATAATTAATGAATGTAGCCCATTAGCACAATTTGACAACCTCTATGCTGTTTATCACTGGCAAGGGACCACCATAAAGCTACCACTGACAAGATATTATTGGGTTGGTGGACTGTTCTCTGTCCGAGATTATTGAGATTATCGCTCATTTTTTCCACATTCCCTGTTAGTATTAACAATCATCTTTACATTTATCATTATCATTTTTTAACAACAGGGCTGCTGTTGTTTGGATATTTAGTTTGATGGACTGTTTAACCCAACAGTGACGTTCAGATGTTTAAGAACCCCAACTTTGCTGCTGTGTCTAATACAGTCATACTTACACAGTAGCATGTTACTGCTATATAGCGAATGGTCCACCACCATCCCACATCAAAAGTGTGGACACAGTATGTACATTGTCTTAAATTTAAAAAAAAAAAACTACCGTATATAGAGATTTATAGTTGACATATGACCCATTTTTTTCCTGACTCAAACAATATTTTAATAAGTAGTTTTTACCTAAAACAAGTCATTTATTTTTCGTTGAAATGAAATTGTTTCACCAAACAAGTGAGCAGAAGCAAGCAGCCAACACATTTCTATTCTATTTAGGAACATAAAATAGCTTTGCTAACACTTTTCTTGGTCACTGCATAATTCACTGCATACTTGTTATTTTATAATGTTAATGTCTTCATTATTTTTCTCAAGTAATAGAAAATGGTAAAAATGAAGAAAACCCTTATGTGATGTATGCATACTTTTGACTGGTAGTGTAGAATACGGCAAATATAAGGTGTTTTTACATCGAATCCTCAGTATGTCTTTTTCTCGCCAATATTAAATCTGCATTGTGTTCTATCTGAAAAGTTCTAAATTGTTCCCTGTTTAAACTTTGCTGCATCATAGGTATAAAATGTTGCTGATCATGTGTTGGGAGAGACGCAGAAACGTGTTTGAGTGAGTGAGTGTGCAGCAGCCATCCCTGTGTTGCTGTTGGTTTGGATGTCGTAGATTTAGACATGGTTGTATGCTTGAGCAGGCTGCAGAAGTGCGCTGAGTGTGAGCACGTCAGACACTGAGCAGCCTCTCCTTTCTCTAAACAGCCAGACTGACAGGCCAGGAGATGTCTAATAAAGCATGAATCCTCCAGGAGCAGAAGTTCACACTTATATATAATCCCTCTATCACTGTGCTGAGGATTTCCGTCTCCCTGTCTCTCATTCTATCTCGCATACACACACCCCATAACAGACTGCCAACTTTAAGTTGCCCTGTTTTGTGTTTTGCACATTTAGTTCAGCTGTTTGAATCTCTTTCTGTTGTTGTTGTTGTTTGTTTGTTTGTTTCCCCAAACAAATTTGAAAAGGATCCAGAGCTGGTGCGGAACATCTGCCGCTGGGTACGACAAGCTGTCAGGATCCCTTTCTTTGCCAAGCTGACCCCTAATGTCACAAACATTGTGGATATTGCCAAGGCTGCACATGAAGGTAGTTTGTTTATCCATACTTATTTTGTCACTCTTAACCAGAGCACTGATCAATACATGTAGTAAATGTAACATATTTCACATGAGAAGATTTCACAACTTAGAAGTGTTATTCCAGCCATGAGGCACATTTGCGACATGTTGATAATAAGCTTTATCTCGATGAGGAGTAGTGATCTGATGCGAGTTGTGTAATGGTATGACCTGGCAGTGTGGGGCTTAGTACAAGCCCTACATTATCCCACACCCTGCAGCTTTTTTTTCACCTTTTCCCCCTCCTCTATTTACATGGCTAATATTTGAACCCCGTGGGTGTAGGTGGTGCAGATGGCATCACTGCCACCAACACGGTCTCAGGCCTGATGGGACTGAAGGCAGACGGCTCTCCCTGGCCTTGCATCGGCCGAGACAAGCGCACCACATATGGCGGCGTGTCTGGTAAGTGTCACCCACCTCACTGGATCCATTCCCTTTTCCTTAGGGACAGCACCGCCAGAGTGTGGGTGTGTGCAAGTGTGTGTTAATCTATTATTTGCCTCTTTGTGCATGCAGGAGTGTTGTGAGCTTGTGTGGTTTTGTGGAAACACTTGTTTGTTCTCTTCTCAATTGTAACCGTGTTTGTGTCACTGGATAAATGCAGTGGCTCCGCCGTAATGTGTGTATGTGTGTGCGTTGCTGTGCAGGACTGCTGGTCGGTACCTCTAATAGAAGTGCCAGCTGGAGTCAAGTGAAGCTGAAAGTTTGGATAATGCTGCCCCTCCTTGTTTTTTGTTTTTTATCCCTATGAATTAGAGTACAAACTATATAGAAAAAAAGGCAAGATTTCCTGCCAGAATGATTTGATAGGTGTAATTTTAATGGTGTAAGATGCATTTTTTATAGAGATCGTGTTCTCTCGCAACACATCTGATAAAGCAACTGCTATTGCATATTATGTTATGATTATTACTGAGAAACCACACTTCCTGATGGGCCATTTTAAACACATCTGATTTTCAGAGAGCTTTGTTTTAAGGGAAGCATTTTACTATTTACACAGGTAATTAGGAACCAGACATCACTTATGTCTTCTAAGAGATGTAAACGCTGACTTTTGTCCCAAAATTTGGCTATAATTGCTTAAGTTACAGTATTCATCCAGCAGTGGATGCTTGACAATTTCAATCTACATTCAGAAGGAGACAATGCTGTAAGTGTATCTAATTTCCCAGGTATTGTAGTTCTTAGAAATATTCCCTGATAGTAACATCTTCTCAAGTGTTGTCATTTGAATATTGTCTCAGGTAAGTGTGCAGTAAGGGCATTTGAAGGAAAAAAAAAAAGCACATTTCCTGTGCTTCAGTGGCGGGCTGTAAAACAAAGGTACTCTGGTTGCTATGGGATGTTAACATTGTCTGCAGCAGCATCGCAGTTCACGAAGACATTAGACTGATGTATTTTCAAAAGAGTGTGGTTTTCCCCGTGCTGTACTGCAGGGAGGACAGCGTATGTGTTTCATGTGTAGTTCATGTGTTTCTGTGACTTCCTTATACAATGTTTGTTAGATTATGATAAAGACTGCTACTGGAGAGGATATTGTTATATCACCTATTCCCTGTGAGTTGTTCTGGTATGGATCGTGTTATGTTTTTTGTTTTCGTTTTTTCTTCCCCCCTTGCTGGAGTGTGAGAATTCTGATTGTCTGCTCTCACCTCCTTTGTGCTGGAGCCATTGCACTTCATCAGAGGGCAGCGTGAGCTGCTGTCCAGTCAGTGGTGTGCTCCAGCCATGTGCTCAATAATTCATGTGCGTGCTGTTGCTCCCCCTCCTTCTGCTCTCGATTGTGGCTGGATGGCTGATCTGCTGCATAGTTAATGCTATTTATGAATCAGGACTTATTTTTATTGTGTTTTATTGTGTGTGGATGTTTGTGGACAGACTTAAAACGATTGGCATGGTGTATGAATGGCATGCATTTGCAGACCCATCCCTCTGCTTCCCTGTGCCTTCTCCTTTACCAGCTCTAGTGGTCCAGAATGGCTGGGATTGGAGAAAGGAAGAAAAGACAGAAGGTGATCCAGCAAAAAAAAGTAGGGATTAAAAATTAATGGAGGGACCATTGTGGCAGTATTTTATGTAAGCAAAACTACTTAGTGTCATCTTTTCCCTATATAGGATTTGCCTTCTGGGCTCTGATATCCCATAGGAGTTGAGCCTATCAGGACTTTTGCTACACCCCGGTCTAGCATACATCCTCCTACAGCCTTCACACCTATGCCATTCCTCCAGGGGACATAATTCACCGCAGCCATGATGTATGGGATTTGATTTAATGACAAAACTGATTTGGAATCACATGCTTGTGAGCTCAATTTTTATTGGTATTCTGCAAGTAGATGCATGTTTATGGCTGCGTTTTGCTTTGAATCCTAGAGAGTTTCATCCACAAATAAGTGACCTGAAATTTGCCTATCTTGCTTTTATCATATCCATAGCAGCTATGCAGAAAATAGCGCGAACAGGGTAATAGGGCAGAAAGAGGTTTTTTTTTTCCTTAACTCTGGCTGTAGGGTAAAGAGCTACTACTTGCACATCATTTCAGAAATGATGAAGGTTTTCTTATCTTCACCTACTGTAAGTTCACCACACTGTGGTTGTTCAATTCCTATGTGTAACAGGTCAGTGTAAAACACATACAGGCTCCTGTTAGAGAAAATATTCTCCTCCTGTCTGTTGGCTACTAAAAGACAGCCTCAAGCCCCTCCACCTCGGTGTGTGTGCGTGTGAGTGTGTTTTTTTTCCGTGGCTGATACATTTTGTATGTATCTAAGATCAAAGCTGGGCAAGGTCTCCTCTGCCGGTCTTCTTCAGCATGCTCTAGCTCTTACACTCAAATCTCAAGTTTGCTGCATCTCCACACTACAGTGTCAAGAACTGTGGTGTCAAGCCTCATATTTGAAACAGAATTCAGGAATATACATACATTTGTTGTCTCTGGATATATTTGGTGCAGACTATAAAGCAAGATGTAATGTAGCTTTGATTCACACAAGACTGTCAAAGGGGTTCCGGCTTTTTGATATAAGAGTTCAACGTACTATATAAAAACACACTGTAACAGCCCCGGTTTATACACTTTGTATCTGGAAACAAAGTTTGAAAGACTAGAAGCCTAAGGATCAGTAGGAAATAAAAATTACATGTCTGTAATTTAAGCACATTTCTAAATAAGAATCATAATGTTTGTGGTTGTTTATTCTCTGTATGTATTGTACCAGTATTATTCCGTTGTCAAGTTCTATGGAAAAGGGAAATTATCCAATTATAGATAATATTGTGCTTTGGTATATACAGCCGGGGCGCACGGTGGTTTAGTGGTTAGCACGTTCGCCTCACACCTCCAGGGTCCGGGGTTCAATTCCCGCCAGGGCCATGTGTGTGCAGAGTTTGCATGTTCTCCCCGTGCTGCGGGGGTTTCCTCC
>JAOUWY010000071.1:25673904-25684939 GCA_025728095.1 Prietella phreatophila
AGTGTTTGGGGAAGGCTCACATGTGGATGTTATAGTCAGGTTTCTACATACTTTTGGCCATATAGTGTATATAGCTTTTCTGATTGTGATCTCACCTCTGCAGTGCTGGTTTGTATGGTTTCATTCTCAACAAATCACCAAAAAGATAAATATTAAAACATTGTAAAAATGAATGTCATTGGTAAACAAGCAGTGAGAGCTAAAGGCAGAGAGCTGGTCAGGGGCTGTAAAAAAAAAAAGTAATAATAATAATAAAATCATTGCCATTGCAGCCTACCCATATTTTATATTTCATGCTTATTTTACTATAATATGTCTTTTACAATGCACTGCACAGTAATGTAAGCACATGAGCCATAATTTATTGATGCAATACAGCCTTGCAGCATCTTCATGTGCCCCCACATTTTTTCTGTATAGAAGGCAGGCAGTGGGAAATTGAAGGCCCTTTGTGCGCCCGCACTGAAAGCCTCAGAAATCAACTGCCAATATTTTTGCTTAAATTTTGTCATTCATAGTGCCAGTACAAAACATTCCTCTCAGTGTTTGATCACATTCCTTGTATTCTGACCCCTAGAGAATTTGTGTTGTAGCTGTACATCTTCATCTTCCCAACTGCAGAAAAGCATGAGCTGTGTTTCTAATATACATTACATGCAAATGGAAGTGTGTGGACTGTGGAGAGTGCCCTGCCTGGCTGATCTACTGTGGGTGCACAGGGACTAAAGTTAGGGCTTACGGAGAGTGCAGAGATGTTCACAGTCTGCATGCACTAGGTACACACAGAGTAGCATGGCCTTTGCGGATCTTGAATAGCAAGCATTATGCTGAATTATACATCCTTCTCAGTCCGAACAGAAGCTGCTTTGTCTGACCAAAGAAAAGGCCACATTTTGGATAGGGCCCCACTGAATCTGAATCACTTTTTAAGGGTCTCTAGCACATCTAAATTGAAGGGTCTATAGCATATTTATATATGAGCTCTTTAGAATAGCTGCAACATTTTGTCTATTTTTAATAAATGGGTATGTAAATTCTGTTATGTTGATTTGTCTTGGAATTAGGACGGATAGGAATTACATCACATCAAAGTGAAAAGTTGAGCTGATGACATTATCCAAATGCAAACCGAAATGCATTTACAGTATTCATAAGAATGACCTGTAACTGATTATCCAGAACTGATTATCTAAAGATTACATTTCAATTTAATTGCCATGGCAGAAAGTCACTAGCATTATCAAGGTGAAAGTAGACTTCAGTGACTGTGTATCCACTGGTCAGATAAAATACATTAAAGCAATCGTGCTATTTAAAAGGGTCTAAAGGGTGAAATTTGTAACATTATTACTTGTTGATAATACTAGGAGCTACAAGAGTCATGCATGGTTTCATGTATGTTAGCCACACAATATGGTACTAAAGCCTGTGCATGTTTCTCTTCTTCTTATAACCCTTTTCTCTTTTTTCTGTTGACATGTGTCTAAATCACTTACTGAGCCCCGGATTTGTTAAACTTATGAGTTGAAATATTACTTTGCTTTTGCACTGACTGCTGTTGCTTTTCACCGCCGAGTAACAGGCAGCACATAGTGGGTAGGGTGGGTTCATTATGATCCTGTAGGTCATATCTAGGTGGATTTCTCTAATTGTCTTTCCTTGGATGTGCTTTCCCTGTTTCTCATGTTTATCTGATGTCTCCAAATTTCAAACTCACCATGTCCTATTTGATTTCAGTGTACATCCCACTGTGCTCAGAATTATTCAACAAAATCGCAGGTGCTACATGCATGTATTTCATAAGTGCCTCATGCCAATTGAACCAACGATAGACAAAACAGGAAAAATGAGGAGACGCTGACTGATGCAAGGGCCTCCTACCACGACCATGTCCGCACTAAGCCACAGAAACAATTATAGCCTAACTAGTGATTTGAATTTAGGAGACAGCCATACTCTTACCACTGACCTTAAATCAGAACACAGCGCCAGCTTAATGAATATCCTGAGATCAACAGCCAGACAGAGGTCTTTATAAATGATGAGGAAACAAAACACAGCCTAACTACTTGCTGTCACAGCCAAATTACTGACGAACTGCAGAGATCAGTAACAATCACAGATGGCTGCTGTTCTGAGATTCGTAAACAGTCACAGATCAATTACTGTCCCTACTGATCAGGAAACAGTCACAGTCTAACTAATAAAAGCAACTCATAAGACTGGAAGTTTACTGATATTTAAACTTTTATTATTATGTCCTATCCAGTGTGTACTCCCACTTTGTGCCCACTGTTCCTGATATGCAGTAGGCTCCAGATCCACTATGACCGTGACCAAGATGAAGCATAATTATTATTATTATTATTATTATTATTATTATTATTATTATAGTTATTATTACTCCTTGTCAGTCAAACATGGTCTCAAGCCTTTTTAGCTTTTGGAATAATTATTCACACAGAAATAGTGTTTGGGATGTACTATGGGAGGAGTTGAAGTCATTGAGCATTGCTTATCTGTTTCTAATGCACTTAGAAGCCTCAGTAGTTTCTCTGCAGTGCTCCAGGGGGGCAGTGAATGTGACCCACATTCACACTCAAATCCCTAGGCTTACGTTTGAGTGTCAGCTACCAGAATTGTTAAGTGTCCCCTGACTAAGTTGACTGTAATTCATGTCAGTAGATTACATGGCTCTAGGTGTCAACGATTGCATGTTTCATTGGACGAGTGTGCAGAATGGTGTTGGAGGAGATAAACTCATCACTCAGTGAAGGTGAGAGGATGTTTAGCGCTGCAGCCAGGCAGGTGTCTGTCATGGCAATCAGTAACGCTTGTGTGACTCATTGCCGAGTATTGCCCGGTTGTTCTGATTTCATTTCATTTCTGCAGAAATAATGTAGAATAAAGAGTGTGAGTGATCTTTTCATTAAAAAGTGTATGGATCTCAGAGTATCGTACTAAGATTGCACTGACCTGAAGATTGCACTGACCTGAAATTGGGAGATCACTGAAGCCAATACTACTGAACCGATGGAGGCTTCTTGGAGGCTTGTTCTTTGAAATCTTTGCCTTGTAATAGATATGTTATCTATACCACTGATGATCGTATTATGTTCTCAGTGTTATTAGTAAGGGTCATTTAACATGAAGGAGAAAGCTGGTCTTTGCATGTGTGCCTGTGCCTCCATGCTAGACTTTAGTGACACTGGATCTAAATGAGGGGAGACAATGTCTCCCACTGATCAATGAGGGGAAAGGCCTGCCAGCTAACTGTGGTTAAATCTAATGTGATAAACGACTCCATCTGTCACCGGTTTTAATTCATTCAGGACACTGAGACCTAAGTAAATAAATAAAGGTTGTAACATTAGAAGGTACAGCACTCCCCAGTGCTCTCACACTGAAATGAAATATCTCTGGAAGGGTTTGTGAAAATGAAATTTAAAAAAAGAGAGTGATAAACATGATTATGATTAATGTTAATCAGAATGATCATTTTGCTGTTAGATGAGGTATGTTACTGTATGTTACTATTTCATCTATATTTGATGCTTAGTCAGATAATTCAGTTTGAATGAGTGAGTGAAATATGATTTTGTTTATTTGTTGTCTGTTTGCTTTTATTTGTATTTGTTCAGGCAATGCCATTCGTCCCATTGCCCTGCGTGCAGTGTCGGTCATAGCCAGGGCACTCCCTGGTTTTCCCATTTTGGCCACTGGGGGCATTGACTGTGCTGAATCTGGCCTACAGTTCCTCCATGCCGGTGCGTCAGTACTACAGGTAATGTTGCGCTGCATATTTAATATATTTAGCTTTGTAAATGTGTTCGAATCCACTAATAACACACAAGATACCAAATAGAATTTACATGTCAATTTAGGACTACATTGCTGTTTCATTATCATCCAGCTACCAATATTCTGGAAATGTATCTCTTTTATGCAGACAAAGTTTTAATTGGAAAATGTGGAGTTAAATGAATATCGCGAAACATTAAATGTCAAAGGAAGATTAGAAAGTGTTTTCAAACTCTCTGTATCCTCAGTGGGTTGTGTCTAGGGAGTAATCAGTTAGAGAATCTGCATGCAAATTGAATCGATGTGAATAAATGCATCCACTATTTTTAAAATATGATTTAATGTTTCAGTAATGTCTCTCTGTCACCAACCTGTTAAGTCTCAGCACTTGGGATCTAAGAGGCTTTTTTGCAATTCATCCAGAGACTTGTCTTATGAATTAATATGAAAATTTAATTAAAGAATAAAAAAAGGGCTCTTGATCGAATCATAATGCCTTCAATTACAAATTCACTGCCTTGAAAAGCTTTAATTTGTATTTCATCTACCAAAATATAGCTTTCTTTTTGACCGATTTTTGTTTGTCAGCGATGAAAGCAAATATATTCTTGTTTACATTTTTAGCTGAGGATTAGTGATGTGAATTCTGGGATGGATTAGGATGTAACTTGGAAGTCTGCAGTTTGTAAAAAAAGATGTGGCACTTATTCAGTGATGCCTCAAAGGCCCACGGCTTTGTGAAATTGCTACTGCAAAATAACCAACACAGACAGCAGTAGCCTTTTATCATAGCCAAAGACTAAATCATTACTTTTGATGGTAAAATAGCATGTTGTCTTGGCTCTCTGCAGTGTTTTATCCTGGAGGAAACTTTCACAAAGATATCATTTCCCCACAAGCCTTTGGGATGCTATATAAATAGTAAGCAAGACATTTATTGAAAAATAGCAGTACATAAATGCAGTGTAATTGTATATGATACAATCAGGAAGTCTTGTTGTCTGAATTGAAGGAACATATGAGGTTTGAATGGGAGAATCAATTTTTTTTGGACAGTAAATACTCACAGTTCACTGTCTATTTCAATGTTAGAGAGACTCAGACTTTTGTCTATAAGTATTGATTGACGCTACATCAGACATATTCTTCTTAGAACAAACAATGTAATGAAGTCCATTCATATCCTGTATTGATTTCTCTTGATTTCTCTTGAAGACCAGCTCTCTGTTCATACATTTGAGACAGCTGTTCACCAAGACACATTTTTGATTATAGTTCTCTTCCATTACACACAAAATGTTTTTGTTGCTGGAAGAGCAAATTTGAGCTATTTTTCAATCAATGATCTTTAATTTAATGTTTTACCTAAAATGTTGTCATCAGCCTGTAGAGGATTTCTGACATAACTTCCAACTTGTACACTGCCATTCTAGTAAATATACATTTATTTTTGGCAAAGAAGACAAGTCAACCCAGTATCAGAAAGCTTGCAAAGGATATCCTTTAATAATAGCAACTAATTTTTATATATGTTCTCCTTCTTCTTAATGACATGGAAGGCAGCAGTGAAAGCAAACTGTCAGTGTTGTCGCTGGCAAGTGTTTTGGGACAGTGGAGCAGTATTTCACTAATGACTGAATCAGTTTAATCGTAATGATCCACGCTGCAATATCTCTCCATTTCAGTGCATGTAAACAGCTGTGAGTTGCAATAAAGGAGGTAGCAAAAATGACTTGTAGCCCAGAAAACATTTGTAATTCAGTATGAAATAGCTAAGTGTCTCTGTAGAGAAGAAAAGATCAGAGAGGACAAAGCAAGCTTTTAACAAGCAGCATGTTCCACGGTTAAGGTATTGATTGAAGAAGCACTACAAGTGGTGTTTCTATAGAGGAAAAAAAAACAAAGGGAAAAGGTTATGCTCTCCCTTCAATTCCCAAAATCTAGTAAATGTGGATGGGGGTGCTGACTGGATTTTAGTGACAATAGAAAGTAATAGAAAGTCTACTTTCACTAACTTTTCAAATGTATTCATCTCTGTTAATTTCTGATGTCCAGTTGTGGCATCACATAGCCAGCATCTTTTACCTGCAAAGCAATATGAAATAACAGTGGCTAATATCCTCGGGCATACTGGTCATAATGCTCTAATCAAAAGGACAAGAGCATCATACATAGTCATTTTAACATTTGGATGCCAAACTGAATTAATCTCCGTCTCTTTTGGGAAGACGCTGTTCTGCTAAATGCCAGAATTTTATCACTGGAAATAAAAGAGCTGACAAAGAGAGCGCATGTGGAGGGATCTAAACGCATCTGAGATCTCAGAAGGAGTTGAAATCAATGCCCAGCCACAGTTTTCAGAGTGGATAAAAAGGACCTGCTGCCTCAATTGCTTGGAAACCTCTTAGAAATTCTCACTTTGATTTATTTCAGGAGTCAGCTGCATTAGGATTAAATGCTCTGTAGCAGGGCATCACATCTTTGATGTTCGCAACCAAACGAGGAGCACTAATGGACATATTTCTGCACTCAGTTCAACAAGGCTCAGAGTTTACAGTTCTAGCTTTGAGAAGATCACAAACTAGTCTGTTTTTCATAATTAATGAATTCATTTGCACTAATTCTTGTGTTTTTATGCGTAGTTCTTTAAATGAGCTTGCAGGGCTTTTAACAGGCTGCTGCTTTATCTTCATTAATACACGATTTATTCAGCCTAAATATTACAACATTTACAGAATGTGTATATTTGTCAAATGTAAATGCAATCAAATCCAAGCACAACTACTCTACTCAGTTAAACGGTCATTTGGAGTGTTTGAAAACCATCTGTACCTATAAAGGGCATGACTTATTCAAGGTTTTCTACTGTTGTAATTATAGGCTTGATTTGAGATCATATTTGTTTACATTAAATCAAGGTGAAATGTTACCACATTTAATTGTTTATGGGTGTTTTCATGTGATTTTTCTTTACGTGTGTTGTCTTGTGTTGTGTTTCGTTGAGAGACAGACGGCTGGTGCAGTAGACCAGAGTAACAAGTTTTATGCAAATGAGAATCCTAACAGGAAAAAAAACTCCTGTATCCGCAAGCCATACATGGGCAGCTGGAATAAATGGCTCCATTATCTCAGCATGTGCCATTCTGACTGAGATTTAAATTTTAAATACACTATTCACACAGCACAGCCATGGTTACATTCCAAACACTCTGGGAGGATTGGGGAAATCTCAGATAAGAAATAGGTGTATAAGTCAGGAGTTAGCAGTGAACATTTTCTGTGTGGCTGTGAGTTAATCCTGTGAAAGGTAGCGCTTAGCTGTCACGGGCCGATGTCAGATCAGTGATGGCTCTGGGAGATAAGCGTGTGTTATCTGTTGCTTTACCACTTCCTGTGGCTTCCGTCTGAAGTGGCACAGACACGGACACAAAGGCGCAGGTCCCTCATGCAAATTATCCTTGCTAAGCCCAGAGTATAAGAGCCAATTGAAGGGGGTTCAAAATGAGCAATAGTATACTCGATTAGTTTCTTAAGCTGAGTTTTTATCAGACTCACCTTTTCACACGAGTATAAGGGAAGCATTTAATAGGTTTCTATAATGGTACTCTGTAGAATCTCAGGATGTTTCCTGCTTCTGCCTGTTGTTTTTGGTGTAACAGTCAAATATCACATTTTAATCTTAAATTGTATGTGACTATTTGTCTTTATGTGTGTCTCTGTGTATCTGTGATGTTGTTCTTGTTGTTGTTTTTTAAGTAAAAGAGCCGAAAGGTTTTCTTTTGGTTACTGAAGGGTAGGCATAACATTAATTACATGCATTAATAATTATGCCAATGGAATAAGGATAGTAATTGTGTGTGTGTGTGTGTGTGTGTGTGTGTGTGTGTGTGTGTGTGTGTGTGTGTGTGTGTGTTATGGTCTGTAGTGCTGTACAGAATCAGGATTTCACAGTGATAGAGGACTACTGCATGGGACTGAAAGCTCTGCTCTATCTGAAGAGCATTGAGGAGCTGTGGGACTGGGATGGTAGTCCCCCCCCACTGTCCGCCACCAAAAAGGCAAACCTGTGCCCAGTCTGCAAGAGCTGTTAGGGAAGGTAAGTGACTAATGGCCATTTAAAAACCCTCTGCTCCCGCCTATTATACCCACTCTAGCCTTTACACCTGTTTCACCATTCTCTCTTTTATTACAGGCCTTTGACTGGCCATTAGTAGTAACACCAGTAATTCCAGAGCAGACAGACTAGGTGCTCATTAATGCAGCGTTGGCATTATAGCTGTGGACTTGCATCTATCCATTTATGTTACTTTGTTATTACGGGGCAGAAATTCACATAATTGCAGCACTGTCCAAAGCACAAAGTGGCCACTTCCATGGTAAAGATATTTTATTTAGCAGCAGAGGAGTTAGGGAATTGATGGAGAGCAGAGGTCAGTTTTTATGGTGCTGTATTACAGTACATTTGTGGGGAGAAAAAGAAGGGAGCCTTTCAGTGAAAATTACCATAATCTTAAACTAATGAAGCGCAGGTCACAGCTTGCCAGCTAATACAAGCAATAATAGCAGTGAAGAACCACAAGTGTCAAGAGCTATTGGGATGGATCACCGTTTGTTATGAGATCTAATCTAAAATCTGAAATACAAAAAAAAAAAAAAAAGAGTTTTCTTTGAGTTGCAGGAAAAATAATTGGTTTACTTTTAAGGATGCACATGCCCCCCTCCCCTTTTTTCCCTTTTAACTCAACATTTACATAACAATAGCATCACAATAAGTGAGTATCTGAAAATGAGATTGGACAAAAGCACCCTATTCCACACGTTCATTGGCTTGTATTTTGCATGTTCATTCCACCTTAGGTAATCTGCCTTATTATTTGCCGACCGAGAAATACTAGGCAACATGTAAATGAGGAAAACTTCAGTAAACTCTTTTGAAAGCAGAGCATTAGAGGCCTTCATCAGATCACAGCATTCCTGCTAATATACCAGCGCAGGGACAGCTTTGAAGCCTGCATGCTTTCAAATGCACCAGTAGCGCCTTCACAGTCTCTGATGGCAGGACATCTCACCAAGGCGACGTGCAATAGTTTAAATGCTAATGCCAGACGAGTGGCAGAGAATGAGGAAATAAATGAGCAGGAAGCAGGCAATATCGGAGGAGTGATAAGTCTAAGTCATTTTCATGCCAAATGGGAAATTTTTTGCCAGAGTCGTTGGCATGCTGACAACAATAGCGATGTGGCACTGTGTGAGCAGAGGGAGTGCCTTTTCAGATTGAGGCAGCTTGTAGAAACATCAGCACATTCAGGCAGACGACTGGATCCACTCATATGCTTGAGAGTGCAGTGATACACAAGAGAAAAAAGCCACTCAGACCTCGCCATAGGCAGACTTTGTGTGTGAGCTATACTAGTAACGCCATTGAGTTCCTACAGCAGCACAATATACTTCAGTTGTTATAAACTCCAGAGCCACTAAACTGCCACCAGGGGTCATGTCATTGGCCTTTCAGATGCCATTTTTCATTATTCTGTTCGGTCTTTTTTTGTGAAGGAAAAAAGAGACACCCACCTGAGGTTGTCTTTAAGTCCAGATTATATAGAGCAGATGTTGTGAAATAGGCTGAGGGGCTTGAGATATTGCCTGTCAGCTCCTGTCCTCTCTCAGCCCCTGCTGAAGCCCTGAGTGTGGCTGTGATTGACAGCTCACCTGTGTGAAAGTTTGCAGGGACTGAGCGAGGAAAGTGTCTGCACAGACATACTTCATCCACAGCACCAGACAGGAAAGACAAAAAATTGACTGTGTCAGACAAAAGCTAAAAGTTGAGCGGGAGGGAAGGATATTTCTACTTTAAGTGCACATGGTAGAGGAGAGGAGCTGCAGAATGAGTGAGCCAGCGAGAGAATATGAGGCAGGCTAGCAGGAAAAGGCAGTCTGATAGCTCTATAACTCAAGCTATGAAACGAGAGAGCGAGAGGCTGAGTGCATGTCACTGTCATGGCAATTCACAGGAATGGCAGTTGATAAAGGGGAGCCTAAAGCAGAGCTCAGCTAAAGACATATTTTCTCTTTCTTTGTTTAATGTAGGCAGTCAGAGTGCTGTCTTAAGCGGGCAGACTCTGGCGAATGGTGCTAGCTCAAGGGATGAGCAGAATATCTTTGATGTCTAAGTGAGCTATTCCATTTGGGGATTTCACACACAGTAGGCCAGCAGTAATGCAGCATGTCCAATAAAAAGCAGCAGATTTGAGCTCATTGTACTGCATGTGTTGCAAAGTGGTTTCTGCTATCACTGCAGTATGAACTGTAGGCTACATTCTTGTTCCTACATGAAGCACATGGCTGTTGCTCAAGTACTGCTAAAGACTGGGAGGCCAGGAAAGTAGATTCCCACTGGCTTTAAAAGAGCACTGCAGCTCAATAGTGTGTGGGAACATGGAGGAACTGACATTGCCCCCAAGTCCTGCCTGCAACCATACCCCACCCCAGTGCTGCTGTCCAAACGCTCCAAACACAGGATTGGAGAATGGGCATGCTGAGAGGCAGCCAGCAGGTGGGGGCATGGTGGCTCTTTAATAGCAGTTTGGCTGGCTGTGTGGTGCCATGCTGCCTGGCAGGCATGTGGTGGTAATGAAGCCTGCTTTCCCCGCCTCAGTCAGCAGCCACAGCTTGGCCCTCATGCTTTGTTAGGAATGGAGTAGCTGGAGCAGATGGAGTGTGTGTGTGTGTGTGTGTGTGTGTGTGTGTGTGTGTGTATGTGTGCGTGTGTGTGATTTTGTGTCTAAAGTTATGTATCTGTAGTAATAGAGTCCCCTCTGAAACTACTAGAACATCAAGGCCAATCCAACTGATTTTGCTGTAGACTGAATACATCTGGGTTTGAGATCAAAAGATGAATATGAGAAGTGAGTTGAAAATGTCCACTTTATTTCCTTGTATTTATATGTAGATGTGTTAAACGACATGTGTTTTGGAGGTAACTATATGTGAGACTCAGTGGCACAGTCTATTTGAGTATTGTTGTTGACTGTCTGAATCTTTTCATGGGCACAATTTACCATCTTCTAATGTCAATTTCCAGAATGATAATGCACCAAGTCACAAAGCAAAAGTTGTTTCAAACTAGTTTAATGAACATGACAATGTTCTTTGTCACATGGTTGAGGTAGGAAGACGGAGACAATCGCATATCATGCGTTTTATTAAGAGAACACATAACGTTTAACACAAAGCA
>JAOUWY010000071.1:25807915-25824598 GCA_025728095.1 Prietella phreatophila
TGCAACACTTTTCTGGGAGAAATGGTGCATTTTCTGAAAAAGTTCCAGGGGTGCCAATAAATTCGTCCATGACTGTACCAGAGAGAGAGAGAGAGTGAGAGTGAGAGTGTGTGTGTGTGAGAGAGAGAGAGAGAGAGAGAGAGAGAGAGAGAGAGAGAGAGAGAAACAACATGCCCTTTAATGGCATCTATTCAGTCAATAATGTGGGAAAAAATCACTGTGCAAAAAATCATTCAGCTACAGGCCAAGAGCTTCAGTTCATGTTCACATCAAACACCAGAATGAAGAAAAAGGATGTGAAGAATGTGATCATTGTGACTTTGGCCGTGGCATGGATGTTGGGCTAGTTTGAGTATTTCAGAAAATGCTGACCTCCTGGGTTTTTCACAGACAGCAGACTCTTTTGTGACAAAAATAAACACATCTTAATATTCTTTATAACCACCTCCTGCACATTCATAGAGAGCACTGAAACCAGTAGATGGTTGGCTCAGCTATTTACCCCCTTCCTGCCTTGTGTCAGAAATGCTCCTTTCAGTTAGAATCTACAGAGAAGTGCTGCTCCTTCTCTTATCTTCCTCATTCAGACACAGTCACTTCTCACAACCTCAACCTGAAATAAAACCACAGCCATTAGAACATGTTTGTCAATTGCCAGAAAATAGGAAATGACAGGGAATGTCCAACTTACATACATAAATAGACCACTTCCCTCCCCCTCCCCTGTGTCATCTAATATCATTATTACCTCTCAATGCACTGTGCAAAATGCATCATTCCGCTTCAAAGTGCCAAGAAATGTTTCACATTGGAGGCACTGTTCCTAAACAAGATGATGGCTTTGACAGATTATGAAACCATTCAGCTTTTTGATGAGAAATGTTGAATATTCTGTGTATTGTTTTTGTTTTTATTTTTATATATCTGTAAAAATAAATGCAAATGCAAGGAGTTGTATTGATACCTTGTGAGGTAAAGTATGTACAACCTTTTTAGGCAACTGTCTTGTCATTGGTCCATGAAGTCTCCAATGTATAATAAAAATAAATAAATAAATAAAAACATGTTGCTGTGAGTTGTGGGTGCTCCCTAGCTATCATGTGCAATTATGTTGAGGAAGATATATTTGTCTAGAGAGCAACAGGAGACTGTGTGCTGCCCTCACTGGCTAGTGCTGCATGAAGAGTCCCACTGCGTGACATTAGACCAAAAGCGGGTGGGCAAAGTAGGGGTGGATGGGGGTCTAGGAGACATGAGCAAAAGTCTCCTACAAATAAATTGTGAGGGTTTTATTCCAGGACTATGGCAGCCGGTAGGTGCAGACCTTTTAAGCACTATCATAGCTGTCATACAGAGGCACTCATACTGGCATGGCAAATATCACAGGGTCTTGAATCAACACAAGCGGCAAGGAAGAGAAACAGTTTGCATTTAACCTTCCCTGAGCCTCAATTTCCCCAGGAGACAAAGACTGGCATGGCTACGTTTACACCTGAACTCAGTGACCAAGCTTTCTGACCCCATCATGAACCAGGCAGAGCAAATAGAATCATGGGGACATTGGAATTAATAATGTAGGCCCTAATGTGTTTATTCAACTCAGATTATCATTTCAATAAAATATGAACAGTGCAGATCAGGAATGTTTTAAAATGAGCAAACACCACAAAGCATCTGAGAGGTCACCCACCATATTATATCTCTTTAACTCATCAAACTCACAATTCTTAAGCCAGGTCACCAATGCAAGGGAAAATACAAGGCTACTAAAAGTGTAAAAGTTTAAATTTATATGTTTAATTCATATTGCATGTAAAGAAGCTTGTGTATATATAATGACACCAAATAAATATTTCATAGTTAGATCATCGTAAATAATATCAAAAGTGATTAATAAATAAATAAAATATCTTACACAAAGCTTTCTTTCAGACCTAAGTTTTATTTATATATCTCCAGACATCTGTATGGAACACCTGTCCAGTATGGTGAACGTTCCAATTAGAGTGTAATATTTTGTATGTTTTTTTTTTTTTTAGAACTTAGAAAAAACACACTTTAAATTTCTCATTGATCTACTAGTGTGAAGTTCTATATCAACACAATCTGCCGTACTACTATAAATAACAGACACTGTAATGTTAGAGTGAGTCCAACAAACTAACAGAGAGAGTGGAGAAGGATTGGGAAAAAATCTTATGGATGGATACCCTCCTCTTTACTTTCACTCCAGCCAGTGAGAAAATGGAGAATTTGTTAAAAGGTTGCAGTGGATCAAAGTCATGTTGTGTCAGGCTACCTGCCAGGCTGCTGGACTGCTTACACTTGGCAGACCAGGGAGACAAAGAATGTGCCATCTGGTCCCAGATCAATGAACATTAGGGAGAGGGCCTAAAAATGGTGTGAGCCTGAGGACAGAGCACTGCCACAAATCACTGTCACATTACACCCCCAGGAGGTTTCCCCTAATGCCCTCACCACCCATCCCGCCACTGCCAACCAGTCCCTGATGATCTGCCCAGTTGCTGTGGAAATGAAGATGCATAGAGGAATGGGCTTTTAGAAAAAAACAGTTGTAATCCTTAATGGGAAATGTGGGAAGCCTTAAGAAAAATTAAGAACAAGAGGTCCTTTCATTTTCATTCATTTATCTTCAGTAGGTGCTCGATCATGCTCAGAGTTGCAGTGGATCCAGAGCCTATCCAGGGAACACAGGGTGTGAAGGAATACACCCTGGAAGGAATGCCAGTCCCTTGCAGGGCACCATGCACACTCACATTTACGTGCTAATTCTCACCTTGGGGCAATTTAGCATAGCCAATTCACCTACTGGGAAACTTTAAGGTGGTAGAAAGAAACCAGAGAACATGGAGGAAACCCATGTGGACACATAGAGAATGTGTGGAACTGTTAAACGTCATGTGATTTTGAAAGTTCCTTTATAAATAATAAGAAAATATTATAATTTATATTAAATAGAAGATGGAAAAGGAAACTTAAGAATAAGTGCAGTTATTTTCAATGGCATCTCCTCTCTGAAACATACAGAATCTGAATGAAACAGAATCAGGTCCATGTGACAGGTGAGCTTTGGTATGTGGAGCAGGTATGAAACAGCCTGGGAGATTTTTGCAATCAGAGCAGTGCTGGTTCTCCAAACCGCAGTATTTCCCTGTCCACTTCCACTGTTCCACTCAGCCTTTTTCTGCAGGAGCTCCCTGAACTAAAGGGCAGTTTGACCTATTTGCTTGTTGCTTTGCTTGTCTCCTTTTCAAACTGGTTTGCGGCTAACCTCCCTCACCGACAACCAGACCTGGAGTCAATATATTACTTTATGATTAATAGACTTGACAATGCCCCTCTCAGCTAGCCATCATTGAGAGAATTTCCTCCCGAGGCTAGACTCAAACTCTACTACCTGCTAAATGCCATGGTGGTCTGACAAGAAAGAAGGAAGACTGCAGCATGCCTACTGAGTCCCTCCCAAAGCCTGACATACAGGGGAGTTCAGGCAGGATGAGAGCATGCTTTTGGTCTGTACAGATTAGGAGAGATATGGAGGAGGCTGCCACAAGGAGATACTGAAAAAGAGAGAGGCGTTTTCCCCCCTTTTCCATCCTTTTTTCCCCTATATCGGAGCTGTGGGTTGTCAAAGTGAGAGGTAAAGCACTACTTTCCTCTGAATGAGTCTGTTTACACATCTCCACTCCCATCTCTGTGAGGCCCAGACAGGCTGTGACAGGACTGCTATCTCTTTGTGTGCTGCATATAGGGGTAGTCAATGAGTTTAAATGTCATTCTAAGTAAGGAAAATATGGAAAACAGCTTACTGTTACAGGCTGCAGTTCTATGCCTTAGAACAGTAAACAAAATTTACCTTTTTCAGATATAATCTGAAAATAACAAAAGATTTACTGTAGAATCACAAATGACTGTAATATGATTATCTCAGTTCAAAACCTATGCTCTGTCTCCCTCTATGGTCTCATATCATATCTATTCTCTAAGCCTAAAAACGAAGTGTGATTCTAGGCTTCATTGATTTTGATCTGACATCAAGAATTTTAATTTACAGCTAAGGTCCAGGACTTTCTTCATTGAGTGACACTTAGTGTCCAACAGGAGCGATCATAGACATTTTAATAAAGCAGGGAGAAATAGGGAGACCTGATAAATTGAATCTGGGGAAATCTAAGGCTGACTGGTGATGGCATTGGCTTGTGAGGTTTAGGTCCTACCTAGAGAAAGCAATTAAATAAAAAAGGGGGGAGGAGGAGGATTCTGCTGGCTAAATTTAGGATAACGATTTAATTGCTTGGATAAAACGCATTTAACTGCGGGGATAAAACTAACAGACCATACATATCTGAACATGAATAATTAAACATGGCCATATTGTACAATTTGTTAGTTGAACTTTGACATTTCTTAACCCAGAAATACAAGAATGCAAATGTGCATTTGAGCCATGTAACAGGAAAAACACTTAGAACATTTTCATTAAATCATGAGGTTTTGTTTTTTTTAAATAGTCTAACTAAATGAAGTCTTCCAAGAATGGTTCATTAAGCATATGGTGTTGAAACCTCTAGATTATCAATGCATGAGTATGTTTTCTCCAAGTGCAGGATTATCTATTTAGCGTCAGTATTGACAAATCCGATTTTCTACCTTTGAGCCCACACTTGTATTAAGATTCTGTCATTTGGTGTAGCAACTTGCAACAAGGTCTCGGTCAATCCTGTCAGTCTACACCTTCTTAACATCATCTATCTGGAAATCTAATCCCCCTGCCCAAGCAGGCTAATCAAGCAGTCCCCCGCCTGCCCAGAATAGAAGTATTCAGAATGAGTCAGTGTAAAAGCCTAACAGCACTGGTTGTGTCTCTATTATCCATGGTTTTATCCAACTTCACTGAGGGATAGAAATGCTTGATGTACCAGTGGAAGGCTGAATCGAATTCTTACACTTACAAACCTGAAAACAAATTTACTTACACATCATGCAAATTTTATGTCTAAGTGAAAATAAATTGCGCACTGGCAAATTTCTCCCAGAAGTCAATGGATAAATTATTTGCACAACTTCATGCATATCTGTATTGACCGAACTGAGCAAGTAACACTTCAGGTAGCACCGTTAAATATTTTCCCACAGATTCAACAAATGAGGACGGTAGTACAAAAATCACAACAACAATACAGCACCTAAAATATATATACACTTCTGTGATCATTCTGCAACAGCAGACCACACAATTATTTGGTCTGTATTACAACAAAGAAAAGAAAAGGAACTTCTTACAATCTATAAAAAGTCTGAAAAAACATTGGCATTGTATCGTACTATTTGTCTGTGGGTAAGACAAGCTCAATAATACAGGGCGTTATGGGTATTCTATGGCTGCTATGTTTGTTTTTACACTACCCAATGAGGTAGCATTGGTTATTCTCTATTTCTCTAGGTTTTTAGTCACCACTACAAAATGTCAGACCCCCAAAATAGTGTGCTATACGCTGAATAGGGCACAGTTTCACAAGATGCGTAACTAATGTCTTTTTCTTGATAGTATGATTCATGGGCTATTTACAACAGTTTAAAAAAAAATCACTTCAAATGAATGTAAATACTGCACTATGCACAAGTATATCTGCATATATAATTCATATCAGTTCAATAATTCATAGCTTCAGATTAAAAACAGTAAATGATCCAGGAATTCAGTACAGGCTGAATGAAAAGAAATGTATCTTGTCTTCATTTGTAAGTGAATGAAATTATTAAACACAGGGTAAAATCTGTTACACCCATTGATGTTGGCACTGTAGAATGTCTACTACAGGACTGCTGTTCAAAGGGTTGATACACAGAATTACAATGCAGGCCAAACAGTGCCCATTTGAAATCCTGACAGGAAAATAATCATGAAATGCATCTATTTTCTTAAACGTCTAGCTATCAGAATTCACCATTTTCAGCAGTAGATAATGAACAGAACAGAGCCAAGTGGAAATTTGGGGCCATAATTGGATAAAGCTGTAGTTCAGAGGCAGACATCACTCATTTACAGTTCAATAGGAAACCTGTCATAATTGCTAGTACACATCAGACCCTGGGTATCAATGCAAATACTAAGCAGAGGCAGTGGGACAAATTGGTCTCCCGCATAAATAGACAGGAGGCTGTGGGGAGATTCCTAGGCTCTGTAGTGGGAGATAATGAACCGAGGCCGGATAATGATGAAAGGTGTTCGCTATGCTAGACATGATTTTAATGGCTATATATTCTTTTGTTTCATACATGTTTTGTATTATTTACTTTTTTGTGTAGTTCTGTTACATAGACTTACTGAGTATAAATGATCAGGACCTGATTAACCTTTTACTGTATTGCATTTTTATACACGCCTAAAAAGTTTTTCTATTCCATTTTCAGATAATGTTTGAGGTTTCATATGTTCAATCACCTCAAGATCTCTGCCACAGAAGTTGCATGATTTGATGAAGTTGCCTGCTAATCAGAGAACACACTTGGTAGAGGTAAAGAAAAGAATTGAGTTCACCACTCAGCCACCTGCTCCCCTAACTGTGAATTTATTGTGATTATTGTTGTTTTTCTTAAAGCAGTCTGCTACTGAAAATCTCCACTTTAAAGGTAATTTTATTCTAGTCTCCTTTTTGCATGCATTAAATCATGGCAGTGCATGAGTCAGGCAAGCTCAGACTGAAATTCTAAAGTTATATTGCCCAGAAAAAAGAGCCAAGAACCAGTCATTGAGTGCAATGATATAGTGAAACAATCAACAACACTTTTATTTCTGTCATCAGGCCTGAAAGAGTCAGCTATATGCTGAGGAGATGAAATAAAAAATCAAAAATCTCAATGAGCAGACTGGGATTTGTGGAGGCAGATTCTAGATGTGGTGATGGAATATTGGCTGGTGTCAGACAGATTAGAGGTGCTGGGAATAAGAATGAGTGATGGTTTGGCAGCAATTACAGAAGGGACTAATCACACAAGCACTTAATCTCACGCTTCAGGACGAGACTCCAGGCTGGGATTCTCATCAGCATCTCCAGATATGTGAATGCATGCACACACAGACACACACACACACACACACACTTATAAACCTTATAAGAAAGATACACCCTGGTCACCCAAGATGCCCATCAACTTTTCATTTGTGTCCCCTGTTATAACATATGGCCTACAGGCACTAATCCCACACAAACAATAACACAGGGCCTCATAGGGGTGACAAGGATTCATTCCATTGCTCCCCTGATTTGAAGATATGATGACAGATAACTTGGAAATATTGGAGAGTTTGCTGGCACAGGAAAGCAAATAATAACATCCAGAGAAGAGCAGCATTAGAAAAACTTTACTGTTTAAAAAAAGTAAAACTTGTACGTGCAAAACAGTTTTCATTTAATTTGAGAATCTGTTTGTTGCTACAGGGGACACAGTGGTTGAGTGGTTCGTGTGTTTGCCTCACACCTCCAGGGTTGAGGGTTCGATTGCCACTATGGCCCTGTGTTTGGGGAGTTTGCATTTTCTCTCCTAGCTTCGAGGGTTTCCTCCCCCAGTCGATACAAAACACTTTTGTATGATTCAGATACAAAAGTGTCCATAGCGTGTGAATGTATGTGTAATTGTGCCCTGTGATGGATTGGCACACTGTCCAGGGTGTCCCCGACCTTGTGCACCATGCCCCCTGGAATAGGCTCCAGGTTCCCGTAGCCCAGAAAGGATAAGCGGTACAGAAAATGGATGAATGGGTGGATGGATGGATGTTTGTTAGTACGGTCATGCAGGTACTTTTTTTTTTCTGCTAACAATACTGGATTTCAATAAGAAATATAAGACACACAAAAAACATTTGAACATTTTTATCTCTTGCTGAATTATCACTTTATTCTAGGAATTTCAAAGCCATATCACAGAAGAAAAAAAATGCTCACCACGCAAAAGACTTTTTCACGAGTCAGAGATTCAGCAGAATAATTAAGAAACATCTAGTCCATACACACCTGTCACAAAATGTGCAAATTGCCATTAATTTTTCAACCATTCACCTCTAATAATTTATTTCTCAAATGACACCTCATTTAAGCCAGAGACTTCATTAAACTAAATGGCTGCTTTTGCCCGAGCAATATAAACTTCTCTTCTTACTTCCAATGAGCAACGTTTGCCAGAGTCATGTGTGAAGGCAAGACTCTGATTATTACTTCCCTCACATCTGACAGCGTTATTATCCATGTGTTCCCATTTGATGACTCCCAGTAAGGCCCTTTCAAAGGCTCATGGGTACCTGGAGTAGGAGCATTTAATGAAAAATGTTTCAAACAAGGATATATGAAGGCAGCTATGGTGAGGAACAGGGCTCTGGTGGAAAAGGTATGATTGTAATTACCACTCTGGACCTGTCTCATAGGGCACTGAATAAAGATGGCAGCCAGCGGCGACAAATGGTGTACAGCTTTAAACTGTGAACTCTGAGTGGGGTGTACATATTTTGTTTCCTATACATAATTGAGTATTGCATGTCACTAAATCTTTTTAGCACTTAATCTCGCTTTCTCCAGCCAGCCTTTTGTTGGGCTAATCCAACAACCTTTGTCTATGCTGTGTGTCAGCAAAAAGGAAAATGGGGTTTACAAAGAAAAATCAATTGTAGGTTTACAGTCAAATTACAATGACCTTACGATGTGGGTTTTCAATGATAATAACTGCTGCTGAAATTTCAGTGATTATAATACTTAAGAATGGGACATCATAACAATTGTAATGAACTCTTATGCAAATGTGGGAATGTGACATGTAGAGAGCGAATGATATCCAATAAAGCTTTATTTCTCTTGAGTCTTTGTTTATGAGTGAAGTCTCTCCTCCATCACTCCTGTGTAAACTCTGCACATGAGCAACACAGCATGGAAAAGCAGTTTTAGTTCCTCAGCAAATGGATAGTATCTGTCAAAGGGGGAAGTCTGATTAACTCATTAAGAACTGCCGAATGTTTAATTGATGCACAATTATGCAAATGTTATTGCATTTCCATATTCCTTCCCAAGAACCATTAAATACATTTCATTGAAACTAATTATTTACAACTGTAAAGGCGAAATTTCTCACTGGGTAAAAGAGATGGAGAAAAATAGTAAATTTCTCAAAGATGTGAATCAGTGTAAGTATTTTATGTAAGCAACATATTCTTCTTTCGCTGTCTGTGATCAAAATATTAGCGCAGGTTCATGCAGTTCTCGCTCGTTCCTGCTCAAGGTGACATTTACTTTGTGTTTTCATGATAGACCGAAGTGGGTGCACTGGGCAAAACTGTGCCATGGAGCTGTCCAGGGTCTCAAAGA
Source organism: Prietella phreatophila (assembly GCA_025728095.1). NCBI lineage: Eukaryota > Metazoa > Chordata > Actinopteri > Siluriformes > Ictaluridae > Prietella > Prietella phreatophila. The sequence goes on from JAOUWY010000071.1 coordinate 25,817,290, forward strand.
CTGCTGCATTTAGGTTAGGAGGAATGCACTTTTTTGGTACATTGGTGTGCAAAAGAGGATAAGAGAGGGGCATGATTCATGAAATGTGCAATTTAGTTGTACAGTTAATGTCTTTATTTTTATTTTCCAAAATCTTTATATTTTCATGTTTATGCTCATAGATTTCATAGCTTTATAATTTTTTATGCTTCTCATAACTTTCTCTCTTCTTTATTTTATTTATATTATATTATTCCTTGTATTTTACTACTATTGTTAAGCCCCAGTACACCAAGAAAAAATCCTTGTATGTGTAAGCCCATGGTACTTAAAGCCCACAGCAATAAAGGTCATACTCATTCTGATGTGTTATTTTGATTAAATAATTTGCAAAATTTTTCACCACTCTACACTGTTAGCAGATGTATGCCTTAATTTTCCAGTCAACAAATATGCACATCATTTTAATAAACTAGCATGCAAATTAGTGTCATTACCTCATGGTGTTTCGACTTGATTATGTAGCTGATCTGGTGATCTGCTACCTGACAGTGAATGCTTCTATATTATCATTTTAGTACATAGTGGTACAACCCTTAATTAGAAAGACTCCATATATGAAACAAGTTCCATGGTTATAGTTCAATATTATAACTCTAAGGGTGCCAAATGGTCAATTTGGAAATTTAACTGGTAACTAATTATCTTAATTTTATTTATTTATGCATATTTTTCTTCCTTGCTTATTATTCATGCTAGTTTATCGAGAACTGGAGCAATTATTGAATCTAATTAACACAAAAAGCACCTTTGGCAGCCATTTCATCAATCATTTCATCCTCACAGCTTCAAGTTGTTTTACTCTGCTGGATGCATCTGGAATGTAACCTTCACACAGGCAAATAACAGAGCTTTGGGCCAAATGTACAACTTAGCAAGATTTCCAGAACGGAAAGTGTACAATGTCAATAAGTGTGAAAAAGTTCATATAAAAACTTGGTTGGCACAAACTTGCTGCCAAGAATAAAAAAATAAATAAAAAAAAATCCACAGATACTAGCAATCACCATGACAACAGAATTAGATTAGAGAGGTTAATGTGATCTCCAATGCGATGATCTCAGATGATATATCATTAGATGAGATTAAAATAGATGATATTACACATTTATTAGATTTATTTATGGCATCATCTCTGTAGTTTACTTTGGTTCTTAATGAAGGGGAGACAATTTGAAAACAATGGAATTACATGAAATAAAATCAGTGCTAATATGTAGAAGGCACACTCTTCTGTCAGCACCAATCAGTGTAATAAGTAATGAAAATGTGAAAAATATTCAGCTATTTCTTTTCCCCTTGATTCACTTTAATCTCGATCATATAATCTATGATCATGTGCTCCGAGTAATACACAGTTTCAAAGTGTGTTCCCAAAAACATCACTATAAGGAAATGTGAATTCCTAATTTTCTATACTGCATTTAAGAAAAAATGTGCAGATCAGCATTATTTACTTCATCCCTCATTACATCCCCAGTTAGATAAGTAGTATGACCATTAGTTCATATAACATTTTGTATCGTAAATACTTAATGATACTTAATGATAAATAATGGGACAATATTTCTGTTGTGCAAATAATCTTTCTGGATTCAAATGATGAAGGAATTACATTTATTCTAACAAATACAGTAGTACTGTACAGTGAATTACACTGAATTACACTGCACTTACATTACATGATGTTATTTAGATTTTTATAATGATTGTTATATATGGTATTTAGTACTCTTGCCTAGTGTGCTATTTAATTACATTTAGATTCAACAACAGCCAAATATGAATGAATAATTCCTCTACACTAGTGCATTTCTGAGAAACATATTAGCAATATGGTCTAAATAGGTGCGTTTTCATTTTGGGAAATATTTACTCATGGCTTACGAATTAACAAAAACATTAGCATAGTATTAACAAAAACATTGGCATCATGTTATTAATTCATCAACAAAAAATAGCAAAAATTAACAGCATGATAAAATAGCCTCCATCCTACTGTACACATCGGTTATGATTTTATATCCTTGATTTAGTATCTTTTGGCAAATTAACCCATAAAGACCTAGAAAATTTTTTGGGAAATCTGTCTCTCTTGAATTTTTATTTTATTTAGTATTTTTTTTGCTTTTCTAACCAATTCTAGCAGTCAGCATCAAGTACCATATGCCATTTTAAACAGGAGTACTTTAATTTTCAGTCTACCTCATTTAAAGTCCCAATTAATTTTTCATAATTTTTTTTGTCTGACAATGGATGCATTATCCAGAAGGGTTTTTTTTTTTTTTTTTTTTTTTTTTTAATACTGTGAACTCAAACAAAACCTCCTGAAATTTTTATTTTTTTTCTTTAGAAAGATATACCTGGATGTTTTAGACTTCCAAGTGAAATTTTGTCTTTGTCTAACATTCCCTTAGCAAATTATAGCCATTTATTTATTCTAGGCTTTTTTCCAATGAAAATTATTTACTGACAATGTAGATGTGTCCATAAAAGTTCAGGGAGTAAAGTAAATGGACCGAGGATTATATAATAACACTGAAACAATTTTTTTTATAGATATATACTATAAATTGAACATAAACGACAAATGCAATCAGTGTAACAAGTAGTGAAAACTGTCTTGGGCAACAAAAATACAAACAGTGCAAAAGATTTTCGCAAAATTTAAAAAAATGAGAGAGAAATAAAAGTGCAAATGAACAAATAGAACAAATGATCTTCACAAATACAAATTGAGAAATATCCTGCAGGGTCATGGGGAACCTGGAGCCAGTCCCAGGGAGCATGGGACACAAGGCAGGGTACACCCTGAACGGGGTGGCAGTCCATCATACACCCATTCATACACCCATTCATGCATTTTGGACATGCCAATCAGCCTACCATGCATGTCTTTGGACTGGGTGAGGAAACCAGAGTACCCGGAGGAAACCCCCGCAGCACGGGGAGAACTCTGCACACACACTGGCAGGAATCGAACCCCCAACCCTGGAGGTGCGAGGTGAATAGATAGCAGAACGAATATAGAATATATGAATAGAGAAAAATATACTAGTGGAAATAAACAAATTGTGCAAATTATCTTCACAAACTATATAAGAGTATTTACATAATATAATGTTACAGGCCTCAAGCATGAGTAGCCTGTGGACAGAAATTGTGTAGTGTTTTGTACAGGAACATCAGACACAGGTGATGTTTCCTGTGATCGCTCAGCAAGCTGTTCTCTGTCTGAGAAGGGGAAGCCCTACTAGCGTTCACATAAACGAACACCTCCCCTTGTGGCACAATCAAGCAATTGCATTCTCAACATCGCTCAAATCCATTGCAAAAATACATTCAAAGTGTTATTTTTAGACAGGCCAACGCACAAAACAACTTAACAATTGTGACAATACATTTGTAGGTGTCACAATAACAATCGGAACTGGATTCAGTAAGGACAGTCCTGAGGTTTTATGCATCACCTTGTGACCCCTTGCCGCAATGCCACCGTCTACAGCAGTTTCTATGGGCAACAAGACACAGTGCCACATCACACCATGCACACTTCCAAATAGTTCTTGCAGAGCATGTAGTACTGTCGCCCCTTTTTTTGCTGACCCCCATCTCTCAAACGAGAAATGTCCGTCCCCTTTCTTTTTTCCAAAAGAAACATGTTGATTGATGGCGTAGATGACAGTTTAAACCAATCTGGTCATGGGGGAGTGGGACCTTGCAGCAACAGCCGTTTCCTGTTTGTCTCAGAGGAAGAAACTGCATGGGTTTCCTTGACAAATCAATGCTGCAGAATGTGATAGTGTAACCATGCATTCACTATGGAGCATCTGAACATCCAGCTGAGACAAATGTGATGAAAAGCTGAGGATCTCCACTTTATGGAAGCATACAGATTGGATTAGCGGTTCAAAAGTTATGAAACATTTCAGAAGAGCATTTCTTTTTAGCTGCCTGGGTTAAGGTTTGCGCAAACCTAACTCTTAGTGCACAACATTAAAAAAAGGGGTTTTAAAAATAAATAAATAAATATTTTTGCTTACTGTCCAGTCTCTTGCAAACCGATACTAGCCTACCTAAGCTTCACAAAAGCTGCCGTGCAAAAAAAAACGTAAGTGCTGGATCAAATGTTATTTTATAACTGACAAAGGGGGAAGACATATTGTTAACTTAAAACTAATTTGGAGTTGTGGATATGAAAATTAAACTATAGGTGCAATATTGGCAAAGCTGGATAGAGTCAATATACTAGACTTTTATTAGATGTTTATCAGGATGTGTCAGGTGGCAGAGATGGCTGCAATTGCAAGTAAAAGTATTTATTCATGAAACTGGCAGACAATACCAAATCATTAGACAAGATTTAGGTCCAAAAAACAGGTAGAGGATCAGGCAATTAACAAACAGGCAAAACTAGGCAAATCCATCCATCCATCCATCTTCTACCGCTTACTCCTTTTCAGGGTCACGGGGAAACCTGGAGCCTATCCCAGGAAGCATCGAGCACAAGGCGGGGTACACCCTGGACAGGGTGCCAGTCCATTGCTGGGCACAATCACATACACACTCACGCACCCATTCATACACTACGGACAATTTGGACATGCCAATCAGCCTACCATGCATGTCTTTGGACTGGGGGAGGAAATCAGAGTATCCAGAAGAAACCCCCGCAGCACGGGGAGAACATGCAAACTCAACACACACATGGCCCTGGCGGGAATCAAACCCCGGTTGTGTGAGGTGAACATGCTAACGACTAAGCCACCGTGCGCACTTGGCAAATCCAAAAACAGGAACCATGAGTGTGAGTCAACCAGATTATTAAGAATACACAGAGTGGTACTTAGTGTTCAGAGTCTATTTATAGGGTATGTGCATGAAACTTGGTGTGTATGATCAGTAATTGAGTGTGCTGGGAATCATAATTCAAGATTCCCAGCACACTGGGAATTCAAAACATTCCCAGTGTGCTGGGAATGTTTTGACATGTTGACATGTTTTGAATAATTCAAAACATGTCAAGGCCATGTTTGTAGGCCGTAGGTCATCAGAATTCTGATGTGAAATGTCATCGTGATGGTTTACATGCTATCAGAAAACCTAATATCAAATGCCTCTACTCAAGAAAAATCTATCATTGCATAAACTACAAGCAAGTAATTTTGATCATCTCAATGGGCCATCCAGAAAATCAGTTTAAACACCTGTATAAACCAACTCTGGATCCAGATTATTCCCTGCAAAAAATATTACCATATATTTTGAACTTAGGTCACCAACTCTGAAATTAGCCTGGAACCTGGATCCAAAGATGTTTTCAACATGCAGGGATAATAAGAAAAGCTGTACATTTTCAATATACCAGTAGTACAAGATGCTATTAGAATCAGTGACTAGTGCAAAAACAGGAGGAGGTTTTAAATTGAACCATGGCCTGTTATAGATGCCCATTATAGATAATGAGGAAACAAGGCAGAGCTTTATCACTAAACTATCAGAATGATTGTGTAGATAAGAGGCTCACTCTGATAGTGAGACACCCAAGGTGATGGAGTTGGTCACAGCATCTAATTGTTCACCCTATCAAATGCCATAGAAATGTTCTGGGAAAGTTAAACATTTGTTGATGATGTGACCCAAGAATTACTGTGGAGAATTTCAGCTTTAAGTGTCTGGAGTCCAGCACCGTTTGGTTATGTACTAAATGAAGTAATTAATCCAGGAAATCACTGCTTTAGAGTGACTGATCTCAGGACGAATGGACTAAGTTCATTTATATATGTATGTGTCTTCCTTGGTTTTAAGACTGTAGTTTTCTTATGGTGAAGTCAACATCTAAGCTTTGTTTCTTTCTTATAGAACTTATACGTTCTCACGCAGTACCTTTGACGCAGATTGAGGTAGCAGTTCATATGCCAGGCATATTGACAGCACATTGTTTCTCCCATGTAGGATTTAGAGCCCTTTGAAATTTGTTTCCCTCCTCTAACACATGATTTTCATGAAGGGTTTGACAGCTGACTAATTAGTTGAACCAGGTATACAGTGCACAGAGAGAGCACTGATGTACGTACAGCTTGTAATTGTTTTTTGCGTACAATACATCATGTATTATAGCTGCTTTATAAAGTGGTTGCACAGTCCTCTGCTGAAAGAGCAGATGATATGGTGGTTATGCTGAAGTAAGTAAAAATATGAAAGTCTCAGAGTTCACAAGGTTTGTTGACTGTAGACTGAACTTTTGTCTGTCAAAAAACAGATTCGGCTTCTACTGTGAAAAAGGCAAACAGCCTGCAGTGTCTAATAATTATATAAATCAGTTCTGTTTGGTTTTCATCCATCTTCTTTCAGCAGCTCTACCAATCTTAGACTCAAGCCAAGGACAAGCAGAAGAAGCCCAAGGAGGTGTGTAGGTAACAGTGTATTGAGGCAGTGTGTAGAAGGTTATTACATTAATTATTTTTGGTAATGCTTTACATTAAGGATGCATTATTGCAAGACTGCAGTTTCAGAAGGTTTAAAAAAAAAAAACCGCTTAAGTAGTCTCCAGTTGTGAAATTCAACATGAAAACAGTGACATCCTGATAATGTGGTTGCAGAATAAAGTCTACTATTTAGAAATGCATTTCAAACCCCAATCAGCAATGATAATTTATTTATTTTCAACTGACCTCAGAGCAGGCAAGGAGGACACTGTAGGTTTGTGCTAATCCTAGGGATTTTCATTTCTTGTTGAGAGGTACTTGATGCACCTCTGACATAGTTATGATGTTGGGCTTGTGGGGCTAAATATGTGTCTGTGGTGCAAGTCAAACTCAGGGAGGAATGGTCTCCTTTCTCTTGCTCTGGTTTTATTCTGCACACACACACACACACACACACACACACACACAGAATATACTTTTATCCAGATGCTTCAGGGTGCGTGTAAAACAAAAGTCGAATGATTAAAAATAAATGCATAAATGGTAGTTGAGCATCTCACAGCAAGTTGATGTAGTCATGCTTTACGTGTAAATAGGGTGATAATTATAACAATCCAAATTGTGATGCAGATTGCAGGTTCATATCAAGCAATAACAACTTTTTATCCTGCAATTGTGAGTTAATATCTTCACAGTTGTAACTTTGTATCTCTTAAACAATCCCCTACCCCTAAACAAGTCACACCAACACTGTTGCCATGCAATCCTGTTCCACCTAAGACATTATCCCTCACTGGACAGTTCTCACTGAAAAGAATACTTCACGTAGGTTATATTCCTTA
>JAOUWY010000071.1:25855665-25871590 GCA_025728095.1 Prietella phreatophila
ATCTAGACACAGAGAAACTACATAGTTATTTGACCTTTGACCTTCCTGTGGCAGAACTGAAAGTCACAGTTTTACCGGACTAGATATTCATGCTCAATTACTAAAGTGCCTCACTTATTCCAGATAATTTATTAGGGGACGGTGCACTTTTCCAGATGTCTTTCCCAGCAAGTTCTCTAGTGTCATGTTTTGCTTTCCAATTTGCACTTCAGTTCTTTCTTCCTCGTATCTTTTGCCGTCTACCAGAATGTGTTTTAAAGTCTCTTGCATATTCGGATGTTTGTGGGATGTTTTCCTATTCTGTTTATTGCTAGATTTAAGTCAGCATGACCTCCTATTCTTAGACACGTAGTGATCATTTCTTCCTTTGGGTTCCTGCCCTGCATCATACTCATGCCCACTTGTTTTTGGTAAATTATATAGGCTAGTTGTCGTCTGGTGTCAGTTATGTCCCAATATTCCTGCTCTATTTTATGTGTGTGTCCCTTTATAATGGTTTTAATCTTTACTCTATGTAATGGTACGTGCATGTCAAATATTTCATGCTTTATCAATCTTTTTGGCAGTACATCCACAGTTTCATTTCCATCCACCCCTACATGTGCTGAAATCCCAAAGAAGTAGACATTCCGCCCTTTACCACGGAGTATGATAAGCAGATTAAGTATTTGGTAAACCTACATGATGTTTTCCCGGATTGTATATTTGATGCCGATAGACTGTCAGAAGCTATAGCGACATTTTGGTTCTGATTATTTTCTTCCAACCACTAATGTATCCTTCATGGCTTCTTCGTCTAATCCAGCTTAAACATTTCAGCTGTTCTTACTGCCACCTAATAGTGATGGGAAGATCGGATCATTTTACTGACTCGGATCTTTGAATCTCGTTCAGCAATATGAACGAATCTTTTTTCGAGTCATTTCGTTCATTTCCTCGGAATATAATTCAAATATTACATGTTAAATTCCCCCCAACATATCTAATACTTAAACTATAAAATAAACTATAGGCTAATGCAACCAAGGCCGAATTATGAGAATCAGAAATGATTCATGAATTGCTTAGCTGGGTCTTCAGGGTATGCAGTCTGCTAATTCACCTCACCTCACCTCCCGATCCGAGTCGTTATTTCTTTTCTCACGTCTGAAACTGAAATCATTAGTTCACCTCTCGAGTCTTCGAAGAATACTGGAATAAAGTTGGCTTGACGATGGACTTTCGATATTGGCGGATAAGCGGAAATGAAGGGACCGTCTCTAAAGTTACATACGACATTGTTAAACGCGTTTCTAACTTCAATAGCATTTGAAGGGAATTACTTACAGTCATATAACCAACTGGAAAGTGTTCGTGTAGGTGTCAGGTATGATGCACACCGTTTAGATTTGTGATATTTAACTAAATAAACTATTAAATCAGATATAAAAAATTGCCATGTATTTTATTAATGCATGAGCTCATACACAAAATATACCATTTAAAGCTCAATAGCATTTGAAGGGAATGATGTACAGAACGTGTTCATCTTTCATCGTTCATGAACGACACATCACTACCACCTACAGGAGACACAGTGTCACTTTACTTTACACCAAGGCTCAGAGAAGTCAGTCTCAACCCTGTGTATGCCCTGCCAATCTAGCACACAAAAGCAATGTAAACACTTGGTAATCAATTTTAGTGACGCATTAACATTACTAAACATAACTACCGGGACATTAAGTTAAAGTCCATCCCGTATCTACTCAGAAGATTACAAATTTATAACTGATGAATATTTCTCAGGTATGTAGATTTAAATACTGAATTTAAATAGAAAATGGTTACCTTCTGCTTAGATTTCCTATATTAATCAGTACACTACAAATTACACATTGAAATACAGAGGGTTTTTTAGATAGTGGTTGGTTAATTTTAATTCTAATGGTAGGACTGATGTCGTTTTCAAGTCCTTTCCATTCCTGCTCTAAGCTAAATATCCACTTAGATTTATATTTATACTATGATTAGACATCCAGAGAGACTTAAAGAAGTGGATTATACTCTCCATCAAAAGTATTGTGTGCTATATAACCAGGTCAAGGTATTTCTAATCAAATCATAATTTTAATTACAGTAAGTGCTAATTCAAGTGCTTTATGAAGAGTTACGTCTTTAAGCCTTTTTTTGAACGCAGCCAATGGCTCAGATGCTCAGACAAACAGGGGAAGTACATTCTGTCACCTGAGTGCCATGACAGAGAAGACAGTTGAACAGTGTTTTGCTTGTGTCTTGAGGGATGGTGGTTCCAGTGGAGTCGTGCTAGATGCACTTTTCATATTCTAAAAGCATTCCAATACATAGATTCACTCCTATTCCCACCTTGCATCCAGTATTCCTGGGATAGGCTCTGGATCCACCGTGACCCTGACCAGGATTAATAATCATTCACTGAAGATGAATGAATGAAGATGTTACATTTGAGATTTTTTCTTATCACTTTTGATGGTGTTTTATTGTATAATCTCTGTAGTCCAACTGACTACATTTACCATTCCTCATTGCTCCTTTAACTCATGTTTCACCTCAGTGTGAGTGTGCTGCTGCTGCTGCTATGTTCACAGCTCCAGGGCTGGTTAAACTCTCCTGATCATCCACTGGCATATCCTAACAACAGCAAAATGAACTGGACTCAGTGTGCTTCTCCAGGCTTCACTGTATCTCTCACCCTCATTCACCTGGACCTAGAGAACAGTGCACAGTGTAAACATGATGCTCTCATGGTCAGTTATTGTGTGCCACAAAAATGGAATTTTCAATGTTAAACTATATTATTTTAATTTTTTATTTTTATTTATTTATTTTTGTCAATCACAAGTACTCAGTCTTTCATTTAATCTCATGTTGTATTACTCCCCCATGAATCTTACACATCAGTTTTTGATCCTTCAGATATTCACTGGCAAGGAACTGTTCAAGTCTCTGTGTTCCAATATGTCCTTTATGGAGATGCAGTCTTCTATCAATCCTCATCTTCACTCTACGTCTGGAGGTTGTTTATCCATTTATTTCTATTCAGATGACTCACTCCCAGAGGTTCATACTGGATTCAATGCCTTTTACCAAATCCAAGGTAAAACATATCGGCATGTACACGGATACATGATACAAATGATTAAACCTTTAGAAATGTGCAGTCTAGATGTTTTGTGAGATGTATAAAATGATAGCACAGGTTCAGCTGACACTGAATTCCAAACAGCTTTGAAAAAGGTTCCATTATTGGGGTGAAGATGGCAGGAAGTTCAGTCCAAAAAGACTTTTCAACTGGCCAGTGTTTCAATCGGAGCTGTGACACTGGGCTAAAAACTCCTATAGGTGTTGAATTGGGTTAAGCTCTGTTGACTGTGAAAACCATAGCATTTGATTTACATCATTTTACTCCTCATCAAACCAGTCAGTGAATCTTCATGTCCTGAAAAAGGAGTGGTTCTAGAAGAGGAGAGAAATGTTTCATTACAGGATAAAGGCGATTGATTTGGAATGGCTCTTCCTTGTAAAGGGACGAGTGGATGTGGAAATCAGCAACATGCTCCACAAATCATAACAGCCACTGTTAATTTTATTTTAATTTAATTTGTGACTAAATTACAGTTCTTATATATTCTTATAAATAATAAAAAATAATTAAAACATTAAGGTGGGCGCATGGTGGCTTAGTGGTTAGCACGTTCGCCTCACGAGGGGTTCGATTCCCGCCAAGGCTATGTGTGTGCGGAGTTTGCATGTTCTCCCTGTGCTGCGGGGGTTTCCTCCAGGTACTCCGGTGTCCTCCCCCAGTCCAAATACATGCATGGTAGGCTGATTGGCGTATTGTATTGTGCCCTGCGATAGACTGGCACCCTGTTCAGGGTGTACCCTGCCTTGTGCCCGATGCTCCCTGGGATAGGCTCCAGGTTTCCCCGCAAACCTGAAGAAGGAGTAAGTGGTAGAAGATGGATGGATGGATAAAACATTAAGGTTGCAGTGGAGGCAGAGCCCATCTTGAGAACAGGGCTGTTTCTGGCCCTATTACCCAACCCCCATGGGAAAGCACGAATGTTCATGGCCCTCTACATCTATATCTCTGTTCCTAACAGCAGTGCCCACTATCACCAGGGAATGCAATCAAAGTGTTACAACCATGCAATCAAAGTGTTACCTGATTTCAGATTGAAAATCAAACTAAACTGACACATTTTTTATAAGTAGTAATAATAATAATAATAATAATAATAATAATAATAAAGTTCTCCATTGACGTTAGTTGGACTCTTCTCAATAAAAAATGTAAAAATGTACACCTAAATAGGCTGTTTCCAAGCATTTTTTGTCTTGCATGTGAGGGCTAATTGCTTAAAAAATGTGAAAACTGGAGAAAGAAGGGTTTAAATTTGATTTATATAACATTCACGTGAATAATCCAGCCACATGCATGTCTCAAACCAGCATCACATCAGATACCTATACATTATTACATGATGGAAAATCCTCAAAACTCAGTTTTAGGAATGAGAGTTGAAAACTGCTAACTACTCAAAGTGACTGAGTAAATTTTCATAATCTGGTTGTAAAAACCTTGCTGATGGAAAAACATGAGACAAACAATAGTCAGTTCTCCACCTCGATAAAAAAAAAAACTTTCACCTATCTAACATAAGATTAGGCTAGTTTTGTGTTGCTAGTCTACGGGAAGCACAACTAAGCTAAAATTGTATGATTTTAGCTGCTACAGTCTGTTGTAGAGCCATTGGGCTTGAACTGTCACTTGTGGTGAGAAAAAGTTATAAAGAATTTTCTATTTTTGGAGCTGTGGTATGCCAACTTTCCCTTCCTTTTTTCAGTTTTTGTGCTTGAGCACCCTCATTGACCTTTGTTACCCATCAGATGTGGGCACATTGTGTTGAATCTTTTTAGCTACTACAGTGCCATAGTGACAAAGTATCTGCTCATATCATGTTCACGTAAGCTGGAAATCGGACATTTACGTTTGTCAGAATTGAGACTGTCAGCTAATAAAACACAAGTATTTCCACCTATTTTCCTGTAAACACTGTCGGACTGATATTGCCTCCGTTCACTGAAGATAAAATACAGCACTCCGTTCACAGAAGATACAAAATTACAACACAGGCATCTTCATTTATTGATGTTCAGTGACGTAGAGACAAACTGCTCCAAGTGGAGAATTATTCAGGGCTGAAGAAAAAATCTTCAAGATCACAGCCCCGAAATAGGTGAGTAGGTGAGTCGGATGGGGGCAAGTGGGCGCTCATCAGTGCCCCCAAGCTGGTGGCGCCCTAGGCAACTGCCTAGTTCACCTATGCCTCGAAACAGCCCTGCCTGAAAACACTGGGCACTAGGCAGACTTTGATGGGATGCCAGGCCATTGCAGGGCGCCATGCTGCCAATCTCTCACAAGAGGACAATTTTGAAAGAGTATGTATGATGGTGACATACCAAATAGCTTTGTTTTAACTTCTTCACTGCATTGTAAGACAGAGCACCTTCAGTTTTTCATTCTCCTTACCAGTGTACAGATTTAAAGTGAGACAATAAGCCTGTTTGACATCTAAGTCAATTAAGTAATCCAGCGAGTTTAAGTGCTACAGTGATCTAGAAATATAGGTTGATTTTTCTGTCTGTCTGTCCCCTGTGGTATTTATATAGATGTTGATGAATGTGCAACGCAGAGTAATCCATGCAGCCATTTCTGCAACAACTTCATCGGAGGATTCCGTTGCAGTTGTCCACATGGATATCTTCTTAATCACAACAACCGCACCTGTGATGGTAAAACAAAAACAGTAACTGTCATTGGGCATGAAATGTTCACTTACCGAGCACTTTATTAAATGCTTTACAACCATGGTGAGCAGAAAAGCATCTCAGCATGCACAAATAATTGAAGCTTGAGGTGGATGGGTTACAAGAGCAGAAGACTACATTGGGGTCTATTCCTGTTAGACAAGAACAGGAATCTGAGGCTATCCTGGGCACAGACTCACCAAAACTGGACAGCTGAAAATTATGGGGGGGAAATCATTTACTCTTTTTCCAGTCTTTAACTGTCTAGTTTCAGTGAGACTATAATAGCCTCCAATTCTTGTTCTTAACTGACAGTTGTGGAACCTGATGTGGTCTTCTTAATTTATACACTGTAGGTGAATAAATAATTGAACATTCTGATTGTGTGCCAGATTGAAATATTCAGATTGACTCTAAACAGCAGCACAACTGCTGTTCACTACAATAATCTAAAGGAAAAATCCACCCTGAACAAGTTTCTTACTTCTTCACCTACAATGCCATTCAACTACCTGCTGATAGTGTCAGTTGGACTTAGCCCTTGTTTCAGTCTTTACCTAAAGAAAGCGATGCAGCAGCAGCTTAAACCTTCAGTCTGTCCAGCTATCTCACCCCCTCACTGGTACACTCTAGTCAAATATGCTAGTCATCTCATAGATTGATAACTAGCAGAGCCAAGCAACTCATTATAACTCATAATGCATTTAGTGCACTATATTTCTACATTGCATTCTGGAGCTTTGAGTTTCCCCTTGGGGATCAATAAAGTATCTATCTATCTATCTATCTATCTATCATCTATCTATCTATCTATCTAGCATTTGTTGTCTCCACTAGTTCTATGTTGGCTTTCTCATTAATGTGACACTGAACATTGCTGTAAAATTGTGAGTGAGAAAAGAAGCTGTTTCTTTATTGTTATTCGGAGCTAACAGTAAAAAGTGACTGTTATCACTAATGTTTGAGATTGTTTACATTGTTCTCCAATGACGCTCCATTGTAACTACACTAGCATTGTCCCCCTCTGGTGTCATCATGGCACACATCTGCTAACTTCTCATGGGAATGTAGAAAATACAGCACAAACCAACAAATTAGCCAGAACCATAAATATAATAAACATATTAAAGCATCATAACATATTTTATGCATTTCATTTAAGAGTGAATGTTTTAGAGAATTATCTAGTAAATTAAAATGAGAATAGTCACAAACAGCTTTTCTGGTGTTGAAAACACGCATTAATTTTAAATCAAATATTATATACGTGTTGTCTTTCTTCTGTTTTCTGCTTCCAGCAATTAAATGTGGGCCACCTGAACCCTTGCTGAATGGACGTGAAATTTGTTAAAGGTTCTAATAATGAATACCTGTCAGTCATTGAGTACCACTGCAATAAACCATTTTACATTTCCATGGGAAAAGAAAATGGTGAGAAACATTGTTTTTTATATTATGTAGGTTTTATTTATTTTGCTGAAATTATGTGACTATACACAAATGTCTGTTTTGTTCATTCCAATATAGGAAACTACACATGTGGTGTTACCCAAATATGGAGGAAATCTGGCAATAATATATCATGTCATTATGGTACAGTGACAATAACAAAACATTTTTATTTGAACTTTTTAAAGAAAAAAATATATATAATTGTGTGTGTGTGTGTGTGTGTGTGTGTGTGTGTGTGTGTTTAGTATGTGGTCAGCACACATTAAAGCCTCAGTATGGCAGAATATTTGGAGGAAAGCCGGCTCCCTCTGGTTCCTTTCCTTGGCAGGTCTATACTCTTAATAATAAATATAGAGGAGGGGCAATTATCATTGGAGAACAATGGTTAATGACTGCAGGTCACACCTTGGTGAATGTTGATACTACAGTCCCTACAGAAAAGGAACACATTAAGGTACTCTAAAACACAATATTCATGCTCATATCCATATAGAGTACAGTGCCTCTAGATAATATTCCCCATTGATTATTTCTCTTTTTGCTGTATTGCAACATCAAATTTAGATAAAATAGAATGGTATGTTTTTGTACTCTTTTTGAAGTGACTCTACAGAAATACAATTAAGTAAAATATTTAGATGTCCTCAGAATTTTTATTTTAATTAAAGTCTTAAAAATCATAGATATTCAACCTTATTCTTTAAGCAATTAAAATTAGTTAAATAGTATTTAATTACTATTTACTGTATTTAATTTTCAAGAGATGACAATAAATATGTAAATAAAGTTCCCTCCACTAATATTGGCACCCTTGGTAAAATATGAGCAAAGAAGGCTGTGGAAAATTGTCTTTACTGTTTAACCGTTTGATCTTTTGTTTAAATAATGTCACAAAAACATTCTGCTCTCATTGATATCAAACAATTGCAAACAAAATACAGGTTTATCAAAAAAAATATTTGTTAAATATACAGTATCTCACAAAAGTGAGTACACCCCTCCCATTTTTGTAAATATTTCATTATATCTTTTAATGTGACAACACTGAAGATATGACACTTTGCTACAATGTAAAGTTGTGAGTGTACAGCTTGTGTAACAGTGTACATTTGCTGGTGGTTAGGCTAGGGTGGTTAAGCTAGCGCTCAACCCGGAAGTGAGTGAACCCAAACAAAGTCATGTGGCTTGTCCGAAGACGAGCCACAGTGCCCTAGTGCCCTCTGCTGGCCGTATCGTGACACTTTTAGTCAATACTTTGTGCTACCTCACTTTGCCAAGATAACAATTCTTCTCCTATAATGCCTGATGAGGTTGGAGAATATATGGCAAGGGATCTGAGACCATTCCTCAATACAGAATCTCTCCAAATCCTTCAAATTTCGAGTTCCACGCTGGTGGACTCTCCTCTTCAGTTCACCCCAGAGGTTTTCTGTGGGATTCAAGTCAGGGCACTGGGATGGACATGGCAGGACCTTGATTTTGTGATCAGCAAAGGTTACAAAATGTTTGCAAGCTGTGATAACTGCCAAGTGGTGTTACTAAGCACAGACATTGAAGGGTGTCCAAACTTTTGCACATGCCACAATTACTATTTTATTTATTTCTATATGTTTTAAGCTCATGAAATATAAAGTAACTGCATGCCCAAACCTTTGCCTACAACTGTATAATCTCCCCATATCTGAAATCAAAATTGTTTTAACTGTATTGTCAAACAAACACTGGCTTTCTCATCTTTACTGATTATGTAACCACCGTATAATCACAAGTGAAGCACCTTGTTATATTCATTCTGTCTGTGTAAATTGCTGAAATAACAATAATTGTTCAAGGGAAAAAAATAAATGAATATGACTGGATGTTTAGATTTGTGTGTAATAAGTGGTAACTTGTAGCATATGTTTTCTGTGCAGGTATATGCTGGTCATAATAATGTAAACCAACTGGACAGGTTTACTACCCTTAATATTTCATCAGTGTATGTACATCCAAACTACACTACAGAGTTTGACAATGATATTGGTCTAATTAAGCTCAATTCAAAAATTACATTCAGTGAGAATATCAGGCCAATTTGTCTACCAACAAAGCATGATGAAATGAAAACTTACAGAGGGTAAGAATTTTTCATCCACATATATCATGTTCAACATATGTGTATAATCCACATGCATTTAAGTACGTTCTGCCAGAAAAACATAAATGAGTGTATTATAGAGTGGTGCAGGAATGAGTCCTAAAACCTGGAAATAAGTTTTGCACCTCTGTTTCCATCGTCACAAAGTCAGTGGGTTTTTTCAATGTTTTTTTTTTTGTTAAAAGCCTGAAATAAGCTCTGTGGTTAACATAAGTTCAAGATATTTTCAGGTTTTATTCTACGACATAAAATACATCAATAATACCCCACTTGCGATTTTATTAACCTTTAACATGTCTTGACAAAAGCTGTTGCTAACAAGTAGCTAAATGGGACTACAGAGGTTGTCAGGGACATTAAACATCATCAAGCCGAAAAGGAAAACTCATCCAAATGAGATGCATATATAAACAAATGGAATTTCTTCAAAATATTGCAACATGGACACATGCCCAAACAAATGTCATGGGCAGATTCCTCCACAAAAAGAGCAAAAGAGAAAGGTATATCCTCATCAGGGAACATGTTTTTTCAATTAAGATTGAAAGAATTTTCAGAAGCTAAGACGGTGATGACTGAAGTCATGTGACTGTAGTGTAGTTCATTTATAGCCTTTTACTTTAGCTTTTTAATTCTGGTGATTTTATTTAGTCTTCAAAATTCATAAAAGTTGTGTTCATTTGGGAGGATTATCTTGATGAACAAACCGTGTAATAATCAACATTTTGTTGGGCACAGAGCTAATTTTCTGCAATAATCTAAAAGCCAATGGAAAAATCCTATTGACTTTTTGTTGAGGGAACCAGGGTGATGCTAACTTCTGGGGTGGTCTACAAAAATATGTCATACCTGCCGCACTCTATATGGGATAGAGATATACAGCATATTCATGTTCATGGATGCTGGCAAATTAAATGTTTATATGAGTATAAATTGTAATCCTAATCCACTGAGATATCATACAGATTAGTAGTACTCTAAACTTTACCATCCAATACCAGTACTGGTGTACTATATGGCCAATATGGGGTCTATATTTATTAGACTTGGTTAATGGCTCTAGATACAGTATAAGCCTTGATTGTGAGTACATAGACTAACATGCATCCAAATTAATTTTAGATATCTATATATCTTTATATACACTCTAGGTGGGTGTCTGGTTATGGCAGGACCGATCAGCAAACAGTTTCCGATGAACTAATATATGTTGATATTTCTACAGTGGACCAAAAGATATGTAGAGAGTCTTTTGAAAAGATAACAAAAAATTACAAATCCATTCCCCATGTTACAGACAACATGTTTTGTGCTGGAGATATGATGGGGGGAAAGGATTCATGTGCAGGTGATAGCAGGTCAGCCTTTGTTGTACAAGAAAAAGATGTACACTGGGTAAAAGGTATCGTTAGCTGGGGTGTTGTAAAATGTGGTGAACCTGGTACAGTTGGAGTGTATACACAAGTATCATGGTATCTTGACTGGATAAATAAGATAATGAGTGAAAACTAGTGCTAGTTTGTTTTGTCGATAAGCAGTTATGATTGTTGAAGTCATGTGATTATGAATGGTTCTGTTTGTTCTGGTCATTTAAAATGTTAGAATATTAAAATATTAGATGTAATAATGATTCATTCATTTTCAATAATATACTGTACTACGACTTTGAAAGGTTTAATCTTTTAAAAGTGTTAAATGTATAAGATTTATTTTTCTAAAGTTCTAGACAGTTGACTTGATTATTTGTTCAGCTCCCAAATGTTGGTTTAAAAAGTATGAATAAAATGTAAGCAAATCAGTTGCTGTCTACAATTTATCACTGTGTTTGCTTTTATTTTGGTCATCTGGTATTTACTATTATATAAGTTGATCTAATGCTCATTTTGTGGGACACTCATCAAACTTTAAACAAGGGGTAAACTTAAAATATGGATCTCTTAGGGCATTTCTACACATCACATCAATGACATCAATTGATGACATCAATGACAATATTCTACACAATACAATATTAGTTTTGTATATTTGAGTATTAAATGTGTTTTGTTCATTCTTCATGTAAATGTCACATTCATTTCAGTAAATGTAGTAATATCCCAGATGCCTGCTGGTCTCTGGATAGCCCAGTCCAGATTTCTCTTGCTCACCATCTTAGTGCACAGTTTGGTATTCCCTTAGGTTGCAAATTCCCTGTTATGGTGTGGAGAAAAGAAAATAAATTCCTCTCTTGGACTGCAAATGTGTAGTGCCTTTTCTTATTCAGTGTATTTTCTTGTCCATTGTTATTTCTTCCTCATTTGTTGCATATGGAGCCCTTTAAATCTTACTCATGTGAATATCAGTCTGTCAGTATCCTGATCTGACTTTAACCATTAATCCTACAATTGGAGTTTGTCCTTTGATGAGTCTACTGTTTATTAACTAAAACAATCTCTTGCCCCATGTTCATACAACTCTTGAGTTCTTATTTCCTCTATTATCTTGGTTTTAAACACTGCATTAATGGACTTAAATGTTCATCTAATATGGTGAGTGTGATGAATTGTTGTCAGTTTATACAGATTATAAGCGATCTAATTAAATTATATTATTAAATCCCAATTTGTTTTAGGATTAAAGACAGTATTGCATAATATGTGTACAGAAAGCGAGTCAGTCTGTGTTTCTCGCTACTAAATGGAGATATAAAATATAAATTACTACAGGCGTGTTGTTGTTGTTGTTTGATTTAGACTTCTACTGTCAACATCTCACTCAGAAATGTTTACAAAAACACACAATGTGGATCTTGTTATGTTTGGAGGTTTGTTTTTCATGGTTGAGGGTGATGGAACTAAATATGCAGTATACAACTGTATAGACTGTTTTGTACATCAAAATGGATTGCACATTAGTAACATTTTTGTAGTCAATGTTCCTAGACTTTTCATTGCTTTTGCATTTATTTAATTGGCAAACACCTTAAGTTGTGACCTAAAACTGAGACAACCGAGACAGCATATAACTTGAGGTGAAGTCATTTTTAGTTCACCATTGTTCAAGCGCTGTTGCAATTTTAACCATTGAGCTACCACAACCCCTTTGAATGACTTAATACATGCCTGTTTTGTCTTGAATGGAATAATAACACTCCCGTTATTGTCCCTGCCAGGATTTTTATAATCTTTATGAACATGCAAAAATGGAATTTTGTATTCACATCTGTTATGTATGGTGAGTTACACTCTCCTAATTACCCTAAACATTATTCGGCTCCCCTTGATAAAAACTGGGATCTGGAGGCGCCTCCTGGCTATCACATTCAGCTCAATTTCAACTATCTCAAAATCAACCCATCACAAGACTGCAGGAATGATTCTCTCACGGTAAATCTGACACATAATTCCTGTTATGATTCTGTTCTACAGTGTCACTAATATAAAGCCATCACTATGGTCAGTTTATTCATTTTCTAACTATATGAGTAGATTTGAACCTATGTCAGGAGTTGTTTTTGTCTATGTATCTGAAACACTGCAGATATCCTACAATGAGAAAGTGATGAAGTACTGTGGTGAGGAGGATTCAGAGAACCACAGTCATCCAGGAAACAGTTCCATCTTTATACCTGCCACTAAAGTAAAGCACTCTCTTCTTACTAATGAAGTGAACCAAGGGCCTACCCCACCTGTGGGCTTCTCTGCATTTCACCATGCTACAGGTGACAAATGAAACATCTTAGATGCTGCAAAAGGAATACTCATAAAGGATTAACATAGTGATAAAACTGCCAAGGATAAAAGTAAAAAGTGCTTAAATAATGCAACCAATTTAATGGACATAATATATCCCATATATGTGCTTTATTTACAGTATTTGTGTTCTCGTTGATTTTATAGTATTATTGGGAAAATAATCATAATTACAATTATAAGAACACTTCTACCAGTAAATTATTTAAATCTAATTAAATATAAGCACACAAAATCAGCAAATAATCTAATTGAGGCTTCTACTATATACAATTGATATAATATGGCAGGGTTGTGCTCATACAGATGTAGATGAGTGTTCATTGCTGAGTCAAGAAGATGGAGCAGATCCTCCCTGCACTCAGATCTGCCTCAACACCATGGGCTCATACCTTTGTGCTTGTCATCATGGCTTCAAGCTGGATGCTGATCAGCGCACATGTGTTCGTGAGTTTCGCAATGAACAAGATTTTAACAACACAGATTTGAATAAAATTTTTCCACATGGTCATTACACATAAAATAGTCTGTCTAAACTAAAATGGCTCATTGAAATTATTAGTGCCACTGAACAAAACAAAGATCCATCCATATTCTGTACCGCTTATCCTACATGGGATCGATCCTGGAGCCTATCCCAGGGAACTCACGGCACGAGGTGGGGGACACACTGGATTGGGGGCAAGCCCATTGCACAAGTGCACACACACTCACACACTATAGGCAATTTGGAAATACAAATCACCCTGCATGTCTTTGGATTGATGGAGGAAACTGGATTACCCAGAGGAGAATGGGGAGAATATGCGAACTGCATGCACACAGGGTGGAGGTGGGAATTGAATCCCCAATACTGGAGCTGCAAGGTAAATGTGCTAACCACTAAACTGCCATGCCCCCCACTGAGCAAAACAATCAATTTTAAATAATTCACAATGGCTAATGAGTACATGCTGTACTAAATGTGAAAATGTGTGCTTTTATTGTAATACATTCATTAAGTAAAATTCCTTCCCTCTGAATAGTCAAAATATTTGACTCTACTTGATAAAAACCCATATATATGAGACTAATGCTCTTGACTCAATGTTTCATGAGAAAGTTGAGCAAGTTATATGACATTTTTGGAAGATAAAGAACCATGAGTCTTATGCTCAGGACTCTAATCATTTGCTCAAATATCGCTTTTAGTAGAGTAGAAAGCCAGTGAGGTCAGTGTGATCAGCATGTTCTTATGGAAAACCTTCACAATAGCCTTTTTCATGGATATGTAATATGATTGTATGGCTGCTGACCCAAAATTTTTACCCTAAACCTGATTTGTAATGTTTGCTTTTTGTTTCATACCAATACTGTGTTGGTTACATACATGCTAGATAAATATACTTAAACTCTTGTTTGCCTTAACTTCCTTACAGTGATTTGTTAATGGTTGTGTTATGTTGTGTTCACCAGGGGCACAGTGCGAGTCTCCAAAAAGCATAAATGGGAGGTTTAGCCCAGTGCTTCCCACATACTACTACAGAGATGTGATCACTGCTCACTGTGACATAGGATACAAAATCATTACAGTAAGAACAAACAAAACATCTGTTAGGTGATGGATTGCATTTTACATTAAAAAAAAAATAACACATTTAATTTGTATTTTTATTTTTTTTTCAGAAAGGAGTAGAGCTCCTAATTATGCATTTACCTGTCAGAGTAATGGCCAGTGGAGTTTACCTCTTCCTTGGTGCCATAGTAAGTCCAACTGTTTATTTCATATTTAAATACATTACACTTAGTACACAGGTAACTATATTAAGAATTGCACTTTAATTGTAATTAAATTACCATTTTATCTTCTAATTATAGTTCTACATTGTAAAAACCCACCACGCTTGCTACATGGAGAAGTGAAATTCATCTCTGAGCCTCATAATCAATATCAATCTGGTATAAAGCTGCACTGTAACAGACCATACACTTTTCCTGCAACATATAATGGTAAGTTGTATGTTTTATCTCTGGGTTTAATTGATTAAAACTGGTACATTAAATAAAAATCTAGGAAACATGTCTTCACGTTTCAACCAGGTTCTTGTTTTTATTAAACCACAGAGGCACAGTTATCTGTTAAACTACATTCATTTAAAACAAATGATAATTTGATGATTCAATGATTTCTTGCTGTTAATTTTTAAATGTAATTTCCTCCAGTAACCTACATGTGATGCAGATAAGGAATGGAAAGATGACCAAAACAATGTTTTGTCTGAGGCTCCAAATTGTGTCCCAGGTAAACAGTAGTGCATGATTACAAACCACAACAATAACATTTACATGCAATGTGTCCACTACATCTATGTGAACAAATGTATATTTATTTATTAGAGAAGTTTCTTGTAAATGCTTTCCTGCTTATCTGTGTGAATTGCATGATTATCAGAGTGTGGACGCCCACTAGTTGGCCTGGAGCGTCATAAGAGGGTGTTAGGAGGTCATCTTGCTCCACAACGAGCCTTCCCCTGGCATGTCTTTATAAATCACTTACATGGAGGAGGTGGCGCTGTCATAGCAGAGAACTGGATCTTGACAGCAGCAAATGTTCTAATGATAATGATCAAAAATCAGATTATTGACCCCAACCAAATGAAGGTATGTTGTGTAACGAGGAGATGTGCTCTTTCAAGTAAGTAAAAGTAAGTGGACAAACTCCCAAATATTGTTTCATATTTTGTGTTAAATATCAAAATGAAAAAAAAAAACAACTTTGAGTGTCATATACAGAGAT
>JAOUWY010000071.1:25875546-25885982 GCA_025728095.1 Prietella phreatophila
TCTCTCTCTCTCTCTCTCTCTCTCTCTCTCTCTCTCTCTCTCTCTCTCTCTCTCTCTGTCTGTCTGTCTCTCTCTCTTTCTCTCTATCTCTCTCTCGCTCTCTCGCTCTCTCTCTCTCTCTCTCTGTCTCTCTCTGTCTGTCTCTCTCTCAGGTGTGCAGGTTGCGGATGTGGTGCTGTCCTGCTCCTTCATTGAGGAGGGGGGAGGAATGACTGGAGCTCACTTCATACGCTCCCCTGCCACTGTGGTACTAAGGGACCTTCCTATGAACTCTGACCTCTCACCAGAAACCATCACTCCCTACATCCCTCCTGTCACCCCTAACGCTGATGACATTATTTTTGAGGCCACGGGTAAGTTAAAATACTATTATCCATTTACTTGTGCTAAACGTCATCTATATTGTAATTTGCTTTAGCAGCATTTATACTTTTGCCTCCTATTTATTTTTGCCTCTTTGTCTCTTGGGCTAGTATCATCAGTGGAGATTCCTGAAGCAGAGTCTCTTCTCCACGCGGACTGTAATGAACAGGAAGTGATTTGTGAATTGAGTCGTTATATCCCTCGAGGCACAAAACCGGATTCTGTACCTGTTTATTTCATCGCCTCAGTCCAGCTGGAAGGAGGCGGTGTCGGCTTCACTCTGGTGCTACAGGCGATAGCCAATGAGAATGCAGAATCAAATACTGCATCACTAATACAGACCAAACTTCAGCTTCCTCTCAGCCAGTGGGGAACTCTGATCACAGAGGGTAAAATTCAATTTTATAGAATCCATCAATTGAGTCACACCACTATACGTTTGTTTTTATATTCCTATTACTGCGTAATGGTGAAATTCCTTAACAGAGGAAAGCATGGGTGTTTTCAATTGTTCCTACAGGATATACATTGGTTTATGAGCAAACCAGTAGTCACATTCTAACACAAATCAGTCGATAAAGTTTTACAAAAGTGTAAAACTATCAAAGTGATTTATTGACAATAGAAAAATATTCAAGTACTTGTGTGTATATGATGCAAATGACGATACAAATTACACAATGTACTTCAACTCCTTGGATATTTTTTTAGCTAATACACTATAGACTATATAAAACACATATTATGTTACATAGTACACAATGCTGTTTACAGCTGTATTCCTCTTTTTGTTCCTTCAGTTATCTCACAGAAAATGCAAAATGCAAAAAAGTTTGAGGAATAATAGGCAGAGGGGCAAAACTAAAAACAAATGTATGGAGTAGAGGTGGGAGTAATGTCTCAGTAGTGTCTCAAAATATGCATTAAATGGTCAATGTGTTCTTAAATGTAATGGAATAGGTGAACCACCTGTATAGGTAATTACACAGAAAAGATTTTTACATCTACAGCAGAATATTTTTTTTATTCATCATATTACTCCCCACTTCTCCATCATCTCTCTTTTACTCTCTGTCTATTCTGTTTCTCACTTTTGCAGCTGTGTTTGTGGTGTTCTCTCGCTCACCTTCTGTCGTGGCCCCTATAGGAGAAGACACTGTATTAGACTGTGGTTATAGGCAAAGGGACATCCCCACAGAGCAGAATTTGGCTCTTGAGTGGCGCTGGCAGTACAGAGGACAAGGGCGGACCATTCTGGATATGAAAGAGACTGAGGCAGGGACACTTGGTTAGTAAATGTCCAATAAATAATACCCATTAAATAAATGGTATGTTACATATTGTAAATAATATGTTCATAATATTGGAATAGTTGGATTATATTCATTAAAAACTCTGTTCTCATATTTTTGCTCATACATTTTAAAATCTAAAGTATCTACTGTTTACAGTTCATGTCTGAATGACATTTTTTAATATTTTATTTGTTTTCTGGTTGGAATAGTGGAAGTGGATCGAGATGGAGTGAGTACAAACTCAACCTTGCTAGTTAGAGATGGAAATGCATCTCTGACCATGAACAAGTTAAAGGTCTCAGATGAGGGCACATACATCTGCACCATTAACTCTGGACTCTTTCAGACCCAGCAAATTGTTCAGCTTAGCATCATACGTAAGTGTCTTGGGATTAGTTATGTGAAATTCATTACTGTGTGTTTTCATCTGTTGATCTGATGTCCTGTATTTCTGTCTCTTTTTAGAACCTCCCAGAGTTTTTTTCTCCGAAAACGAAATAACATTTCAAGATGAGTCTCCACATAGACTGAGTTGTCACTGTCTGCATTATTACCCCCTAGATGTAAAGGTGTGTATTTACATGCAGTCAGCACACACTAATGATTCGGATATTGGCGCATTTAATATGGCACATCATTACATTGAGTATAACTAACCTTCAATTTGAAAAATAAGCAAGTGTTAATTGAAAATTTGTGATCATGTGACTGTGCTTTCATGTGTGCAACCTACAAAAGGCACCCAATATATCATGCTCATTCTCTTGCCATTCATGTCCACCCAGGCAATCCAGGTGGCCCTGGCAGTCCTTCACTCAGTCACAGAATCACAGTTACATAAGTAGCATTCATGTCTACTTCCTTTTATTACGGACAACCAGGGCAGTTTCTTTTGAAACTAGACGTGGCTATGTTTTAAAGTTAACAGTATGTGATATGTCCTAATGGTATACCTTTCCAGGTGATAACAGACAACAGTTAGGAATAGTGCTAAAACAATACTTTACTTGCAGTTGTTTAAATGATCAACAAATACTTTAAAATACTTTTAAATTACAGATAAATAATTTAATTTATGTGTTATTGATAGCATTTGTTTAAAGGCTAATAATTGATTGCATGATTTGTAATGTATGATTGTTACCAGAAAATCTATTTTAAAAAATAACAAATTAAAAAACAGTGAAACCATTTAAAATTTTTATGTCTTTTTTTCTCCATTAATACTCACAGATTTTATTTTAACCATGTAAACCATCTGATTTAGAGCACTTACTGACATTAAGGAATTGTCTGGCTCTTCTTTGGCTCTATTCAGGTGGAGTGGTTTTCTCAGCTCCCTTCAGAGACGGAGAGCATCTCCCTGACAGAGGGAGCCTCTTCCTCCAGCCATCATCAGCACAGTGATGGGACGTTCTCTGTTTCATCCTTCCTCATCATCCAACCATCTGAACACCCTCCTGGCACTGTGTTCACCTGCAGGGTCTCTCACATTGCCCTGCAAACTCCCAGTGAAGTTATCCTGACAGTACTCACACCTGAGCCAGGTCAATTCACCAATCTGGGTGAGTAAGGGGTGCTTTGTATTTCATGTCCATAAACTCTTTTAAAAAAATCAGGTACTACAGTGTACCATTCCTTGTTGGTGGGCTATTTTATGTGTATAGTATACACCCTTTACATAAAAATGGAATGAATTGTACCTTTAAAGATTTACAGTCCCTTTATGTACCTTAATTGTTTTTTTGTTTGTTTGTTTTTTTACATTATATCCAAATTTCCAGGTGAAAGATACATACTTTAAATTATAAAAGATACGCATACACAGCAACAAGGAAAGGTGCAGTTTAGTAAGATTAATCCTCAGAATGTGGGGACTAACTGTATTCTAGAGACTTCGACTGTGTGAGGCTTCATAGTAATATAGTAACTATATGACAGATGACTGTGAAACTGAATAAGAAATAAATGATTATTAGTTCTTAATTTACATTTCCAAGATTTCCAAGATCTTTCTCTACGTATTGAGATGGAGAATAATAAAGGCAAATGTATGTAAAAGTATGACACGGACAGACCTAAACACAATAGAAAGCATATATAAATATAGCATATCTAATTGTTGTATTCACAATTGCAGTTATGCTACATACTGGTTACATTTGTAAGATTTTTGTGATCACTGTAGTATTAGTCTGATTACTAAAGCCTTTTTTTCTCTTGATGAATGTAACAGGGGAATATTATTGGATGATTCTGGTGACGCTGATTTTGTCAATAGTGTTTTTATATCAAGCTTCAAGATAAGTATGTATACTACTTTCTGTTACAGACTACCACATGCAATGTTGAATAAAAAATAAATAAATTAGGTATTGGTTATAAAATGTATATTAATCAAGGGGTCAAACTATGGAACATTCCCTATATGTAATATTAATACTGTACAAAGTAATCATTTCTTCTTATATTAATAGGTTCTGAAGAGCTTAATGGGTGGCATGGTGACTCACAACTCCAGGACCTGGGGGTTAATCCTGAGCTCAGGTTGCTGTCTGTGCCGTTTCACTTCTCCTTGTGACTGTGTGGGTTTGCTTTAGCTTCCTCTCACCTGTGTGTGTGTGTGTGTGTGCACGCGTGTGCGTGCATGCCCTACAATGGACTGTAAAGTGGCTACTGATGTAGATCATGTACTTTTTTATGGGAGTATATATATGGATGTAAATCTGAATTAATTTAACTTGAAATGTGAACGCTGAAATATACATTATACACTCCCAATCAAAAGTTGGACTCTCATGGACTCTTGTCAATCTTTTTGTCATTTTCATGTTGTTCCTTGTCAGTTTGCTATAAATAACCACATTAATGACAAACTATGTCCTGACAGGAATCAATAAAGGCAGAACTTCTTTATTAGGGAACATAAACTCAGGGAAACAGACACAGGGACAGAAAAACCAGAACACCAGGACAATCAAGCAAAACAAAAGGTCCCACCCAGCGCTCTAGTTCAGTAGTTAGGGCACTGATCGGGGAGTCACTCATTTAAGGGCAGTCTCAATTGCAAAATCCTTCCAGTTCACTGGAATGTTTGCTCCCTAAAATCCTACAGTGCACTGCAAAAACTGCAAAAAACAGGGAGCATCAATGCTCAATACGTTCCCTTACTGGAAATGAAGTCTGAAGCCTGTCAGCTCAAAGAAATGGGGGATTCTCAGTGAAATTCTGGCTACAAATGTACATAGCTTGTTATTGTTATTGTAGCTCTCAAATTATTACTTATGTTAGCGATTTTTTAATTTTTTTAACGGTCTACATGCAGTTTGTTTGAGTCTAACAACATGTAAGTGTTTAATCTTTTTTTTAATCCACTAGCTTGCCTATGATCTTGCTTGACTTATTATGACAGAAATGTGTTTGATTAAGTATGATAAAATATATATGATAAAATAATAATATTTTTGGTGACATTTCACAACACGAATACGTAGAAATTCAGTTATCAGGGTCCCAATATGTCGTGAGCCAGGGTCCTTAGCAGTGCCTGAACTTGTGTACATGATATACTGATTCACTACCTACTGAACTAGGGAGCTGTTTTTAGACATACCCTATGAAAAACAAGGCTAGACAAACTTAAACTGTCAGAATATTTAAAAATTCACACTTATCACATGCCGCACTGCACCACGCTCCCTCCAATCCTCTAGCATTGCCACATCTGGTCTCACCATCTCTCAGGGTACAAGGAAGGCCTGAGAAGACTCTTCTCTGTTCTGGCACTTAGGTGGTGGAATGAACTTCCCCTAGATGTCCAAACAGCTGAGTCACTGGTTGTCTTCAAATGATGAGTAAAGGCCTACCTCTTCCAGAAGTACTTAAATAGAGTGCTATAGGAGAACCCGGAAATGAGACAGCATTTTTGCACTTCTGGTTCCATCATCCCAAAGACGTTTCATGCTTACACGACTGAAATAAGATCTGATGTTAACACAAGCTCAATATATTTTCACGTTTTATTCTACAAAATAAAATAAATCAGTAATACCCCACTGCTGATTTTATTAAGCTTTTACCTGTCTTGAAAAGGCGGTTGCTAACAAGTGGCTAAATGGGACTACAGAGGTTTTCGGGAACATTGAACGTCATCACGCTGAACAGCAAAACTCATCTACTACAGCCTTGTTGTGTTTATATCTGTGCTCGTGCAAACTATTCCAACTCAAACTTTCCAACTTGTAGATTTGTATATTACTTTATAGTCAATTTATAGTATTTTCCAATTGTGGTGGGTTTTCTCTCTTTTTTCAAATTGTAGTGCAATAAATTCTATTGAAAGCGTAGCGGTGGTGACGTTGAAGTCATGCGACATTGGCGTAGCTCGTTTATAACATATATAACTTTTATCTTTTTACTTCTGGTGATTGTATTTTGGCTTGAAAATTCATCAAAGTTGTGTTCATTTGTGAAGATTAGCTTGGTGAACAAAATATGTATGAATATGTATGTATGTACAAAAATACACCATATCTGCAGCACTGCATTAGCACCTAAACAGTGTGTTGTCTGTGTGCTTTTCTTACTATATTACCTACCCAGCAGACTAATGGTATTCTTAGTCCATGACCTAGTGAACCAGTATCAGGATGTATTTATTGATAAAGACTTCAAAACACTTCTGGAAGTCGCTCTAGATAAGGGTGGCTGCCAAATTCCATAAATGCAACCGTAAGGTAACATTTGTGACAGTAGTTACAATGGTTATAATAAACTTAGCTTTACATATGTAAAAACAAACAAAACAATTTATCTTAGCAGTGATAACTGCTGCACACGCTTTCTTCATATCGTAATTTTTTGCACTGCTGCTTCTAATGTCTCTCATTTTTCAATCCGTCAGTTCAGCCCACCCCAGAGTAAATACAGTAGTTTGGTTTATGGTCATGTTATTTCCCTTACAACTGCTCAGTTCCTCTCAAAATGTCCGTCACCCAGTGTGCGGAATCACAACCCTTAAAGCAAATATGTCACTAAACCTTGGTTTCTTTGTCAAATTTATTTTCACATTAAAAAAAAAAAAAAAAACTAGTACACTGTGGTTTTTAAATTTCTTTATTGGCATCAGCAAAAGTGTTAGCGCAAACAGGCATGCTTCTGAATTCTTCTCTGAGTTCTCTACATGGTCATAAATGATTTGATTTCCTATTCGGTCAGTGCTAAAGCTTTCATAAATGGCATTTACATTTAGCAATGTGCCATACAAACTCTTTGAGTTCACCTGCTAAATGGAAACAGAAAGCTCTTGCAATTTTACTGCATAGAAAAATAATAACATTTATGTATATGAAGGACATTCGATTTAAAATAACATACTGCATGGCAAGTCAAATAATTGTTGTTGTTTTTTTCCGCATCACATTTTCTCAGAAATACAGCAGGTCATTGTATGTTTTTGGCAGGCTCACAGATGTTATGTTTTGTATACTGAAGCGACATGTTTTATGGGGGGGTTTCTTTTGGGCTGTACATTACACGGTAGGAGCTGAGGAAATGAAGAGTCTTACAATGTATCTAATCTTCCATGCAAGTCATTAGACACAAATGAATTACTAGTGTTAAGTAATTGTAATTGTTAGTGTGTGTGTACACATGATTTTCCCAAACCAATATTTAAAAAATGTTCCCCAACCTTTCTCCCTCACATCCCTGTTCACCTCTCCAGTTTTCCATCCATCCATCTTCTACCGCTTATTCCTTCTTCAGGGTCGTGGGGAACCTGGAGCCTATCCCAGGAAGTTTTATTTCAGTTTATTTTAATCTTCCTCCTTATTTGTTATACAGCAAACAAATGAACGGGATGTTTCTAATTATAGATATATATCTGAAAAAGAGTTTCTATCATCAATGCTTGTGATGACAATTACACGTACACAATAAAATTAGGTTAAATTTCTTCTCATGTTTCTCACTGACACTAATAAATGCAAGCAGATGGGGTGCTAAATGTTGTGACAGTAGGAAACATGTGTTGTATAGGTTGAGACCAGTTTACTAATTCCCAAAAGCTTTAGAAAGTCACCTGAGGATGCTACAAGTCGAAAGAGGACCGTGGCCTACCTGTCTTAAATTTGTCACTCATTTTATGCGTTTTCACTTACACTCCCTATCACACCTTTGTGACAGAGGCTCATAGCATCCCACCGTTTATCAGACTAATCTCACAAACACTCATGGTCCATGTCCCTGTGTGTGTGTGTGTGTGTAAGTGTAAGTGTGTGTGTGTGTGTGTGTGTTAGACTAGAGGAAATCATAAACAGCATAGCAGTTAATGGGAGAACAGGAAGCTTGTGAATCTGATGACTACTGTCACATTATGAAGTAGCAGATGGCTGGAATGAGAGGACTTGATAGAAAAAGAGAGAGGGGACAGGAAAAGGCATTGACTTATGAGTGGGCTTTTCATTATGCTTTGTTGTTCTTCTGCCTCTTTTCTTTGTCAGCTGGGTGAGCTCATGAGAAGAAATACACTGTAGAGGAAAGTGGAAAAGAGGAAGTTAAAGTCTGTCAAATTACAGATATTCACACAGTTAAAATGCCACAGACTCATATATGGAAGTATAATAGTGCCAAAAGTCCTTGAAACTTGAATTACATAACCTGAAAAAAACATGTCGCAATAACAATACTTGAATTTTTTCTGCCCAGCAATTTGACACAAATCGGAAAAAAACACCGCAATATCAGTGCTTGAATTAATTTCCTCACAAATTCAGGCTGCAAAAATTCAGGTCTTCACATTCAGGCTGCAAAAATTCAAGTCTTAAATTCAGGTCTTCAAATTCAGGTCTTCACATCCGGGTCTCACACTAAGAGCAGTGGATTGCCGATAGTATTATTACTCGCTGCTCATAACTGGCTCAAAGCGTTGGTGGTAGTGAGTAATAATACTATCGTCAATCCACTGCTCTTCCTGTGAGACCCGGATGTGAAGCCCTGAATTTTTAGACCTGAATTTGAAGACCTGAATTTTTGCAGCCTGAATTTTAAGACCTGAAATTTTGCAGCCTGAATTTTCTGACCTGAATTTTTGCAGCCTGAATTTGTGAGGAAACTAATTCAAGCACTGATATTGCGGTGTTTTTTTCCGATTTGTGTCAAATTGCTGGGCAGAAAAAATTCAAGTATTGTTATTGCGACAAGTTTTTTTTAGGTTATGTAATTCAAGTTGCAAGGACTTTTGGCACTATTATACTTCCATACTCATATACCAGCGTGGTTTCCTTTCTGTGTAGCTGTGTGCTTAATGGACCGTATGCTCCGCCTACTGAGTGATCAGGCATAACTGCACAAAATGTATTGTAATGAATTACTGAGCTTGTGCTGAGAAGGTCTGCTCTGGACATTTAATACGTCTTTTCTTGAATCACAACAAGAAAACCAGATTTTTAAAAAAGAATTTAAAAAGACATTGTAGCTAATTACCTAAAGGCTACTTAATTAAAAATAGATTGAATTTATTTCTTAGAATAAATAGCATTGCCTACAAGAGAAATCGTTGCAAATAATGAAATAATGTAGAGTTATATGCACACACACACACACACACACATACACACATATATATATATATATAGAGAGAGAGAGAGAGAGAGAGAGAGAGAGAGAGAGAGAGAGAGAGAGAGCGCGCGATAGGTAGATAGAAAGATAGATATATTACTTCATCGTTTTACTTCATTTTATAACTAAAATGTAAGTAGTGTGTGTCTTAATAAAACATTCTTAGTCTGCTAAACACGTACTTAATTTTATTTAATTGTATTTAAGTGTTGTAGAATGTTATGAAAAGTATCAATATAGTGGAACTCACAGAAGATTATTCCAACCACTATGACTCCGATTATGCCCATCATAATCATCATCTAAAGGAAGGTGAAAGAAACGGAGAAACACAAGTGTGTCAAATGTTAAGTGTTCAAAGACAATTACAGTATCATACATACAGTATACTGCACTTTTCTATTTACCATGTGGATGTAAACTGTTTCTAACTAGATTTTTTTTCTCCAATATTATACAATCAAAAGGAAAGAAAGGAGATTAAAACCCTAATGAAGGACACAGCTGTTCGCTTGCTTTCTGCTCTCTCTACCCCTTCAATTCAATACACTGTCTCTTACTTACATTGTCCATTAATTTGCACATAGAGCACCAGAGAAAGAGACAGATGTGGTGCTGGATAGTTAAGCTCTCTGTTTGAAATAACAGTTAATTGCAGAAGAACATTTCATAATGTGATGCATCCTTCTCCATCGCATGTATTAATATAACAGCTGCAAAAAGCAAGCAACGCGCATTCAGAGAGAATTCAAGGCTGTGTCCTGAACCACATAATGTGTACTGTCTAACATAAAATAAATATTCATGATGGCAATGGTGTGCTGAATATTTAGTACATATGATTCGACTCAGGATTTAATTACATTTAACTGATGATGATTTTATTAAATCATCATCAGTATTACAAAAGCTTTATTAGAATAAAATATATACAGTATATATAAAATACATATAATGTGAATGTCACATTTACTAAATATTAGCTGAAAGAGTAAAACCTCTCAGTTGCTTTCCTTTAATTCTAAATTCTGCTGCTGTGTACATTAAATAAAATAAATAAAAATGGCGCACTTATATAGCCCTTTTATCCAAAGCGCTTTACACTGGTTCTCATTCACCCATTCACACACACACACCAATGGTAGCAGAGCTGCCATG
>JAOUWY010000071.1:25914239-25926465 GCA_025728095.1 Prietella phreatophila
CCCCCTATCTGCCAGAAATTTAAAATGTAAAAATCCTTGTACATGACTGAAAAAAAGGCATAGGTTGTAATGTTGCAACTACAACAGCAGTTCATTTTCCCTAATCATGCACATTATCCCTCACCCATAGCCCACCTATCCCACCTGGGATCACCAATCTCTGCTCCATCCCGCCATGAGGTGGGGGTTCAGGCACCATCTCTAGTCTGGGAGTGATCTCTGAAACACTGATCGAGACAACCATCATGTGAGCAAATACATCTGGTGTTTTTTTGAAAATAACTACAAGGTTGTACAGGCTGTTGAACGGGTACGAGTCATTTTGAGGAAGATGTTGGATTCAAATTCACAGACGTTACAATCCGAATTCCTTCATCCTGATTGAGTACAGGAAGCCTGTTAGATTCTTCTGGACAGTGTTATTGTCAACACACATCACTAATCTATGAAGATCTTTTGAGCTTTGTACTTGTCTCTCGTTTTGCCATTACACAATATTCCAGCACATTTCTGTAACGATGAAAGGACAACAATAACAGCAGTACATCAATGTATCCTCAGTAAGTTATGTGAACTTGTTTCTTCTCTGTAATGCCGATTGTCATGACAAGTTTTGGATATTGAACACAATTCAAAAATGAAAAAGTAATCCCTTGTCGATGTGTAAAATGTAATTTTGAATTGAAACAAAAGGTTATCGTCCAGTTGAGTTTACTCAATTTACGCAGCAGGTGATTTTACAGTGCAGTACTTGTGCACCTCAGTAGTAAACAGTAGGTCAGTTTTACAATGGTGGTGTTAGTATTTTTCCATACTGTTTAGTGCATTGCCTTGAATATCTGTTAGATGACTTGCTTAACCTAAATCAGTTTCTTTTTTTAACAACTGACATTACTATTACTGATCACTACCAAGATCACATTTTCAAACTCTACACTTTTCTCTCGCTGTATAAACACATAGCCTGGCACTCTTTTTCGCACGAACACATGTAATGTACCCTAGATCGGGGTGATCCTTGGTGCTGTTGTGGGCCGAGATAGCTGGCATATACACTTGTCCTTGAAGAAAGCCTTAAATCCTAGAAACCAGACAATGTACGGTACTACTCTCGAAACAGTGTACATTTAAGGTCATGCAAGGCACATGTAGTAGATGCTCTAGGTATTCAAAACTGCTTCCCGGCCAGCTGGAGATTCCTTCTAAGCACCCATGTCCACGGATACGGCTGTATGACAGCAGTACAGTACGTGTTGCTAATAATGCAACATACAGTACATCACGCTTGACTTTCTCAGCATGCCTGTTTCATTTAGGTGGGTGAAAGAGTTTTAAGCGAGTTAACATTAACATTGGAATAATGTTTCAAGCTTAGAATTATTTGCTTCAACAAAAACAAAAAGTAGCTCATGAAATTTCCTGCTTTCTTGCAGTTTTGTACATTAAAGTCACAATGAGGGCACACAGTGGCTTAGTGGTTAGCACGTTTGCCTCACACTTCCAGGGTCCGGGGTCACAATGATTTATATCCAAGTACTTGGTTGCCATGTAGGAACCCAAGTTTTAACCTAAAATAACTTAAGGACACCATGTACAAATCAGTGAAATATACCTTGTTTTCTGGCAGCTACTGGGGTTAAAGTCAAAACCTTGGGTTGTGGAGGAAAGATTGGTTGCCACCTCATGGCCAGCTATTTTGGTCTGGTATAACGGGTCTGGAGCTTCCTCCTCAAAGCAGTCCCATCTTTCCGGCCCGTACCTTTTACAGCAGTGATAGTGACTAGTCTTAATCTGGAACTCCTCTTCACAGAAGGTAGAGAGCGACTTCTCCCACTGCAAAACAAAAACTAGTTGGAATACTCCACATGAAATCAGAGAAAAGGAGGAAGATAAGCAAAGGAGGTAACAGTTGAAGGATGTCCACTGTTTTGTCTGTCCATGTGCTGCAGCAACGTAATAAAAATAATTACAGGATGAATGTTAGGGTTCGTGTTTGATTGGCACAAATGTTCTTGTGACCTTGACTTAATTTTTCCGTGCACTCGACATCCATCATCCTGAAGTCAATGTTTTTTTATTTTATTATGGGTTTTTGGTTTAATGCCCGATATAAGGTCTGTGTTTAACACAATCTCAAGATATGTTCAAGGTTTATACAACATGAAATACATCAATAATACCCCACTCGTGAAAAAAAGGGGCACATTGGTGTGAAAAGAAAAAAAAAAAGTCCACAACTCCTGCTCTATAGGCCCTGTTAGTAAATCAGCTTGCACGTAGTTTTGTGGGCATTTGTGTGCACGTTTTTTCATACCAAGACATTTAGTAAATCAGGGCCTCAATGTGCAAAGTCAGTGGATCAAGCAGTCTTGATCACTTATTTGAGGTCTAACTCGGTCACACCCTGTGCACATGGCTGACTAAGTGGGAAACTATTGAACACCGAATTGTAAAGGATAATGTGCAGTCAGTCAGCTTGTATTCTCACCGCCTGCTTTGCACAGCACAAGGTCAATTCTTCATCTTGAGTGCCATTACTGCAACACAGAGTGAACCAGGACTCCAACTGATTGACCGCTCTGGCCTGACGGCGCAGATGATCAAAGCCCCTTTTTGGTAGTATGTCTTTAGTATACCGAGGGCGAAGATTACTATATTGACAGATGGCAAGGATGTTGTCCATGGTTGGACATGCAAGAGGGAAAGGAATGGATGGATCCAAGGCAGAGGGCTTTATACGAGGACCTGAGTGACATGTACACAAAAACAGAAGAAACATTTTCAGATGGTAGAAAGCATCTTTTCATAATTAAAAACAAAAACAATTGTTGGGTGGGAAAAAACATTTGTTTCATGTAGCGTTAAATGACTCTACATGATGTACATCATGGCATGAAAAGGTAGAGATGATGGGGGATAAACACAGAAAGGGAATGAACTTTGCATTAAGCAAGCTTGGCAAAAATACACAGACAAAGTTTGAGATGCCATGATAATGGTTCTCTTCCCCTTAAAGTGCTTGCATGCTTTAATCACACCAGTAACCCACCTTCCTCACTCACAATAGGCTGAGAGGTCAGCGATCCCCGTCTCAGCATGTCCAAGAGTTCTGCAGTTAAACAATACATTCTCTCATGACGGACGCATTAAAACCTCTTCAGCAGAAGGTCTTCACATGTGCTAAAAAATTTGTCTGACTATATACACTGTCAGTTAATTAACCCAATTGCAACGCCAAGGAATTAATGGGTAGACAAATTACTAGATAACATAAGGGTGGTAGATACAGCAAAATGTCATTCTACAATACTTGTAAATATTTTCATTATCCAGAGTAAGTATCTACAATAACTATTTTGCTGTGAAGTGTCAATACAGCGAAGCCATATTAGCAAAACTAACAGATTTTTATAATTATAGATGATACTCAAAAGTTAATATACTGCAATCATCATATCACCCTGCCCTAAATTAACATCAGATTTTGTCTAGCCTTACCAATGGGTGAAATTTGCCTTTGAACAGCCATTTCAGGACCTGAGAATAGACCAAAAAGAAAGAATATGCTGAACACAGGAGACATGCAGAGATTTGCTTTCGCAGTAGTCCAGTTTAGTCACT
This sequence comes from Prietella phreatophila, assembly GCA_025728095.1. NCBI lineage: Eukaryota > Metazoa > Chordata > Actinopteri > Siluriformes > Ictaluridae > Prietella > Prietella phreatophila. Next base: position 25,917,861 of record JAOUWY010000071.1, read on the forward strand.
GATTATCATCATTAGAACGAAAATAGAATTTATGATGGGTTCATCATAAACAAAACTTTGAACATGGCAAAGCTCAGTCAGATTCAAAACTTAAGTCAAAAATGTGCTACACTATATGGACAAAAGTATGTGGGCACCTGATCATCACACCCATATGTGGTTGCCACAAAGTTGGAAGCACAGAATTGTCTAGAATGTCTTTGTATGTTGTAGCAATACGATTTCCCTTCGGGGCCTCAAACGTGTTCCACGGCCCGAACCTCAACCCCACTGAACACATTTGGGATGAAATAGAACACCGACTGCACACCGAGCCTTCTTGGCTGACCTCACTAATGCATGGACCAACTCCGTGTTAATGCCCTAGTTTTGGAATGGGATGCTCAACAAGCATGTATGACAGCCAAGTAATCAAATGGTCAAGTGTCCACATATTTTTGGCCATAGTGTGTATGTGTATACAGCAAAATGCAGTTATTAATGGCTACATTTAGCTGTAGTTAGCTATTTAATAATCATTCAATTAAACGGGTTTAAAGGAGCTTGTCTTTGGATTGTAAAACAATCTGGAAAAAGAATGTGTTCTGACAAAACATGTTAGGCAGTAACAGGCCACCAGACATTTCTGAGCAGAGGAATAGGCCAGTCGGATAGAAAGTGCTGCTTTCTTACCACAGCTCTGCTAATACTTACAAAAACAAAAAACAAAAAAAAAGCATCTTGAACCCATGCCTAAACTCAACAGGAAGTCAGCCTTTTTGAGATTTTGCCATTTCCAGGTCTCGTACTTATCCACCTCCTCCTAGAGATTTAATCGGATTAGACCAGTCTCATCTAGTCATGGACGATGCTAAATTGCGACACTTTGGAGTTGTGGCGGTCTCACATTTATTTCGCCATGAAGAAGGAAAATGTTCTAACTTGTAAATCAGTCAAACATACACTGTCCACGCTGCTCCAAACTTCAAACGCTTGATACAAGTCCTAACCTGAGAACATCTACATGCCAACATTCAGTTATAACCATAGTGCCACCTACTGGCAACAAGAAAGGACATGTTTTACACTCCTAAACACATACAAGTGCTAAAAAGTGTTTTAAAGAAGGAAAGGCGTTCCCCTGACAGAGCCACCCCAACCTGCACCCGGGCGCGAGGACCCGTTCATCGCTGCTTGCAGCTTTAATTTAGGGGCAAGAAAGAAACGTTTTGATAGTAGGTAGTTTTAGGGGGGCTGAGATGACACACAGGAGGGCTGAAACCCCCCCTAAAAAGGGTCTAACCCCGCCCCCCGAGTTCTCCCATACACAGGACTGAATTTATTCCACGCTATGAGATTAACGGCTCCTGCGTTCTTGTTTTTTTTTTTTTAAATCTTTTTCACGAACAGCCGAGCGGATTTAAAGCAGTCAGCGAACTCACAATGACACACACTCATGTACAGAGCACAACTGACCGGTTAGGAGTTTAGACGTTGTGGAGATTTCGGCTGTTCTCTCACCAGCGCAGCACTCAAACTCTTCTGCGTCAACACAACTTAATAAATCAATAAATAGATAGATAAATAAATAAATACACTGGCACTTACCTTCATCTGCCTTCACCGCTAGTAGCGTTAGAATGAGCAGATATCCCCTCAAAGAGTCCATGTCCGTTAGACACGCCACCGTGTGTCGCAGTCCTGATGAATTCGCCATCAGTCCAGCTGCCCTTATATTCCCACCCGCGTGCGCGTGCGCGCGCGCGTGTGTGTTTTGCTTTTTTCCCCTCAGGGAAGGGAAGGCTAGAGTTTTGAGCATGAGTCACACACAAGTGGAGAACACTGAGGTATAAACTAAAAGATCTACAGCTGCCTAAGCACCCATCGTTTGGATTAGTGTTTATTATAGTATTAGGATTATAATTAATGAACACTGAATTCCTGTTTATTAAGACACTCACGCGCACGCACGCGCACACACACAGATGCCGTAACAGCATGTGTGTAGAGCCAGTTTCAGTGTGAGTGTGAGGTCAGCTGTGTAATCCTGAAAGTGACTTCTGACATCATTTGGAAGCAAACAAAAATCATTTCGTCCTTCATCGGAAGTTCAAGCAATTATGATTTTTGCTCATTTCACTTCAGACGTTGCTGCTGTATTCCTTCATATAGTATTGTCTTCAGATAGTATAGCTGGATTAAAAAGTAAACACCTGGGAATTTACAACAACAAAAAAAGAAGCAAAAGCAGAGTTGTAGTGATGGAGTGAAAGATCAGACCATTCATCTTGCATGTACTTAAGATGCCCTCCACTAATATTGCACCCTTGGTAAATATGATCAAAGAAGACTGAAAATTTGTCTTTATTGTTTAACCTTTTGATCTTTTGTTTAAAAAAAATCACATTCACACAAATACTCTGCTCTTATGGGTATTAAACAATTGCAAACACAACACAGGTTTATCAAAGAAAATATCTTTGTTAAATATAAGTGTGCAGCAATTATGAATTCATATGAGAAAAATATATATTTTTAATATATACCCACTGGTATTTTACATTTATTAGTACACCTGGGTGATTAGGAACAGGACCTGTGTTTGTTTGTCTCAAGGTTGTCAATATTAGTGGAGGGCACTGTATATATGACAGATGTAAGTGATTACACCAGAACAAAAAGATGTGACTAATAGGCTCAGCTACAAGATGCCCGTCATCAGATGTGCAAGCAAAGCGCTTCTGAGGTTGTATGAGGAGAAAGTGTTTCAGCTGATGTAAATTTTGTGTAACACATCTTGCTTATGCTTTTGTTTTGTTTTTTTACTAGATCAGCATTACACACAATGATTCCTGACGTTGCGATTCCCATTACGATGCTTTAAAAGTAATCTTTTTCAGTCTTGTTTTGAGATACTCTAACACAATCTGAAAACAAGACTGAAAAAGACTAATACAGGACATTTAGTATTACTGTTCAGAGATGGTTGTTTTTGACAGAATCTTTGCCTTTACTTCAGTGAGTAGTATTATTATTTCCATGGGCAAATAAGACAAGCAAACGGTGTGTGGCAGAGGAAAGCCAAGAATGTCAGTTTTGGGAACATAACATGATAAAGAGTAACTATATCTGCTGTATACTACTACTACTACTACTGCTAATAATAATAATAATAATAATAATAAATTTTATTTGGTGAAAAAAAATCTAACATGTTTCTTTTTATGTGTTTATTTAATGCCTTTTTCTCTTAGTATAATACAAGTTAAAAAGAAAATAGATCAATGAAAAAAAAAACATAAATGAGTCAATGAACCAAAGGCAGAAAAGGTAATATCAGTAACAATTCTGAAATGAATGACAACAATACACAAGTTCTCAATGGCAAGAGACCAGGACTTCTTTATATACACATGTATCACACTGATTCAAAAACGTAAAACTTAAATGCTAATGTGGCTTAGCTGCCATACAGTAAGCTGTATGCCATCACGCTTCATTCTTATCAGTGCTACTATTCTAATCAAACACTTACATCTTTGCAACCTGTGATAACATGTTTAAACACCAGTTGTGAGTCCAGCAAGAGCCTAACATGCCTATGGACCTCAGCTACAATTACACCCTTGAAACTAACTGTTAAAAACCTCACACGTAGCATGACATGATTCAGCACCCTAACAATGATTGTAGCTGTCTTGAAGCCAAGACTGAAATACACGTAAAATACATGGTGGAAACAATTCTTAGATGATGTAGTTTATAATGAGTAACCTTTGACTGAAAAGGGATTAGGAAGGAACCAAATTGTGAGAACAAACAAACAAATATTTGCTCTTTTGAAATCATATATGCAGATATATTCAAACCAGGGAACGAATGAAAAGGATTATATCTGCTGTATACTGAATACAGTAGGTGTACGTACATACTTAACTTACAAGAAAGGGTTCAGAGGAAATGGTCTGGATAAGTCAAATTTACTCTTAAACAAAACATTTTAATTAATGCAGTGTATAGCCAGTTATAATTTGTGTTAATGTGTAAATGGCCTTCGATGGCTACTCTAATCCTTTACTATCCTTCAAAAGTAGTCTTTTAAAGTCTTGTTCTGAGATACTCTTACACAATCTCACTACTATCATTGTATTAATATAGGACATTTAGCAATCATTTTCAGAGATGGTTGTTTTTGAGACAGTCTTTGCCTTTACTTCAGTTAGTATATTATTTCTATGTGCAAATAAGACAAGCAACAGTATGTGACAGAGGAAAGCCAAGCACCTCCATTTTGGGAATATGACATGGTGTTGAAGTGAATCATTGAAGCAAAGTATTCAGTTCCAGTGCAGTGCTCCAGTCCCTAAAGAGTACCACTGATTCTTCAAATGGCTTACCAGTGAATAGAGGCAACAGGATTTTACACACCAGTATCAGGGAAAAAAATTGGTTGGAATCACATTTACACACACCAGACTATTTGTCGCTAAAAACAATTTGTTAACTATAAAATGCTACCTTTATACAGATGAAAAGTTCAGACTATCAAAAATACTGTCCCAGCTAAGCAGTTTATTATTTGTAGGATCATTTTGCTTCACATTATAAAAAAGCATTTGCACAAAAACACATCAGTTTTTTGGTTTGTTTAAGAATTAAAAATATATAGTTGTATCCTTCAGAAGATAAGTGTATATTTATTAATACACATTGTTACTGTGCGACTGAGTGGATGAGTTCAGAGGGTAACCATTGTGTGCATATCAGTGTCTGAGACGAACAGCTCCTTGTAAAGTGGAGGGAAGAGAGAGTGCACAGTCAGTGGGTAATACTGCCTGAACCAGCGCAGCTTCTCCATATGCAGCGTACACAGGCTTTTCAACAATGCCATCTTTTGGTACAGCTGAGAATCAGAAAAAAAACACATAAGCAACTAAAACTTTTAACACGGTACAATACAAGCTGATCTTATATGAAGGCATTTCAGTCTTGTAAGTTCTTGCCTCTTTTTTCTACCTTAATTATTGTTTTATTCTTTATCGTTGTACTAAGGGGGTAATTTGTCCTTTTTAGAGCCATCAACTACCAGTCAGGAATAAAAATAGCCCTTTGTCATTTACTTTGCGTAATGAATCCTTTTATTCATCTTAATTAACTGCTTCATCCTGGTGAGGAGTACGATGGATCTAAAGGCTGTCTTGGGTGTAGGGTGGAAATACACCCTGAATAATACACCAGTGCACCTTACACACACATTCACAGACTCACTCACATCTGGGACAATTTAGCATACCCAGTTTAACTACTGGCATGATTCTGTCAGCCCAAAAACCTGGAGGAAACCTACAAACATGTTGGCATATGTTAAATAAATAAATAAAAAACATATATACAGAAAAGCCTATGGCATATATTAAATATGGTAACATGAGCTCAGGATTGAACCGACACTGTGAGACGGTAACAGTAGTAGAGCATTAGTAGTAGTAATAATAATAATAATAATATCATCTTTTGCACATACTGACCACACTCGACCACAAACATATACGCATACACACCTTGTGCAGTAAACATTCTTGGTTGTCTCTGTGCAGGATGTGACTGAGGGCCAATTCCACATCTTTTCTCACTCTCAGCACTCTGTCTCTGTCCTCCAGACATGGACGATCTGTGTACACACATGCATTCAGACATTTATAACAGTGGAGACATACACCTCTAATCCTATTTACCTTCTGTCCTTTTTGTATGAAAATGTTTCAAGTTTTAAGCTAACAATCAACGGAATTATTCGCAAGCATGAAAACTCATGAAACTTCGTATAAAATGAATAACATGCAGTGAGTAATATTTTGTGCTTTAAACCAATGGGAACACTGTACACTTTTAAAACAATATTATATAGTTTTAACACAATATTTTTTCCAAACATCAGAAAGTTTTCTAAAGGGGTGTTTTTTTTTAAATATAAAATTATTGGCGCCCCACCCCTGGAGGGAATAATAAAAATGTTGGATAAAAATCTTGAGGCATCTAAGACCCAGTTCTCCATACTGAATATTTCAAGCATCATTTTCATCAATAGAGCACTGACTGAGACGGCCATAGCAAAACATCAATCTTATATCTCCACAAAGATTTTAAACGTGTTGACAGTCATAAATGCAAAGGCAAAGGCAACCAAGCTCTGGGGTAAAATATTCTGAGATCTCATCTACAAAGTTGTACATAAAATGATCCAAAATAAGATATCCTGTGGCCTGTTTAATAATCACAAAACATGGCCTCGAATATGACGGGACAGAGGCAATATTATAATTTATTCTAATTTAACAATTAAAATATTTTAGGGGCATTCATTTTCCCACATATAAACATAAAACTATTCTTTAAGAAAATAAGTTTTTATGAGAATTATTCGAAATGTAAGCAGATTGTTCAATTGTTTGAGTAGAAAATTTTAATCATTGTGTGGAATGTTTAATTGTGTGCAATATCTTTTTTGTCCCATTCTCTTGGAGGGTGCCAGTAATTAGAAGATGACTGTATCTTAGCAAATGACCCATACCTGCATTTATGAGCACAAGAGCACTGAACAACGCCACCTGGTGCTCTGTCATCCTCAGAGCACAAAGACTGTGAGCAAAGTCAAATACTGATGCAATGAAATCACCACATGCTGCAACACAGACAAGGATACAGACATTTAATCACTTCTAATGCACTTATACAGACCATGTTTAAGACGAGAGGAACTGAACAGCAGAGAAATTACACTGGGAACGGTCTATCTTTGAAGTATCATCACTGATCACTCAATTCCTTGGTGAATCAAGAATCCTGAGTTTAGATACTAGTCTTACCAAGAGACTTGAAAAGCTCAGGTCCAGCAAATTTGCCATCAAAGAACACTGTGCTGTTCTCAGTATTAAATATCCGACTCATGCGGACCAGAACTACTTCCATCGAACCTGAACGAGAGAAACATACGCACAAACAAATGAATACAAGATGAATTAAAAAAGAAAACAGAGAAACAGTGACGCATAGTGTGAATCATATCATGTTACACACTTCCTAGTGAAGCCATAAATGTGTCTCACCACTCTTGAGAAGGGCAATTTGATCATTCTGACCAAGCTGACGGAAGCCTGGAATGCGCTTTGCAAATTCCACCACGTACTGTACCGCATCTGTCAGACGAACTGCGCAGTGCTGCCACATCTCATCCATAGACTGCACAGAGAGAGCGCAAAAGAGTGACAGAAAGAGAGAAAAAGTTGATTCATCTTTGGAACCAAAACAATGAGCTGGTTAATACAACCCCAAGTCCAAAGAAGTTGGGACGTTGTGTAAAACATAAATAAAAACAGAATGCAATGATTGCCTTTCCTGTTTTACTTACATCCCAAATTCTTTGGAATTGGGCTTGTAGTTGAATTTCATATTAGGTGGTTGCTTTAGATTACTGTGAGTTCTGGACTAGGTACTAATTGGGTTGCTCGGTGTAGTATGGATGGAAACATTGGTAAGATTATGGCATAGTAAAGGGTCTGTTCCAGCTTTTTTGTCTTGTCATAGTAAGTTAAAGCAATTGGACATTTCACCACTTATACTGACAGTTGAAAGCTTTTTACCACCCTATATCTAAGCATTGTGGTTTAAATGACCTAATTTTAATGCTCTAAAATTTGAAACGCTAACCAAGGAGTGGGTATAGCTGGATCAAAAATGTGTATTACTAAAGGTTTAGTAAATTGAGAAATGTTAGAAATTATTTTTCTTTTATTGGAACAATCTACATATAGCCTATCTAATTGGAAAAAGTCCAAATCTTTTACCACTCTAATTAGGCACACAACATATTCATATTTTACAGCTAATTTTAGTACTGTCTATAGGTCTTTATTTTATAGGCCCCTTCAAAGTTCACCTTTATTTAATACAGCACTCATGTACAGTCCCGTTAGGATTTGAGAGCGAGCGGTTAGCTGTTTAGAAGTTCCACAATGATTTAGGTTGATTGATTTAGCTCTTATTCAGCTATTTGGGGGCACGGTGCCTTAGTTATTAGCCCGTTTGCCTCACACCTCCAGGGTTAGGTGTTTGAATCCCGCTTCTGCCCTGTGTGCATGGAGTTTGCATGTTCTGTCTGTGCTTCAGGGGTTTCCCCTGGGTACTCTTGTTTCCTCCCCCAGGCCAAAGACATGTGTTGTAGGCTGATTGGCATTACTAAATTGTGTGTGATGAAAAAGTGTGTGTGATTGTGGCCTGTGATGGTTTGGCACCCCGTCCAGGGTGTCCCCTGCCTTGTGCCCCAAGTTCCCTGTGAACCTGTGTAGGATAAGCGGTACAGAAGATGGATGGATGGATTGTGCTATTTATTGTGTCTGTAGCAGTAACTGTGAATAAACTGAAATAAAATAAGAAACTAAAGTTGCTCAAAAAGTTGTGACTGACTGTGTATGAGATATGCCATTTCAAACATCACCTTCATCCATTTGCCTAGAACTAAGATAACTGATCCATCCATCTATCTTCAACCACTTATTCCTTCTTCAGGGTCGCGGGGAACCTGGAGCCTATCCCAGGAAGCATCGGGCACAAGGCTGGGTACACCCTG
>JAOUWY010000071.1:25930886-25941526 GCA_025728095.1 Prietella phreatophila
CCAACTATGGTTCAGCTGCATAGCAAACAAGAGCAAGCCATGCAATATGTGAATAATTGTTTCCAGAACCAATTCAAACAGAAAAATACTAAAAATAGTGATTCCCACACAACAAAGATTTAATCAGGATTTTGACCTGCTACCATAAGTGAGATGTAAGGTCTGATATTATGTCATATACGTTGCTGATAAAGAAAAATAAACCACACTGGAGCTTTACCCAAAAGTACTTCCTACTGTACAATCCTACTGTGCGTTTATATAATATTTACTGTATAATCGAAAATAGCAATAATACTGCAACAACACAGAAAGATCATGAAACATAATATATATGTACAGAACCCCCTAATACAAGGCTACATGGTATACGTCAGTTTGAACCTGTGCTACAACAGAGCACAAAAGTAGAGGACAAAGTGTAAAGCTACTAATAGAGAGAGTGATGGATTCTTACTATTGAGTTTATAGGAATTTTTGTGGCATTTTCTTTGTTTTTGCAAAAGTAAAACAGCTTCATGTCCCAATTAGGACTTTGGAGAAATGTAACATGCTGTTAAAGCCGAACATGGAGCTATACAGAATATATACATGTACAACTTTGAATTATACAAATGTATACATGTATGCAACAGTGTAATTCAGTATGAATTGTGTGTGTTAGTTGGTGCTATCCTGATCAGTCTAAAGTACAATAAAATTGCCTAATATGAAATGTTATTGTGTATTTCTGTATTCCAAGTGTAATAACAGTAATCCAGCTGAATATCAAACAGCATAAAGTTATGCAATGTATAGAGAATGATTGGTATTCAGATTGAAATACTTCATTGTGAATAATAATAATAATAATAATAATAATAATAATTGAGATTAAGATGTTCACACATGGTGTTTTTTTTGTTTTGTTTTTTTACAGCCATTGCCTGATTTATGAAGGTCAAAATGACATATTATGGAATCTTATTTTATTTATCTCAGTTATTTCTTTATGCAAATAATGAAATGCTCAATGGAATCTGAAAATCATTAGTATGACAAATTATGAACAAGAATTTGAGCTTCCTTTACACTTTTTCCCACCAGACCATCAAAAGGATCTATCGTGCTAAGGGGACTGAGTGTGACTGGGTATTTCTCACCCAAAAATTTAAACATCAAAAACTACAAAGACTCTCGTGAAAAATATAGAGAGATACAAAGACGAAGAGAGAGACAGAGTGTGGGGGAATATTTGACAGACTGAGGAGGTGGACCTGAAGTGTCAACCTCAGAGTCTTTTTAAGTGGTTTACTGGCTTCTCTTTCATTCTGACTATCCTGCTTTTATGCATTCTCTTGCTTTTTCCTTCCCTTTCTCTGTCTCTCTCACAAAGGATGTGCCTGCCAGTAAGAAACTCTTTTATCTTGCGTTTTTACTGCCAGGAATGTCCATCCCCCCTTTCACTTTCTCCCCCACACCCCTCTCACCTCCATTATAACTCTTCCATCTTCCCTTCTCTCTTTCTCTCCATGTTTTCTCACATTCCCTGTCTGCTCCTAAGCAGGTGCTTCACACAGGTGGATTAAAAAACATCCAAGAAACGATTCCTTGAAGTTATTATGGTTAGAGGAAGGTTTTTGTTTTTGTTTTGCATCTGCAATAAATCAGTCATTCAGGGCCTACAGAGCAGATCATAGCAGACATAGTGGGTATAAATACGGCGGAGCCAGCTAAGTGTAATGTTGTTGATGGACACAAAGGTCTAAGACTGTGTGAGACTAGACTTGTGTTTCTGTGTCAGTGTGTGTTTATGTCAGTGTGTCAGCTCTTACGTGTGCCCTGATTATGGGTACAGGAAGGAACTCCAAAAAGCTCTTCATTTCCGCAGTATATAGGTGAAGCTTGAAAAGCAAGCGTGTATTAATAAATGTGAGGAAGCAAAAAATTTGTGAGGGATACTTGTGTGTGGAACAATGGTATAAGTACACACTTTCCCATGTTAAAGACTGTGAGGATTGTGAAAGTTGATAAATGCGTGCATGTGTGTGTTGGAGGGAATAGAAAGCACAGTCGCATGCCTGGTGAATTTCCTGTTATTTGAGGTTGACAACAACTAAATGAACCACAGAGACTCTAGCATCTCTTTCTCTTTTTATTTCTTGATTTCTTCTAGATTGTACTGTCCATGTTTAATTGTTTTCTACAAACTGGCTAGGGACATGATAAGCAAGATAAACTGCAGTATCTCTCTCTCTCTCCCTCTCTCTCTCTCTTGCTTTCTCTCTCTCACACAAACACACATTATACATAGCATGATTACTAATTATAACGAGTTGTCCCATAATTTAAAAATAGACTAGTCAACTTTTCCATAGCTGAAACAGAAACTGTTTCTTAGGCTACATTATTAATGACAAAATTAAATAAATAAATAAGTAAATGTGTTTTTCCTGCCATGTTCAACTCTGGCATCAGTAGCATCTAAAACCAAGTCTGGATCATCCTCTTTGACCTGGTGTGCATCCCTGATCAGACTCTAAACTAGCTGAGTGGGATTGGATAGTGATATGCAACCCATGTGTCGGAAAGCACTTTTTCATACAGCGATGTTAACAACGGAAGTCACTATTCCACAGCACAAGGATTTTATTTCAGTTTTATTTCTCTTTAAAGGACAACAACAAAAAATAAAGCTGAGGGGGAATACTTTCATCTCTCGTACGTCTCTACACTTCATGCAAAGTGATATAAAATGTTAATAGCCCATTAAAGCAAAAACAAAAATAAATAAATAAATAAACTTTTCCCTGTGTAGTTCTGTGCAGTTTACTGTACAAATTTGCTTCATCTAGTCTGAAATTCTCGACTGCATTATTGTTTTTCAACTGCCCCGACTAGCCGACAGCTGCTAACAGCCGCAACAAATATAATATATTAATAATGTATTAATCGACTAGTCTAACTAGTCAACAACAAACACATAAACTCACACACGTTTCACTAGGTGTTGTCTGGTATCACATTGAAGAATTACTTACTATCGCAAATAATAGAGAAAACACACACACACACACACACACACACACACACACACACACACACACACAGTGCACACATCCACAAAGCATACTTAGCAATCTAATTCTGCATTCCCCCACTAAAACCACATGCTGATAAAGAGTGAATGCTCTCTCTGCTTTCCACCTCTCCTCCATCTATCCACCTCGACCACATGCTGATACACACAAAACAAAGTCACATTTATTCTGCCCTCATTCCTTATCTGAACCCTTACTCTCCCTGTCACTCCTTGCTAACCACTCACAAAGGAAGAGACTCACAGGCTTACCCGTTGAAGAACAGTGAAATGAAAGTAATGAGGTGCATGTTGTATCAGATATGAACAGATAATGTCAACACACACAGTACGCACACACAAAATCAAAATGAGGTTGTATGACTAGATAATTCCCCCGACACACATAAAATGAGTGCTGTTTTATATTATTGATTCACTTGAAAGAAAGAAAGAAAGAAAGAAAGAAAGAAAGAAAGAAAGAAAGACAGAAAGAAAGACAGAAAACCAGACAGGTCAGTGGTTAATGTCTCACAGATGCACAAATTAAATTCAGCATTATATAATGTCTTTATATACTGTCATGAAAATAAGGATCTCGTACCTCAATTTTATTTGATTGTATCTCTGTAGTTATTCTCATTTACAGAAACAAAGATGCAATCTGACTTTTGACCGGTAACCGTAAGTCAGATGTAAGATCTGATGTTATCTTGTAAGTAATGCAGATAAAGAAGCCACACAGGAGCTTCACCAAAACACAAAAATGCACAATTCTAATTTATATTCGTATAAGGACTTGTGCATGTGTAAAGTGCAAGTTTATTGATGGAGAGAGTGATGGATTCTCACTTTTGATTACATGAGGAATGTTGTGCATTTTCTTTGTTTTTGCAAAAGTAAAAACTGCATTGTCAGCTCGGACATGACCATCGCTGGTAGTGTTGCCAGTTTTTCCAACGCTACTTCTCATTGCACAGCAATACTACTTTTCAAAGCTGGCAAATAGGCAATGGTGTTTAGTTGGTGAATAACATGCATTTGTTCTAGCACGAATGGTAGTTTTCATATAGAATCCCCATAAGAGGTCCATTCCTGCTTTTATCTTGATCACATGAACTGCATCAACCAGTGTGAGTATGGTGAGGAAGGCAGTTCAACTTCCTTGGTGTGAGAATGCCTTCAGAGCTAGTTAGCTTTGAGAAAGTAACCACTGACGTGAGATATGAGCACAAATGAATTCTTTGGCAGTTAGTCAATGCTCACATCCTATACATCTGCAAGTAATCTGTTCATATTGTACTGCTTCTTTAAAAAAAAAAAAAAAAGACTGATTGAACAACTAAGAAATGCATACCTGAAATGTCCATACAAATGACCGTGTGTAGGTTATGGTAGTGTAATACTGTAAAGCACGATAGTTACTTATATAATGGCACTTTCATGTCATATCATCAGACTAGCTACTGTAATTGTTAATAATTAAATTAAAAATAAAAGATCTAATTATTAATTATTAATGACCACCAGTTTGTCACCTGAATTTAATTTGCATCTTTAGACTGACTCTGTTAGTATCATTGCTCTGTCAGATCACAAACAAACAGAAACTGCATTTGAAAGCACTGAAATGATAGTTAATGAGATGTACTACAAGTTTTGTTTGTCCACATGTTAGTATACTGTATGCTTCTGTAAATGAATATATTGTTGAAAATATCACTGAAAAACATGTCATGTTTATTACAGGGTATAAAGCAAGGACTCATAGTCATAGAAGTAAAGCAAGTATTCCATCTGCATGTGCACTACCTCTATGTAATGCATGTTCACTATGTTGGGCTTGGTGTGAAAATCTGGTAGTACTCTTTAAACTAAAACAAACACAATACTGTTATACTTTGGACTTTCTTTGCTAGTGGGCAAAAGTACAAAATCAGCAGGGGATCAAATACTTTCCCCCCCACTGTATATATGTGTGTGTCAACAATTAACTTTGGCACCAAGTGAAAAGTCAGCTTTGACACTGGCATACCAAATTTCCTAAAAGCCCAAAGAATAACTATCTATCTATCTATCTATCTATCTATGCTTTCTCTCTATTTCATACACAGTAATAATAATAATAATAATAATAATAATAATAATAATGAGTCTTTACTGGTCACATTACTATACATTACAACACACTGAAAATCTTTTCCTAGCATACCCCAGCATGTCAGGAAACTGGGGTCAGAGAGCAGGGTCAGCCATGATACAGCACACCTGGAGCAGAGAGGGTTAAAGGCCTTGCTCAAGGGCCCAACAGTGGCAGCTTGGCAGTGCTGGGGCTTGAACCGACCTTCTGATCGGTAACCCAGTGCCTTAACCGCCAAGCCACCACTTTAATTGTAATAACAACTACAATAATATGTAACAGTTAAAAACGTGCAAAATCACGAAGTTTCAATTTAAATTGTTTTACTTTTTAAAAAATGTTTTACATTTGAATGCAAATTGTCAAAATACTGTTCAAATAAAAATTGCTTATTGTTTCTTTCTTTTTTTATTTATTTTTTATTTTTTTACATAAAGCCATGGCTCTTTTACCTTATTTGCTTGAGCCTTGAGCAACACTAGACCCTGGAGAGAAAGGGGATAGGACGTGTCTTAGTGCTCAGTACTCGCAGAATTGAAGTGCTCTCACGTGTTATAGGTTCTACGCTTGCTTGATTGGTGCCTGATGAATACTCTGTGCGCACACAATTCATTGCGCCTTGCACTCATTTTTACTCACTGATATGACACTATTGTTATGGTGTCATAGCCTGAGCTTTGAGAACTGAAAAACACATGCACCCATGTGATTATTTTTCTTTCTTTCTTTCTTTCTTTCTTTCTTTCTTTCTTTAAATTAATTTATGTTCACACAGCCTAGGCTGCTTAAACCCATATGATGTTTTTTGTATAGGTTAGATATGATATCTGCCTACAGCAACGGCACACAATGTATTTCGTCGAAGCATTTTCACTTGGCTCATTTCTAGAACTTTTTTTTAGAACAATCCCAACAATGCTAGGTTAAATTCTTGTGGTTTTATTGGAGGACATTACACCATCCAACATGTTTTAACATTCAGTTATTTTCATATATGGGAATACTGCATAACCCTGCTATGATATTCATGAAATATAACAAAGTGTGCAAGTACATTGGAAAGGTGTAAGGTATTGCAACGTTTTAGCTTTGAAAAATAAGCTGATAAGGTCGTTTAACTCCAGAGATGAACATACTGTTAAATAGATGAGCAATAACACTAAAATTTGAAGTCATCTGACATGAACACAATACTGTACATAGTACTAATGTATTCTCTTTTTGATGTGGTCTTTATGTAGATGTTGGAAGACACAGACTAATTGCTACTGGATTGTTGTCAGTGAAATGTTTCTCTCTCTCTCTTTTTCTCTGTCTCTCTCTCTCTTTCCCCCAGAACCTATCCCCCCGTCAGCATTTTGTATTTTAAATGGTTAAAAACCTCAAAGTTCCACTAACGGAAATCCTCGAGATGAACACAAGTCAGAAAAAACACACAGAAAGAAAAAAAATCAAGATCAAGATTTAATATCTCGAAAAAGGTAACAACTGAGTTCGTTTAAGATGCCAAAGGCATTGTTTATCTTAATTGATCACAATTCATAGGCAATAAAGTGTTTCTGCTTTTGAATTATAAATGGTTTCTGATCTTGATATATTCATTTTGCTTACTATCCTATGTTTTAACTTCTAGAGTAAAGACAGTCAACTTCTGATAATTCACATACCCATACATATTTCATACATATATGAAAAGAAAAAAGAGAACATGACAGAATAAGACCAAAAAGATCAAGACGTAATGTCTCAGAGAGGCACAGAGTGATTTCAGATGCAATGAAGTTGGAAACTGCTGATAAATATTATCCATATCAGCATGTACAGAAACTGGAGAAATTACCATTTTCATCAAGAAATCAGTCAATGAGCACAAGTACACCTTTACTAATAACAATAATCTTAATAATAAAGTCTCCCAACAATAAAAATAAACTGTCCATTTCAGATTTAAACATTTGTAGTGATTTTGTACTGGTCGAATTTAAAATTCAAACATTTTGCCGTTTTAATCACTCAATGTCCAAATCTTGTGAAGTCTCGATACGTTCTTATTTTATTTTGAAGTACACTCTTCGAGGGAAAATTATTAATTGAATAGTTCATGGTTAATGGTCACTTCTTATGCTTGGAACTCCACCCTATACGGTGCTACAAACAACCTGTAAGGGTTCTCACAAAGGCACAAATCAAAAAAAGTTCTACATTTATTATTTTTTTTCTTGAAAGGTGTATTTTATTCAAAATGAACCACTTAACCCTATTAAGCATATACAAATTAACCCCCAAAATCTACATAGTATATAATGATTGTTATATATTTAAATAGCCATTATATATCTATTAAAAACGGACAAAATTGTTTGCATTAAAACCACCCTGCAGGCTTCTATAATGACTGTTCCATACTGCTCATGACATTTTGTGAATGTTTGATAGTATATCATTCTGATGTTTCAAATGGAACATAAAAAAACACCTTTTTATCAGAAGTTTCATAAATGATCAAACCATAAAGAAAGCCAAACTAAAACAGTCGCAGAAAAGTCCGGTCATTTGTATTTTTAGCATTCAGGTCATTTGTATATTAAACAAACATGGAGATGACAATGACGGTGATGATCAGTGTTTTGGGAATCAGAGGATGTAGGTTTTGATTTCATTCTAGATATTTTGTAAATATAAGCCAAGTTCTTATCAAATAATTGTTTGCATCATCGTGATCAAAATATATCATATTTTTCCTTTTGTGAAATATCCATTAATTCATATGACTTTTTTAAAAATAATTTTCTAGTAAACTCGCCACATGAGGGAGGAATTATGAAAGAAATTTGGGGATAGAAAAATAGCATAAAGCAAAACTTGTCATTTTTGCTTGTGTAGGAGCATGCACACCTGTGTACATGTGTATGATATACATACATAAACACATTTGGTGCTAAATGGGTGACCACAGTAACAAAGCAGTTTTGCAGCTGGTAAAGTTTTCTCTAGCAGCATGTTATAATGTGTCTACATATGTGAAGTGAGAATCTAGTGCAGTGCAATCGTGTTATCCTGCAGATTCTAATTACATTCAAATAAATGTCTAGTACCGACAATGGCTAAAATTATTCTTACTGTGCCTCTCTGCTCTTCCCACCTCATCAGTGACTCAACTGAGTTCACTCTCACACCATGAACAATCATATAGCCATTCTTCCTACACTACAACCTTTACAGTTTGTATTGCAATATGTTACAATGTTTTTCTCTTTCTAATACATACTTATTGAATGGCAGATTGTATATGTGCATGTGTGTGTACAGTTTAGTGTGTAGATGATTATATATTATTTAAAAAAAATGCATCCTTAGTAAAATTTTAACAATATATATTTAAGTGTTTATTATCTAACAAAATCTGTATGAATCATTTCAGATTCCTTTTTGATTCTCGTCACACACATTTTTATCAATCATTAATTATTAATAAATGAATAACTGCAAAACTAATCACAATATTATAAGTATAATTGCATGGTTTAAACCTACTACATAGGTGCTTGATGAATGTATAATTGAATACATTTTGCTAGAAGTGTTGCCCTCCAAAGGAAATCGATGTAATTATGGACTCAGCGTCCACTTCCGTGAGTAGAAATGTATCAAATTGTGGTGCTAGAATTTGATTTCATTTGACTTAATTCTTTAAATATTTCAGAACTTCCGTTACATTAATAAAAAAATAAATAATACTGTAGTTAGTATAGAGGAATGCTATCAGCTAGCTACATTAGTTTGTGAACGGTCATTACGTGACCTGTGAACCCAAAATAACTTCATAAAGGGGTCGCAGCTTTCCAGCATCATTTTGCAACAACAACAACAAAAATAAAGGTGTATAGCTATGTGAGTAGTGTGGGCTAAGGCAAAATGTCATCTTTAAACCATGTTTACAACCACAGCCATGAAAAAGGTCATCATCAGGTGTCCCTAAACCCCCTGCGTGGCATATACACAAAAGGAAGCAGCATCGAACAGAATGCTTTCCATATTAAGACTAAAAACCATTTTCTAGCAGAGAGCCACAAAATAAAGACTTCAACATGAGCTTGGTCGTACATCAGTGGCGATAGTAAAACGTTGTAGTTTGTGAGATGGTTCTACGAAATTCATGTTTCTAGAAAATATGTTTAGGATATGAACACAGAACAAACAAATCAAAAAGACCTCCAGTGATGTGAGTAACTAAAGTATCATAGAATTTAAATTAACTAGAAAATGTATAATGTTCAAATGGTACTTCTACTGCTATTAAAGAATATTCTGAGCATTTTGGAAAACTGGAAGACTGTTTACAACATATCTGGAATGTTCACTGGCCTGCACTTGTTAAGCCAGTCAAAATGCATACTGTACTCCTGCGTGTAGACAAGTTGAAGAGTGCAATGCAACAGACCTGTGCAGTCAAAAATACACGCTTTTAAATATTCTTTGTTTAATTGTACTTGCAAACCTTTTTTTACAACCTCACCTGCTTGACATATGAAAGGTTGTGTTCCCTGTGTACACTGGGTATACTGCAGGTTGGCTGTATTTACCACTGTAAAGGTACTTTCCACCACTGAGATTTAGCATTTATTTCAAAGAGACAATATACACTGACTCCTGGGTTTCTAAAGTAAGGACGAGGGCAGACATGCACTCTATTGTGGCATGCTTAATGTTCAGGTATGTGTCAGACGAGATATGAAAACCCCCTGTCATTCAGTTCACTAAAGAGTAGCTCCTATCCCACACCCACAGAAACACTCAAAACGCTAAAGTGTTAGCACTTTATGAGTCCAAATGTTCTCCACAATAAACAAGCCAAGGAAAAACATAACCTTTCATTGAGATACATTAGGGTGCTTAAAAAAAAAAAAAAAGATTAAAGTGTTGACCTGTGACCAATTTGCAAAAGGATTCATGTATTGCTTTCATCAAACACACACACACACACACACACACACACACACACACACACATACACACTCATTCTGCTTAAATACATTAAGGCCAATAAAATGTCTTTAAAAGCCTCATTGGATATTTCATTTTCCTTGTCATATTGGCAGAGCGATACTTCCAGAATTCTGCTCAGTTAAAATGCTGATGGGAAGTGCATATGGTATTCAAAATGTCAACCTTTTTTAAAGCAAAAGTAATTTCTTTGATAAACTGTAATTGAATGTTGTCACACATCCCACACAGAGACACGCGCTGACCCAAAATATCACTACGCTGAACTGTCTCTTCATTTTCAGGCTTTACGATCTGAAATAATATGGCGGCATTAGTTGTACTCAGTCAGCGATTTAACCATGGCAGAGGGTCAGACTTTGCTAACTTTTCCAAAAAAAAAAAATTTTAACATCTATTCCTAACTCTAAGTTAAACACACATTAAAACACACAGCTT
>JAOUWY010000071.1:25982617-25997326 GCA_025728095.1 Prietella phreatophila
CTCTCTCTCTCTCTCCCTCTCTCTCTCTCTCTCTCTCTCTCTCTCTCTCTCTCACACACACACACACACACACACACCACCACCACCACCCTTTAAGACTGCTTGTTCACACAAACTTTGTGAAGTATACGCTCAATTACGATTGTCTCAGTGTATACCAAGCCGGTTTCTATACTTGTTTATGTGGTTTTGATTCTGTTTTGCCTTTGACTCTGATTATCCGCCTACCTACTCTAGTCTGATCGCCTGACCTGTCTTTGTTTTTGTTCTCATTAAAGCTGCGATACCTGCATTTCTTTACATCACAGCCCCATTACATGGCCCTATCCCAGTCACACTGGGCATGAGGCAGGAACACACCCTGGATGGAGTGTCAGTCAATCACAGGACATCATGCACACAAGACGTGTAGCACAATATTATTATCTGTAGCTGTTTGGTACTCTACATATTCGTACCTGTATCTGTATTTTCTTTATTATTTTTTAATAGTGATGTGTGTGGAACATGTTCACGCAGTGATTATTTCTTATGATTATCATGCAAATTTATTTGGCTCTATTTCCCAAAATTTAAACCATTTTGATCCTGATCAAGCAGTTGCTAAGAATAAATAAATGAATGCTGTTAAAATAGTTTTAAATGCAACATTCACGTTCAAGGTAATGAACATGGTCTGCGTTTGTCCTGCAAGTATCATGTCGGACCACTCACCTGCATGAAAATAAAAACCTCCCAATTGTGTGACATTTTGTTTGTTACAGTGTACACCTCTAGTCTCAACCAGATGCAACAAGTTGTCTGACAGGTTTTTAAAAAAACAAATGCACCACCTATCTCTATTTGTATTAGGTTAGTTTACATTGTTCATTTGTATTCAGCCACATCCCTAGTGTACACATACACTCATTCACCTCGAGGGGTAATGCAGTATGTTGCATGGCCAGTTAGAAACCTGAGCTCAGAATTAAACACAGGACCTTGGAGCTGTGAGTCATCAATGCTACTCCCTGCACCACCATGCTGCCCTCTTAATATTATAGTTATTAATAAATGTAAGATGCATAAATGTATACAGTGGCGGGGAAAAAAGTATTTGATCCCCTGCTGATTTTGTATGTTTGCCCACTGATAAAGAAATGATCAGTCTATAATGTTAATGGTAGGTTTATTTGAACAGTGAGAGACAGAATAACAACAAAAAAAATCCAGAAAAACACGTCAAAAATGTTTTAATTTGATTTGCATTTTAATGAGGGAAATAAGTATTTTACCTCTCTGCAAAACATGACTTAGTACCTGGTAATCCATTTTGGTCTCATCTGACCACCAGAGGACAACTGGGTGAAAGTGTTGTGGTCAGATAAGACCAAAATGGCAAAATCTTGGGTGAGAACCTCCTTCCCTCAACCAGGGCATTGAAAATTAAAAGTCATTACCAAGTACTAAGTCATGTTTTGCAGAGGGGTCAAATACTTATTTCCCTAATTAAAATTCAAATCAATTTATAACATTTTTGACATGCGTTTTTCTGGATTTTTTTTTTTGTTATTCTGTCTCTCACTGTTCAAATAAATCTACCATTAAAATTATAGTCTGATCATTTCTTTGTCAGTGGGCAAATCAGCAGGGGATCAAATACTTTTTTCCCCCACTGTATTGATGACATATATAAAGCACAGTGAAATTATTTTCTTTGCAACCCCAGCATGTTAGGAAGCTGGGGTCAGAGCGTAGAGTCAGCTATGATACAGCGCCTTTGGAGCAGAGAGGGTTAAGGGCCTTGCTCAAGGGACCAACAGTGGCAGCTTGGCGGTGCTTGGGCTTGAACCCCCGACCTTCCGATCAGTAACCCAGAGTCTTAAATGCCAAGCCACCACTGCACCCACTTAAAGTTAGTTTCCTAAGCTAGAGTTGCCTTGTTAGATATGTTAAAATCGACCTCTAACAAGTAAATATTAAAGGCCTAGGCTTGCACATCAATATAAACCTCTGAGCGAAAACAAATAATTTTTTTATTATAGGCTATATAAAAGCCTCTGGCGTAGGGACATCTCTTTATGATGAAATCTTAGCACGAAACTGTTTGAGAGTAAATATCATGCGAACACTGAGGTAGATATTTAAATCAAAAATTAAAACACGCATTCAACCTTCGGCACAAATTTCAATCTTTGGTCATAGGAGCAGTGGGCTAAGTAATAAACCATTAATATTTTAGCCCTGCAGTATTTTAGATCTTTTAGTATCTTAGATGTTTTAGAACAGCCATGCCCTTTAACTGTGTATAGGTTTAAATAGGTTGAAGAAAACTGTGATTACTACAGAAACATTTCTGGTGAAACTTGTTTGAGAGCACAGGAAGACAATGGGGCGTTAACTGAATTGCATGTGTAGACGGGTTTTGGGAAAGGTGTATAAAACAGTCTTTTAGATTACTTTAACAGAAATTAGCCTACTTACACTCGTTTTAACAATCCACCTGTTCTTTGATTAGCAAACACTTCTTTTTAATGATTTTAACATTCGATTTATTAGACGTATGATTGGCACTACTGAATCTACAATGTATTTAGGTACAGAGCTACATTCATCCCACTGGCCGGAAACATGCCAGGATACTCTGGATTGCCCCAACGTGTTAAGAAATATGGTAATTTATGGATAATTGTGGGTGTGTCTGTGTGCAAATAAGCAGTAACTGGAATATCATTATCTGGAATGACTTGGTCTTTATTAGTTTCATTAATTACAGTTGTGGTATGAGCTATATAAGTCTTAATTTTATTGTACGTACTACAATTCAGTTGTGCATTTAACCAGGCAGTTAACAATGAGGACCTCTAGGTGTACAACTTCGAAACTATAATCCACACTAAAACACACAGAAGTAGTCCACAGAGTAACCCTCAGTGCAAACGTAATCCATTAGTAATACCAGTTTGGGAGATAAAAAATTATAATAAAATAGAAAGTTTTCCTGGTTTTCCTTTTTATCCTTACTTACTGGCAGCCATTTTGTCCTGACACAATGCCCTGTACAGAAAAAGCAAAAGATCACCAGATATACTGCATATGATCAACAGTCTTTTAAATAATATTTGATAGACACAAAAATTCAATTTATAATACACCATACTTCTAAAAACAGCATCATAATTATTATTGCATTAAAAACAAACTGGGTATTTGTTCATCTAGATTGATGCCATTTTTTAAATAATTCAGAAAATATATAGATAAGTTATAAGTATAGATAAGTAAAAAAGTAAAAGATTACTGATCGGCTCCATGGTACTCAGTTACACAGATCTTACCTTCCCTCTTCTCGTTTTGTATCCACATATAAACAGATCTTTGTGTCTCTCTCCAGAATCTGTTTCTGCAAAATCTGAATATCCCCCTGTATTTTCTCTATCTCAGCATCCTGATTTGCTACATGAATAGAGAGAGCAGGTAAAAAGCTGCTTGGTATTTCTAATTCATTAAATAAGTATTTTTTTCCCCCAAATACTTAATCACATCACTGTATACAATTGACTAAGAAATAAACTGTATCTTACTCTGTAGCATCTGGATTTCTGAATCCTTTTCTGATTTCTGCTGCTCGAATTCTGTCTAAAGAGACAAGAGAGATGAAAGGGGATAAGGAGGTAATTAGTCATCTTGTCTATAATAAAGGTCTTCTAACAGATTCACAAGGTCTATGGTTCATTCAAATCACTGTTTGGGCATTTCAGTTATTCCCAGATAGTAATGTGAAACTTCGAGCATTCTGTGTTGAAATAAATGATCCCAAAAAACTGTTCAGGTATACGCCGATCAGCCATAACATTAAAACCAGTGACAGGTGAAGTGAATAGCATTGATTATCTTGTTACAGTGGCACCTGTCAATGGGTGGGATATATTAGGCTGCAAGTGAACAGTCAGTACTCGATGTTGATGTGTTGGAAGCAGGAAAAATGGGCAAGTCTAAGGATCTTTGTGCCTTTGACAAGGGACCAATTGTGATGGCTAGATGACACAGTCAGGACATCTCCAAAACAGCAGGTCTTGCGGGGTGTTGACGGTATGCACAGGTTAGTACCTACCAAAAGTGGACCAAGGAAGGACAACCGGTGAACAGAGTCATGGATGCCCAAGACTCATTGATGCACAGTCTTTTATTTATATGCATTTCACCTGACAGAACACTGTTAATAAGAGACAAAGCCATAAACATACTACAAGAACGGGTTTAATCAAAGTAGACTAGTGCCAGTGGAACCCAGATCCTGTTAGTTAAACTGAGTAGGCAAACTGTGTATCTGCAATAACAACACTTTCTATTTTGAAAGTACTGGCATTTGGCCTCTTATAAAACTCTCATGCATTCACCTATTAGTTGCTCAAATATATTTAAAATTCAGGTTGCCTTTTCCAATGCTGGATTTTCAAATAACTCATGTTTTGGTTCAAAAAAAGACAATAAAATGTTTGAAAGATTATGACCCCATAGTCCTGATTTCTTATGATGACATGCGTAGAGAGTTAGAAAAATGTGGGAAGCAAAAGCTAGCCCGTCTACTCCTATCCCACAGGACACACAGTGCATCTCGGCTGTGTGTTCCCACCACACAATTTACAGGACTTAAAAGAACTGTTGCTAATGTCTTGGCGCCAGATACCAGAGCACACCTTCAGAGGTCTTGTGGAGTCCATGTCATGATAGGGCAGAGCTGTTTCGGCAGCACAATATTACGCAGGCGGTTTTAATGTCAGGGCTGATTGGTGTATGTCCTAGCACTTTTCACATGACGAAAGAGCTTCACATACTGTTCCTTCCAAAAGTATTGGAATGGCACAATAATTTTTTAGTTTTTTGCTATACACTGAAGACATTTGGGTTTGAGATGAAAAGATGAATATAAGATAGTAGATCAGCATATCATCTTTCATTTACTGAAATTTAAATCTAGATGCATTAAACAACTTATAACATGGCACCTTTGGTGACAACCCAAATTTTAGGTAAGCAAGGTACAGATAGTCTTAAAGCAAATTAAAGTACATAACACTTAATATGTGGTTGCATATCCTTTGCTTGCAAGAACTGCATCAAGCTGGTGACCCACTGACATCACCAAACTGTTGCATTCTTCTTTCGTGATGCTTTTCCAGGCTTGTATTACAGCTCCTTACAGTTATGGTTTGTTTTGCGGATTGGCCTTGCCATTCCAATGCATATCTGAATTAAGACCCATAAAGTCAAAGTCCAAGGTTGGGAATTCTGAGAAAAAGTCCACCAGCTTCTTCCTTATTGGAGTGAAAATCAGTATTGACTCATGCATCTTTTGAGTCAGCCTACTTTTCAGCTCTACATTGCAGTGACTGCACCTAATCTCCAACACTTCACTATTGACATCTATAAAGTGGCTAAACATACTGTGGTGTTTTCTTTCAGCACAGTATTTATTTCACATGGGACAATGGTGTGAGCAGGAGGTGAGTAACACTGTGAAAACTTGCGAACATACACTGTGACAAAGAGTGTGACTGTTCAGACTTCAGCAAGCATGCAAATGTACTTCCCTGTTGCACATTTCACAAGTTTCCAAAATGAAAAGAATGTGTGTGCCCTTGTAATTGATAGTTAAAGTTGTGAGGTCAAAGAAATTTTAAAGCAGGCAGTAGGCAAATACACGTCAATAAATGACTAGCACCTCTGAAATATTGTTCATTGTTCATTTTGGTATTAAGATACTAAAACAGTCTTTAGTATGGACACTTTACATTTAATCTCTTTGAAAAATAAAGTCTGAAAAATCTTCAGTATGGGGAAAACCTTACATGCATTGGATAGTCTAAGATTACATAATAAACAGACATTGAATTTTTTTATCAAGTCATCTAGAAGCAAAAATACAGGTATACCATCTTATTAAACACACTGAAATTTGAAATCTAGATACAATTCATTCTAGACCCATATTGAAAAATCTCTTGTGGTTGTTCCCAGTATATACCACAGAAACCTGTAGACTGAAACCTGAAGCAGTGATTTATGCTACATTACCAAACATAATCTTGTAAATAAACTGTGATAAAGAAAAAAATTCATTCTTCAGAGTCAAGAAAAACAACCTGAACTAAACAACTCGATCTAGAACTATAGAAATCAGCTATAACTTACAACATAAATAATTACTATGAATTTCTGTCATTTTATTTACCTTTTGCATTTGGCAGGTGTTCAGACTTTGCTCAGAGATTTCTTTCTGTCTCGCCTGCTCTTCCATGCTCTTTATCATTTTCTTTTTCTGTTCATCCAATGGAGTCAGCTGGCTGCTCAGTTTCTGCATTGCCAGTTTGGAACTCATGATTTCATTCTCCATTGTCTTCACTTCTTCAGAGTTTAACTCAAGTAGTTTTCTCATCCTGTGAATGTTCATTTCCTGCTTTATAGCGTGAAAAGCCACAACGATCACTGCACACACTGCCAATAAAGCCAATGTCCAGACACTCTTCATCCTGCTTGTGTGAGGTAGAGAACCTGAGATGGAGGTGAGGAGATGTAGGACTGCAGTTCACTGGAGGATCTTTCCCCTCTCTCTCAGTATCTCTCACTTTCCCCTTTTCTGTAGACTGTACAATGTAGACTTACAGTGTTCTCTGTAGATAGTAGCACTGTCAGTTGCCGGCTCTGACCGCATTTCTCTCCCTCACTCCACCCTCCATCTGGGATCCGGGTTTACCTGTTCAACAGGTGTGACAACAGTGGCTGAGTGATTCTGAAGTGAAATACAACAGTCTTTTATTTATATGCATTTCGCCTGACAGAACACTGTTAATAAGAAACAAAGCCATAAACATACTACAAGAACAGGTTTAATCAAAGTAGACTTCATAGCTTACAGTGCCGGTGGAACCCGGATCCTGTTAGTTAAACTGAGTAGGCAAACTGTGTGTATCTGCAATAACAACACTTTCTATTTTGCAAGTACTGGCCTTTGGCCTCTCATAAAACTCTCATGCATTCACCTATTAGTTGCTCAAATGTATTTAAAATTCAGGGTGCCTTTTCCAATGCTGGATTTTCAAAT
Source organism: Prietella phreatophila (assembly GCA_025728095.1). Classification (NCBI taxonomy): domain Eukaryota; kingdom Metazoa; phylum Chordata; class Actinopteri; order Siluriformes; family Ictaluridae; genus Prietella; species Prietella phreatophila. The sequence continues at coordinate 25,989,702 of JAOUWY010000071.1, forward strand.
ATCTCATGTTTTGGTTCAAAAGCAGACAATAAAATGTTTGAAAGATTATGACCCCATAGTCCTGATTTCTTATGATGACATGCGTAGAGAGTTAGAAAAATGCTTATAGATACTGCATTACAGTATATAGGGTGAATTCAGGCATATTGGGACATGTTTTGAATTGTCAATTAATGCTTTTTGCCATTAATAAAACAAATATCCCAAGACTTCTCTGCAATCCTCAAGGAATTGACTGTCTAACATGTTAACAAAAATGTTTCGATTGAAACTTGGCTTACCTTTTGTCAAAACCATTTTAATGACATGTTTGGGACACATAATTACATTGCCGCCTTGTGCCCGATGCTTCCAGGTTCCCTGCGACCCTGAAGAAGGAATAAGCGGTAGAAGATGGATGGATGGATGGATGGATGGTGTCATCAAAAACATATATTCAGTAACAGGACTATAGAAAAAAACTTATTTTCCAAATTAATGAAGAATCTTTCAAAAATAAAAATCACATTAAAGCAAAGGTAACATTTTCCAGTTTATGTCTTGCTGTAGCAGCAGAACACAGAATTCAAAATAATAAACATCAAAATTCTATGAACGCAATATACTAAGTCAAAATGTATTTTTAAAAAGCAGTATGCCTAAGAAACATTCTCTATTTCCCCAGTCTAACTAGAACTAACCTTATGCTTATTTATTTTTTTTTGTTTCTGTAAGGATCTTAAATCCTACCTGGACATTCTCATTTCCTCCAGCAACTCCAAAGCCCTCAAAACTGTCTCACTGTCATTTTTATGTTCTTTTCCTAATTCTGTAACATGTAACCGAATTCCCAACTGTTCATGCCCCTCACATTGGCTTTGTCATCAGTCAATTAAAAAATTCACTTAAAAAATTGTGACCCAAATTTTGGACTCATCAGACGTAAAAATAAATGCTGGTCAGTTAAACCATCCCAATTTACCTGATGATCCAATAGATCTGAAAAGAGGGTGTCAAAACAATACAGCACCACACCAGGAGCTCAGACTTGTTGATCAAGTTTTTAAATTACACAGGTTTCGCTGAAATACTACTCAAATGTGGCTGATTTTCATTTATTCCTCAAACAGAAGATTTGCTATTATTCCAGCCTTAAAGAGTGCTGACCATTTGGACAGGTCATTGTGTGGTGTAGTAGACTGTGTTCTTTAGGAAACAGACACAGTCGATGTACCTGTGCTAGAAGAAGGCGGGGTCTGGTGCGGCAGGTGCGGTTTTGGTCTCTTCTGCTTCTCGCGCGCTTGCGTGGCTTTTACGCGTCGGAGGCACCTGGTGCAAAGGAGTCATTTACTAAAAAAAACAGCTCAGTCACGGAGAGCAAACAGCGTCTTAAAAGTCGAGCGTGACTTATGCTTTCACTTAACTTAAAGCGTTCTTAAACAGAAGAAACTCAACGAGCCTGAGAGCCGAAGTTCCTGTTTTGTGGGAGAGGTTAAGTTGAACAGCCGGTCGCACCACCGCGCGCTCACGATTCCAGACAGATTTCCATTCACCATTCTTGCTCTTGATTTTTCCCCTTGAAGTTCATCATGAGGTACCTGGTTGTGGGGTTAGGCTTAGTGGTGATGGCCTCGCTGGGCCTGGTGGGCTTCATTCACTCAAGGAATACCGTGGTGTTCCAACTGAGCAAGGCCTCCTATTTCGAGAGCGTTAAGCACAAAGTATCCAGTGACATGCTGAAGGAGTTCAAGAACAATATTGCTGAGGCCAGCATTAGGCTGGAACAAATCAAGAAACAGGTTGCGGACCTTGCAACATCACTCAAATCGGCTCAGGAGGCTGCAGATGGGAAAAAAGCTGAGATGAAGAAATGCAACGATGAGATGGTGAGGAAGGGGGTGGTGAGGAAGGGGATGGTGATGAAGGGGTGGTGAGGAACGGGTGGTGAGGAATGGGATGGTGCTGAAGGGGATGGTGGGGCTTTGGGTCAAATATAGAGCAGCAAAACTAGCAGGGGAAAACCTTTACATTATATTTTGTTTTCTTGTGGCATCTACAGTACAGCAGCACTAGGGTTTCATCTCTTGTTGGATGTGCAGTCATTAGAAAGTAATGTCATTGGGGGGTTTCCATTGAAAAGAAATTGTTCAGCAAGAGGTAAATCAATCAATAAGATTCAGAATGCATTCATTCCTTGTCTCTGGAATGCTGACCTTAAGCGTACACCTTTTGTGCTTTTAGAATGTATATTTTAGCTCGAGAGGTGCATATAGTTTACCTTTAATCTTTAAAGCTTCAGCCTAAAACTTAACATTTCAGTTTGGAAAATACTTATTGAAGGTATCAAAGAGAAGAGTGCCACCCCAGCGACAAGGAAAGGTATAGATTAGTACTGTGTTTTGTTTTTTTCTGAGAGTGGGGAGTATACTGGGGAGGACAGAGACAGACATGTGTGAGACAGATTTTTGTCACCATTTTCCACAAGCTGTTTTACTTTTCATTCCAGAATGAGATCAAGACTTCAATCGGTGGTCTAGAAGCAGAGAAAAACAACACGGATGGTGAGTAATATATTTGCAGAGTTAATTTAGGAGTACTTTTGCTAGAACAGATTCGTTTTAATCCAGTGTGATTCTGGCCGGTGAAGAAGGCCAGTAACCCAAAGACAGGTTACCCAAAGACAATAGAAAAACATTTGCAAGTTTACCAAGTTAATAATAGTCCTGGATTAACCTGAAACTCATAATGATCACAGACATTGTGGATAGTTGAACACTGACTCCATGTGGCCATGTTGGGTTAAAGCACCCAAGAGTTATAAAGAAAAATACAATGTTTTATGAGGTTTCTGAAATACAAATTATTCAGTGAAATGTTGTACACCTTTGTCTCTTCATTGACTTCCATCACCAGCTGAGTTTCAGCAGAAGAAGGCCAGTTTCAAGCAGCAAGTAGACAACCTCAAAATAGAAGCTGAGAAACGCAGCAAAGTGTGTGATCACATCATCAAGAGCTCCGTTGATGGGATGTGAGTATATGCTTGAGTGGGTGTTTAATTTTTGTGCTCTGTTTGAAATGTGGATCTGTTTTTTGGGTTTTGTTCATGGTTTGTTTGGTTAAGGGAACAGGTTGGTACAGCTTCCCATATAGCCTTTGTTATAGAACACGCATTGGCTTTATTTGGACCTTAGGCTTTTCTGATCATTGCATTAAATTTGATATATATCTGGATATATACCGGTAATCTGGTAAAACACATGCTAATGTAAGGTAATTCTCGCTCAGTCTTCTATCTGGCTCCATCAAGTTTCCATCTGGCATTTATACGGATTCTTAGTGTTTACAATCTAGTCTCAATTTAGCACATCCTGGTAAACTAAACAGACATCAAATGGCTGTCAAAAGTGGACCAGATAAGCCAGGTGACTTTATTGTACTCCATCTCCCTGTATTACTTTTACTGCTGCACTTCCCACCTGCAGGTATTCCTCCAGCATTTCATCTCTTTTCAATTGGTTTCACTTAGGGGATGTGCAGCAGTTCTTTTTTTCATGGTCTTGATGTCCATAAGTGTTTTCTAATAGCTTCAGAAATGTTGTATGATATTTAAAAGAAATTTGCCTGGGGAAAAAAACTGCTTCAATTCTAAATGATTTTTTGTTTGTTTGTTTGTTTTACTAACAGGAAACTATGTGGTATTGTGCCTGTTATACAAGCGGCGCCAAAACCGGAAACAAAACAGCGTTAAACAGCCAGATGAGGCAGATGCAGGAGCTCCTGATACATGTCAAGAAGTTGAAGCTTTGAGGGCAGAGAAGACAAACTTGAAGCAAATCATTAAGCTAAAAAGTGAAAATACAAGACCTCATTATTTATAGCAAAAGAAATACAAAGTTATACTTGTGTAGCTTTTTTTTCTATTTACTTGGTCATTAAGTGCATTGATATGTATTCTGCTTTTCTTGTGTTTTGATGGCGGATGTGTGAGCTTCTTTGTTGTCGGTTGTTGCATTTGCGTTTTATGTTTTAAGTTATACATCACAGTAAAAGGATAGTCAACAATTTTCTGTGAGGTCCTGCATATAAATGGTGAAGAAATTGAAATTCTAGCAATTATCTACATCACATACAGACTGATTTGACGTTAGAGAACAAATGAGCTCCTATATGGTTGCTCCAACAGAATTTGTACTGAATTGGTTTTGGGTGATATACATGATTCAATACTTTCGAAAAACACTCACTATGAACATTTGTCATGTTCTCAACTACTAGAATAACCATTTAAACTTTCATATTTAGGTTTTCCATATACATTCTGGAATATTTTATACCATAATAAATCTTATGACTTCCATCCATCCTTCCATCTTCTACCGCTTACTCCTTGTTCAGGGTCGCGGGGAACCTGGAGCCTATTCCAGGAGACGGGGCACAAGGCAGGGTACACCCTGGACAGGGTAATCTTATGACTTATAAAGTCAAAATATGGTTTGCGGATCTTCTGAAAGTGTTCTAGGCTCGTAGAACATTTGCCAATTTTCAAATAAGTCTGTGATATAGCCCCATTTCTAAAGTGTTCTATTTAAACCATTCCCTTAATATAAAACACAAGTAAATTGAATAGAATATCAGCCAACCTTATCTTCTTATTAAAGGCCAGGTGAGTTATGTTTTTCACGTTTTCATAAACTGAAAGTATAACAACAATTTTTTATTTGCTCTCCATTTAAAAACAAAATGAATGAATTAAAGAAAAAAATAAAAAATAATAATTTCCATTTGCATGCACTAATTGTATATTATCTGGTTTTAGTCCTGGTAACGATTTTACCCTCATTTGTTTCAGCAAATGAATAAGGGGAAGGGAATAAAAAAGAGTAGGTTAAGAAGTGCACCTGTCTTTTTGTTGTTATGTGTCTCAAGTAAACTACTGCTTTTTTATAGTCTTTGCTTTTATGGGAGTTATGTGTGTTTGGTGATAATGTGACAGCTATAATATGACGCTTCACCTGTATTGCACTGGGTATACATTCTGTAAATTTGGTGTGTGTGTGTGTGTGTGCGTGTGTGCATGCATATTTGCTTATTTACCAAGTTCCTATTGTATCCTTTTGCTTTCCTGCTCTTCTGTTGTGATTACTTTGCCTCGATGTGCAGTACAGTGTGTGTATCTGTGTTGTGTTTTGGCTCTCCATAAGGCTCCAGGATACACTCTCGTGTGTGTGCTAGTTTATCAACCAAACAAAATGTTCGGACCTTCTCATTGTCACCGCTCATCATCCTCAGCCCATTACCTCAGTGTATTCCTTTCCATAGTGGCACAAACTGATCAGAAACCACACTGAAACGCACCACAGCAACATTAAAGCTCCAGTGGTATGGTTAATAAAATTAATAAACTTCCTTTCTTTCCATTTGTTGGAATGTAATAAAACAATACATATATTAAATATTTGAAACTTGGAAAAGGTGTGTTGTGAGTACATGGGTCTATATCTACTCTATATGTAACAATTCAAGGTAACTTTCAGAAAATGTTGCTTGTGGAGTGTTTTTCCTCTCAAGTTTATCCTGTCAGAAAAAAAGGACATTGTTTAATGTACATTTTTGGTCCTCATGGTACAAAGAAAGTAAACGTACACTCAAAAATAAAGCCAGGTTTGTATGGTGCAATTATAATACCGTAAGTATAGGGTTGAAAGGCACACTATCACTAGCACCCCAGTGACATACTTTTAAATGCGCAGATTGGTATTTTATCTCGATTTTGTTATTTTAAAAAAGTGTTTTAAAGTAAGGTTGATGTAAAAAATACATTTTACATGTTACTTCTCATTTCTCTTTTAGATCCGTATTGAGTATTGTGATACTGATATAGATCAATATCAGTATTGTGTTCCACATACATGTATGCCTTTATTTTAAACACTGAATAAACCTATCAGTCAAATTGCTAAACAGTAATGTTCAGTTTATAATTAGTGGCCACTTAGGCAAATCAAACATAATAAGAACACTTTCTCACGTATCCGTCATATTAATACAGAACCACTATAAACTTTATAAACACCCCCAAATATTTCTGAATCTCCACTGGATGTCTAATGACAGAAAGTTTAAATGAAAGTTGACTTTATGTCTAAATCCTCCTGCTGAACACATGTGAACTTTATTGAGTGAGCATGTGTTTGCTCTCCTCCCTTATCCCTATATTTCTGTCCAACTCCACCAATGACAATGCTGCCCCCCCCCGGCTCACAATTAGGTCATGCAATTAGTGGCATCCTCTTCTGCCTCAGCTCACACAGAAGGTCAGTCCGTCCAGCAGGACTCTGGATAATAACTACAGCAAAGGGAGTAGGAAGAAACCAATAGAAATCTACCTAACACCTGCATATTTCCCTGAGATTCTCCTTGACTTTTGACCTTTCAACACATATACATACATGTGTTAATTCTGATTCATTCAATATCTAACATTTTATTCATTTTTAACCTAGCAAATATAGCCTGAGATAAACTATGAATATGGTTATATATGGTTCTGAGAAGCAGGAAATAACTGAAAGTTTAGTACAGGTTCAAAGCAGAAAATCTGACCTTAAAATTCATGACCTTCTGGTTCAGTTAAGTAGAAAACAAACACCATATAAATAGGAAATAAAATAAGGAAGATGAAAATTGAAATAATTAACATAAAAAGAAATGAATAAATAAAAGGAACAACAATAACAGAGAGAGTCACAAAATGGATAGACCCATGTTCATTTCTCCATGAAGTAAAGAGAGGAAGCTCACAGTAAGAGAGAAATGATGTCTCATTGGATAATCAATAGTTTTAAAGTATATACTGTGAAACTAAAGTTTTATATAGTACAGTACTCTCTGCGTTATGTAAACTAAATAAAAATAAATATAATTTAATAATAGCTACTAAGTAGTGGTTCAATATTTAAACATATATTTTCAAATGTAGCCTTTTGAAAATGTAATGCTTTTCAAAGAGTGAGGTATTAATGTATATACTGTGCCCTACAATAATATTGGCACCCTTGGTAAATATCAGCCAAGAAGGCTGTGAAGAATTGTCTTTATTGTTTAAAATTTTTATATTTTGTTTAAAAAAATTAACAGAAATACTCTGCTCTCATGGATATCAAACAATTGCAAAACACAACACAGGTTAATAAAAAAAAAACTATCTTTGTTAAATATAGGTGTGCAGCAATTATTGGGACCCTTTTAGTCAATACTTTGTGCTACGTCCTTTGCCAAGATAACAACTCTGAGTCTTCTCCTATAATGCCTGATGAGATTTTAGAATACATGGTAAAGGATTTGAGACTATTCCTCCATACAGAATCTTTCCAGATCCTTCAAATTTCGAGGTCCACACTGGTGGACTCTTTTCTTCAGTTCACCCCACAGGTTTTCTATGGGTTTCATTCAGGGGTCTGGGATGGCCATGGCAGGACCTTGTTTTTGTGGTCAATAAAACATTTTAGCGTTGATTTTGATGTATGTTTTGGATCATTGTCCTGCTGGAAGATCCAACCATGGCCCATATTAATCTTTCTGGCAGAGGCAGTCAGGTTTTCATTTAATATCTGTTGATATTTGATAGAGTCCATGATGCCATGTAT
>JAOUWY010000071.1:26030753-26041132 GCA_025728095.1 Prietella phreatophila
CTTCTGTCTTCCTTTTTCAATTTTATTATCATCAGAGAAAAACACAGTGTGTGTGTGTGTGTGTGTGTGTGTGTGTGTGTATATATATATATATATATATATATATATATATATATCTGAGGAGGTTACAATTTAACAAAATCATTCAATCACATACCTTTCACATAAGCTCTTTCCTTCTGAGGCGGAATTTGTACTTTTATAAAACTGACTTGGTTTTAGAAAAGTTCCACCTCCACCCTTGCGAGCTGCTGCGTCATGTGACCAGTCTACCTTTGTGTGCGTTTCTCTCTTCTCAGTCATAGAACTGGATAAGCAAGTTTGAACGAGAAAGTTTCATTGGCAGTAACAATCTCAGCAAGTCCTTAAATATGCTGGCGTTTAAAATGTCACAAAGCTCATACTCGGTTAAAATGAATAATAATCAAAAGCATCACCTCCACCTGACACATGAACAAGCCCCTGAGAGAACTGACACACACACACACACACACACACGGAAGTACGTCATTTTTCTTTGGGGGGGTGACGACAGCACGGGGGGAAGACATGTAATTGTTATTGTTAGCCGCGCTTTATCAAAAATAAATAAAATACCCCCGACATACAGAAGTGCCTTGAACATTGGTTTTATTTTTATATGCGCAAAAGATAAAGGAGTTCCCGCCCACGGAACGGTTTGTGCACGTGTCTCTTTGTCCTGAAGGAGAAATGAATGTGTACAGAGCAGCGACATTAGCGGCGTGTTAGTCGTGTGCCGCTTCCTCGGGGAACGGCGGGCAGCGTTCGGACTTTAACCAGCTAGTTCACTCGAACGCCGCATTACAACGCGAAATGGCGTCGCGGTGAATTAAATGTGCGATTTAGTCGCTCTATTTTGCTACACGCTTGCTCCTGTCACTGGTGTTTATTCATCCAGGTAATATATGTCGCTAGCTCGGTTAGCCAGTTCAGCTAATATACCCAGCAGAGCAGATCAGATAAGCCGCGGAACGAACGCCCATCTCTGGTTTAGTTACTGTACGTCTTGGCCTGAAGCCTGTGTTCTTTGTCTTGGTGTTGCATGGTTGTGTTTACAGTTGTATGCTAGCTACTTGTTCCCTCCAGCTGTCTTAAAGACCTGTGAAAACGTTTGTGTGAAATCAGCCGGAAGCACACGGGATCAAGCGAACGGAAGTATGAACGATGCGGAAACGGCCACTAGGAAGCATGCAAGTTCCCAAGAGTTGCAAAGTAAGACTGCTTCACATCTTCTTGTATCTGCCATGAGAGTACATAAATATGGAGCAGGGGTGTCGTTGTGTAGGATTCATCCTTCTGCATGGAAGTTTATGTCATGGTAAACCTTTTGCTCAGTCAGTGGTGGAATGATTTGATCGTTTACATCTTTCTCCAGAGAGACTTAGGGTCCTTTCACACTGAGCACTATTAACCCTTGTGTGTTGATTAAAATAAACGTACACATAAGGGCCATATCCAAAAACTCTCAGAGAAATAGTATATATTCATCTGTTTTTCCACTTTCACTAATGTTGATTTCCCCCCAAAGCTTCAGTTTTCATCATAATGACCAAACATTCATTCATTTGCATAAGTGTAATTTTTGAAATGCTGGTTTGTTTACATAATGCCACAGATGGGGGTTTTTAATGGGAAAATAGTCGTTATTTTCCATATACTAAATGCTGAGCAGAATTCCCCCCTCCCCCTTGATTATTACAGTCTTTGATATGTCAGTGATTAACAACATCGTTCATTTTGATTAAAAATGAAATAAACTACAACTCAGGTCCATAAAGGACAAAAATGTCGTGGGAATATTACGTCTGAAAGTTTTTTCCACTTTCACTGCCATAGATTTGTTTTTAAAAAAATTTCCAGCATGGGTTCTGATCATAATGACCACACATTCACTTTATTTTCAGAAGTGTAACCCAGGCGTGTAATGCTGGTTTGTTTACGTAATACCACAGATGTTTTTTTTTTTTTCATGAAAAAATAGCAATTATTTTCCATATACTAAATGGTAAGCTGAATTTGTATCAAACAGTTTTTGATATGTCAATGATTGATTAACAAAATAATTTTGGTGTATTCATATTTTTATGCAGTGTGAGGAGATTTTTAAAAAAAATGTTTTAAAAAACTGCCATTCCGGTCCATAGAGAACAAACTGTCATAGAGATATTTATATATTAATATAATTTTTCCCCACTTTCACGCTTTTTTTTTTTTTTTTACCAGCATCATTTCTGAATGTTCATTCATTTTCAGAATTTTAACCCTTTAAACACTGGTTTCTTTGCAAAATGCAAAAATCTTCAAAGCTTGGGAACTTTCTTTGACTCGTATACATGGGGTGGGATTTGTGATTTCCAGTACAATGTCATTTCTTTCTTTCAAACTGTTCACACACGTACATCAAATTTTCAGTACCCCCATACAAACCACAACTCGGCTATCCATACAAACACACCCTCACAATTATAGTTGCATCATTTATTCAGCTGGTCTGCAGTGTGTATAATACAGCAGAATCAGAAAAACGGAAAAGCATAGATTCTCCCCACAGGCTGAACCTGAGAAAATACTACACATTTCTGGAAAAAATAATAATTCAATGTTTTGAAGCCTTGTCAACAAAACGAAAGCCTATTAACACAGACTGCATGATTTTATACTTAAACATCAAGGGGATTAAATATTGCAGTTTCAATGGGGACATTTTTGTCCTTAAGGTCCTGAGTGTAACTATTTTGTGTACCTAATTTAAAATGGATTTATGAGAGTAAATGTGGGTGAAGTATTAAAATTCCAATAAGAATACTCACCTTTTGCAAAATTTATACTGTTTGCCTTAACACAGACAAAATTTTTTTTTTTTTTTTAAAAAGGCAAAAATGTCCATAAGGACGCACAAGAGTTAAGCAACTTGAATGTTTGACACGATGACACTCTTGAATGAAACAGTAGACCCCTATGGAGCTGTTCACACCGGGCGCGATCATTCGCAGCGCCACATTTTCTTTTCGACCAGTAAAAGACTCTGAAACCATGGCTGAGGATGCTGAAAGTTTTGCTGATTTTTTTTCTTTCATTTAATTTTTTTTTTTATCTTGCACATTTAAATGGGTTTTGTCCCACTGCTGTGTTATTACATTGTATTTCGCATTATTTCATTCATACTAAAACAGCTGGATGGTGCTGTTTTAGTATGAAAAAACACAAAAAACTTTCTCCCTCCCTTTCTGGGTAGAATCCACATAAAATAAGATATGGCCGATCAGCTGAATATTGTGTTGCGCCACCTAGAGTGCAGGTGTAAAATGTGGTCTCGGTCAGCGCCACCTATCATGCAGGTGTAAGGCGGTCAATTGTTTCGTGTTCGGTGTCAAAGGACCTTTACAGAAGTGCTTTGAAGTCTCTATCAATAAATACATCCCAATACTGGTTCACTAGGTCACAGACTAAGAATACCATCAGTCTTATAATGCTGTTGGGAGGTAATAAAGTAACAAAAACACAGACAACAATAAAAAAAAAATTGAATGAAAAGTGCTTATTTGTGTAGTTTAGGAGGAAGAAGTAGGTCTTTAGACATTGTTTGAAGAACAACTGTCACTCAGACATTTAGGGGAGGTTCATTCCACCACCTAGGTGCCAGAACAGAGAAGAGTCTTGATGTGTGCCTTGCTTGTACCCTGAGAGATGGTAGTACCAGTCTAGCAGTGCTAAAGGATGAGAGGGAGCGTTCTGCAGCCATTTTGGAGAGATATATATATATTTATATATAATATTTAAATAAAGCATGTCTTCTCTTAAATATCAGTAATAATAACTAACAGAAAACCCAACAGAAAAATGTTTTTCACTCTTTTTGTCTACTCACAAACACAGCATTATCTTTGAAGAAGCTTTAACCTCTGCCCACTCCGCACACTCACATCACATCATATCTCAGCAGGCATTTTTTTGCAGGGGCAGTGAAGCAGATATTGCGTCATCGGGTGAGTGTGGCCTATTTTGAGAATCTGTAAGGTCGATGATCGTGCGCAGTTTGGGAAGAAAAGCCGTTTGCTGCAGATCTATCCGAGATCACAGGGGTTATACATCCATTCTGCTAGAACTTCAGATACCTGTCCATCATCACAGGGGTTTTACATCCATTCTGCTAGAACTTCAGATACCTGTCTATCATCACAGGGGTTTTACATCCATTCTGCTAGAACTTCAGATACCTGTCTATCATCACAGGGGTTTCATGTTTGAGAAATACTATTGTCATAAGTCGGTCTTACTGACTTTACATCAATTCTATTATGTGCCCTATCATGCAAGACCTAAGAATCTGCAGTGAAACCTTAGTTTTATTTAACCTTACGTACTTAATTTTATTTACACAGAAAGAGCAAAGTTGACACAAATTAACAACGAGTTAGTTTAGCATTTACAAGATAAAAAAAAACTATCACTGTTTTGTCCTTCATCTTGCATTGCTGATCCTGGGAATGCCTGCGCATAAAGTTTTCTGCGCATATTTGTTGACCTGTAGTTTTTGTTTTTTTTAAAGGGGCATCTTTGCCATACCTTCAGAAATGCCCATTTTACATCGCAGTACTGAAACACCTGGAATTTAGTTAATGCAGTCTCATATACGTGAAAACCCTTTTTCCTGATATACTGTATATGTCAGTAAACCTGTCATTATACTGTAGATGTCCGTTTCCTTTATAAATCATATAAGTCACACTTAATAGGTGTTTAAAATGTTCCTGCATTCACTGTCATCTGTTCTTATTGTGCGTTTCTCTTTCAAAGCCCCCAAAAATGAGGATGCATATGAAATCTCCATCCCGTTTGAGGAGAACAACTATGAACCGCAGGGTGGCTTTTACAACCAGAACGATCAGAACTTCGACAGTCAATGTGAGTCCATAAGAGCTGTACTAGTGCAGTGTTCCATTGCGACACATTATGCAAGTAAAGGGCCTCTTTTAACCTACAGTTGTGCCCAAAAGTTTAAATACCCCTTGTAGAAGCTGCAAGATCTTAATACTTTTAACAAAATAAGAAGGATCATAAAAATCCCATGTTTTCTTTTTTTATTTAGTTCTGTCCTAAATAAGCTATTTCACGTAACATATGTTTCCATATAGTCCACAAGACAATAGCTGAATTTATCAAAAATAAATAATAAAAATAACTGTTTAAAAATTTTGCGTATTCCAGTAGTTTTACCCAAAAAAAGCTCTGCAAATTTTGCAAAAAGCAAGCATTTCTGGGTGCAACAATCACACTAAAAACCACTCTGTGAAATCCTGTATGGACTGAATAGAAAACAACATAAAATGAAACTTGAGGATAATTTTTATTATTTTTTCACCCAGAACCCAAGGGAATCCAAACTTTTGTACTTCGCTATAAAACTACATGTTGTATGCTAACGACTTCCTAAATAACTATTTTGTTGGCACGTTTTTTCAAAGTGTTTTTGATTATTCCAGCTCTTCTGAATACGTGTATCTTTTTTGTGTGTGGTCTTTATTCCCAAAATAGGTAACGATCCTCCAGCTCCTGCAAGCTCATACTTGCTGATTACGAACCTGCGCACACAGCTGCAGATTTCTCTGGAAAAGAACTCGTGGCTGCAGAAACGCATCGAAGACCTGGAAGAGGAGAGAGACTTCCTGCGCTGTCAACTCGACCGCTTCATATTCTCCACCAAGAGTAGGAAAGCAATGGTAAGAGACAATGACTGATGGCACAAGAGGAGAACTTGGTGTACTATGGGAACTGTATGCTATATATAGAAACCATTGTTGCATGTAATACATGGTAGTTTGATGTAGAGATGTTGTCAGGTTTTATGGAAGTAGTGCATCTTACATCACACAATTTCTGCTTTATTTATGCATTATATATATACTTTAGGGAAAACTGAAGGGGTCAAAAGCAACAACAAAGTTCTTGGTGACCGAGAACAATTCGCAAATGATGCAATGTTTGCGATTTGTTTGCATTCATTTAAATATTGTTTACAGGTGTCAATATGATATTTAGAGGAAATATTCTTTTTAATAATGTTTCTCCTGTTGCTTGAGTAAATCAGGAGTTGACTGTAACATAAGTCTTACACTTATCATCCTTTGATAATGTTATATTTTGATCTCTGTTTTCATTTAGGTAACGATGCTCGCAGTTTTTCCTGGAGGAGACGGCGAGAGAATGAACGTGGTAAAGGCATTTTTCATGTTAGAGTTTTTTTTACTATTTTAATAATTTAGCTTTAGCTCACTGATAAAGGTGCCTTAACCAGCGATCTGAGCACAGTGATGATAGTATTGTTCCACTGCAGCGTGGGAACTCGATTTCATAGAGGTACATTTACTTCAAGCCCAAGTGAGCATACCACAACTAAACTTAACAAAAAAATTATGGATTGTAGATGAATGAATTAAGCACCTAGATAAAGCTATTGCTGTGTACACAATATCATGTGCCATTATATAAACTTTTGAAAGTATTACGGGTGAATATTTTATTCATTTATTTGTGTATGTAAAAGGAACAATGTGCATCAGTAGGTCAAAGTCCATGCTGTGTTATCATAAGCAGTGTCCCTGCTATACTGATCAGCATTAACTGCTATTTAATTATTAACTTTTTTAGATCAGCAAGCAGAGGTTCAGTGTTCATCCAACCGTCAGTCATTCCCACAACGACCTGCTCAGCAGCCCCCAACTAACGCCAAGGTGATGAGCACTAGTTCTGGGCCAATTAGTGCCCAGATAAGTTCTATGTTTGGTCCCTCCCATTCCCAGCCTCTCCTACACAGCCATGGAGGTGGAAGTAGCAGCACTAGTACTAACAACAGATCTATGAATGATCTACCAGGTGTGTGTATAAAGTAATGTTGGTCATTGTAATGTTTACCTCTGTGTTTCGATCCTATTTGTATCACACACACTTCTCTACCCTAATTTATCTCTAATTATTTGAGGTCATTATTACGACAAGTAGTTTTTGCGACTGTGAATCACTATTTTCCAGAAGCCAGTATATTAAAAGCTATGGCAAAATGTGTGTAAAAGTGCTTGATAGGCTGATCTGAAGTGTTCCCTCACTCCTCAGAGTCACTCTCACTTTTGGGAGATGATGAAGAATATTTGGAGGACAGCTACCTGGAAGAAGACGAGCTTATGTCTGGGGACGATGTGATGCCAGAAAACATGACTATAAGGAATATGGGTGCTCCTGGGAGGCCCCCTGGGGGCCACCCTGCCCTGAAAAGGAGGAGAGTCTTCAGAATAGCCAGAGGCCGAGAGAGACAGAGAGGTGAGCTGTCCAGTCCAGGCTGAATTGATCACAGCTTAAAGGTACACTACCGGTCAAAAGTTTGGAGACGCTTGACTGAAATGTTTCTCATGAGCTTAAAAACCTTTTGATCTGAAGGTGTATGATTAAATGTGTGAAATCGGTGTTCGATTTCGAGGACAAAAATATAATTGTGCAAACATGTTCATTGCTTGCATTAGAAAACTAATATTTTGTTTATAAAAATGTTTTTTTAATCAGATGACTTGGAGCGAAATATTCTGAAAAGCAGCCAATAAGAGTCCAGTATAGGTGGGAACTCCTTTAATACTGTTTAAGTATCTCAGGGGGATTCCTCGAGAAATCGGTTGAGAAAATGCTAAGAATACATTTCTGAAAATTCTAAGCAAAAACGTTGTCTACTTTGAAGATAAAATACAAAATAATTTTTATTAATTTGGGATTTTTTTTTTTTTCATCACAACATAATTACCCTAGTTCCATTTGCGCTATTCCAGAGTTTTGAAGGCAAATAAAGAATGAGTGTGTCCAAACGTTTGAGCGGTAGAGTACTTCCAGCAAATAAGCAGAAGGATGCATCTACACTCTTGTCTTATCAATCCAGAAAGCTCCCTGTCTTGCCATAGCATTCATGTTTAGTAGCCTATACAGCATGTGGAAGTGTTTTGGAGATTAGGCTTCAAAGATAGCACTGCCTATACCACTAAAGGTAATGCACACAACCATTTTCATCTCTACAGGACTAAAATGTCTCTCCTCCCCTATTCTCTTCACAGTGAAAGATGCTGCTGGCGTGTTGTTCCGCTATAAGAAGATTCTGGTGACGTACCAGCGGCTCAAAAACATGTCCAAGGCCTTCCAGATCCATGGTGTGGACCGTAACACAGTGGCCTCCACCACTCCCATTGCAGAGCTGCTGCTTGTGGCTCCAGAGAAGCTGGCCGAGGTGGGTGAGTTCGACCCGTCCAAAGAGAAGCTTCTGGACTACGCACGGCGTTGCTACATCGCTTTGGACCCCCAAACCCGCAGCAAAGTTCAGGCCCTGAAGAAGAACAATCTGTTACTCCCAATCTCTTACAGGTAAAATCCATGCACACACATGAGCTTGCTGTAGTGCCTCTGGTTGAAATTCCG
Organism: Prietella phreatophila; assembly: GCA_025728095.1. NCBI lineage: Eukaryota > Metazoa > Chordata > Actinopteri > Siluriformes > Ictaluridae > Prietella > Prietella phreatophila. Next base: position 26,039,223 of record JAOUWY010000071.1, read on the forward strand.
CTTTCTTTACAGGCTTGTGAATGCAAATTTCAGTATTTTATACATGAGTTACCTTTGATTTGTGTAATCTCCCACTAGGTTGAAAGGAGCCGATGGCCGGTAATTGGACAGGAGCGAGTGATTTCTGACCTGTTGTATCATAGAATCCCTCACTGTATTTGACTGCACCATAGAGCACATGTCAAGCTCCATCCTGCTGTTGAGATCAGGTGTACTCTGAATCAAACCGTACTGTATTACCTCCGTTCTTTTCCTCAGTGCACACACACACACACGGCTTAAAAGGGCTGGGCTTCCAGGAAGACTGTTTGGTAGATACTGTCACTTGTATAAAGAAGTCTGTATATTGTGAAAACTGTTTGTCTTGGGCGTGAGCCCTGTGCCCTCTGTAGTTCTGTGATGTCCCATGTACTGAAGTACTGTATCAGGGGGTTTTCAGCTACATTCCAGTAGGCCAGTGTGTGTTTCCATTTGTGTGTGTATATGTTTGTGGTACATGTCCCTCAGCACTTACCGGGTTGCTGAACTGTTCAGTGCTAGTCTGAGGGGTACTCACACCTGTGCTTTTTGTTTTATACTGTGCTAAACTGCACCAACTCAGACACTTCATTTCTTTAGGCCTGTATGGCATCCTCGAGGCAGAAGCATTTTTGGGTTTGGTGCATGTAAATCCCTGACTCGTTTTAGACATCACTGACTGTTGAGCATGAGGAAAAAATGTATAGTGAAACCTCAGTTATTAACTGAGATCACACCTGAGCACCCAGGAATGATGCATTTAATAGTTTTCACGTGATGTCGCATTCTTATAGGAATGCCCACTTGGAGGGCAAAACACTGCTTTCTTCTGCTGCCCGCCAGTTATTTTTACCAGATTTGTTTAGCCAAAATGCCAGATAGTTGTTCGGTTGGATGCGCTAGCAGTTTAAACAGTGATTTACCTGAATGATTTACCTGATGTTGAAAAAAAAATTTTAAACTTCTTTTTTTAAAATATTTGACAAAATATTACTGCTCTAGAACGCAGACTGCAGTGAACCTGAAACCAACATTAGCTAATTAGCACTCACCTTTTCTCTGACAGTTAAGAATTTCTTGCCCTTTACATCGCAAACAGCAGCATTATTGACATTAATGATAACTCTGTGTGATTTTGTATGCATTCATCTTCATGGAAATGTAAGGGGATGGATTCACCACAAGATGTATGTAGATATCGCCAAAGTGGAGCTCTGGAAGGGACGTCGCCGTTTCAGTGATTGAAATCCATGCGGCGGATGCTAATCCATGTGGATCACGAGTGGCCAAAACTTGCAGTTTGTTCATGTACCTTTTTGTTTTTCTTCTTTTGAGAGGTTATCAAAAATATTCGTGGCATGAAACAATTTGAAAATTGACAGGCCTGTGCTACAGTTGCATGGAGTGCCCAGTGTTGGCTGCCATTTTGGAACGATGTTTTGCCCTCCAGGTCTCGATGCCAGTCACGTGACTGAAAACTACGAATAGTATCATATAGTTCAGATGTGTATGTGTATAACTCCTGTGTTTGGTATGAGTGTGTATCTGAATGACTTGCTGAGTGTGTCAGAATTGTGTGTATATGGTTTTATAGCATAATACTCACGACTAGGGATGTACTGATACCAGTACTCGGGTGTCGGCCCAATACTGTGCTCGTGTACTCGTAAACCTACCCTGATACATCTTACCACTTTGACACATGACATGGCCTAAGCCCTCTTCAGTTGAGCAGGTAGTCGGAAGAGGAGTGACGTCAGCAATTTGCAGATATTTTAAGATAAGTGATGATGATAAAAGTAGAGCAGACTGCAGACTATGCTCCGCTAAACTGTCAAGAGGAGGGGTAAAAAATAGCTCATTTAACACAAGCAATTTGTTAATCATCTAAA